>SJYW01016647.1:3245-16889 GCA_006410735.1 Raphicerus campestris | reverse complement strand
TCTTCCTGACCTGCATGCAGGTTTCTCAAGAGGCAGGTCAGGTGGTCTGGTATTCCCATCTCTTTCAGAATTTTCCACAGTTTCTTGTGATCCGCACAGTCAAAGGCTTTGGCATAGTCAATAAAGCAGAAATAGATGTTTTTCTGGAACTCTCTTGCTTTTTCCATGATCCAGCAGATGTTGGCAATTTGATCTCTGGTTCTTCTGCCTTTTCTAAAACCAGTTTGAACATCTGGAAGTTCATGGTTCACATATTGATGAAGCCTGGCTTGGAGAATTCTGAGCAGTACTTTACTAGCATGTGAGATGAGTGCAATTGTGCAGTAGTTTGAATATTCTTTGGCTTTGCCTTTTTTAGGGATTGGAATGAAAACCAACCTTTTCCAGTCCTGTGGACACTGCTGAGTTTTCCAAATTTGCCGGCATATTGAGTGCAGCACTTTCACAGCATCATCTTTCAGGTTTCGAAATAGCTCAACTGGAATTCCATCACCTCCACTAGCTTTGTTCATAGTGATGCTTCCTAAGGTCCACTTGACTTCGCATTCCAGGATGTCTGACTCTAGGTGATCACACCATCGTGATTATCTGGGTCGTGAAGATCTTTTTTGTACAGTTGTTCTGTGTATTCTTGTCACCTCTTCTTAACATCATCTGCTTCTGTTAGGTCCACACCATTTCTGTCCTTTGTCGATATTTGATAGTACAAAACTATAATCAAGAGAGGTTATTTTGCATTGCATTTGTTTGTTTGGTATTTGATAACACCTGCCTTGATAATCTGGCTTCCCCACTGGCTCAGAGGTAAAGAATTTACCTACAATACAGGAACCACAGTGATAGGAGACACAGGTTCTATCCTTGGCTCTGAAAGATTCCCTGGAGGAGGCCATGGAGAACCCACTCCAGTATTCTTGCCTGGAGAATCCCATGGACAGAGGAACCTAGCTGGCTACAGTCCATAGTGACGCAAAGAGGTGGACGTGACTAAAGCGACTTACCACACATGCATAACATGATAATCAGAGCTCTATTCAATCTTTTGATTCCCTTCAGTTCAATTCAGTCGCTCAGTCGTGTCTGACTCTTTGCGACCCCATCAATCACAGTACGCCAGGCCTCCGTGTTCATCACCTCTCCCGGAGTTCACTCAGACTCACGTCCATCAAGTCAGTGATGCCATCCAGCCATCTCATCCTCTGTCGTCCCCTTCTCCTCCTGCCCCCAATCCCTCCCAGCAGCAGAGTCTTTTCCAATGAGTCACCTCTTCGCATGAGATGGCCAAAGTACTGGAATTTCAGCTTTAGCATCATTCCTTCCAAAGAAATCCCAGGGCTGATCTTCAGAATGGACTGGTTGGATCTCCTTGCAGTCCAAGGGACTCTCAAGAGTCTTCTCCAGCACCACAGTTCAAAAGCATCAATTCTTTGGCGCTCAGCCTTCTTCATAGTCCAACTCTCACATCCATACATGACCACAAGAAAAACCATAGCCTTGACTAGACAGACCTTAGTCGGCAAAGTAATGTCTCTGCTTTTGAATATACTATCTAGGTTGGTCATAACTTTTCTTCCAAGGAATAAGCATCTTTTAATTTCATGGCTGCAGTCACCATCTGTAGTGATTTTGGAGCCCCCCAAAATAAGCTTTTAAACATTGCGTGGCCACTATATTGTTTAGATTCCAGAAGAAAAAAATTGATTAATATGAAACTTTCGAAATTCCAAAACTTGTTCTTTCTGTGTATGCAGTTGGAGAAAGCTGGCTTGTGGAAATACTTTATTTCAGAATTCTGACTCTGAGAAAATAAAAATATTTCTCGGGGAAAGCATGAGGCTGAGTAAATCTAACTTACTCCAACTGTTATCTTGGTTTTGTGTTTGCCAGGTGAATTGGCACCACACATGGTCGTGATTTCTTGTCTTTCCATTCGAATGTTGTTTGTTGTTAAAAAGATAGATCTTTGAAAAAGTTGAAGAAATTGTTGAACCTCACCCTTCTGTTTTTATCCTGCAGNTGGTTTTGTGTTTGCCAGGTGAATTGGCACCACACATGGTCGTGATTTCTTGTCTTTCCATTCGAATGTTGTTTGTTGTTAAAAAGATAGATCTTTGAAAAAGTTGAAGAAATTGTTGAACCTCACCCTTCTGTTTTTATCCTGCAGGAATTAGATTCGGTTCTTTGTGTATAAGTGTGCCAGCTATGGGAAACTCAAATTTGTGTCCTGAATACAGCTACTTGAGTTTCAGTCTCCANAGATTTCAGCAAACCAGTATGGGAGCTTCAGAGGAGCCCATGTCAATAGGAGGCTGGGTCTGTAACACACTAAAGAAGATGAAGCCGCTCAGTCGTGTCTGACTCTTTGCGACCCCATGGACTGTAGCCCACAAGGCTCTCCCATCCATGGGATTTTCCAGGCAAGAATAGTGGAGTGGCTTGCCACTTCTTTCTCCAGGAGATCTCCTCCACCCCAGGACTGAACCTGGGTCTCCCACATTGTAGACAGACGCTTTACCATCTGAGCCACCAGGGAAGTCCCTAACACTAAAAGCACGTCTTTAATGGCTACCTCAACTATGGAGGTATATAGGTGACTTAGAGTTATTTAAAGTGAGATTTCTTTACCCTGATATATATATATGAAATGAGAGGACTGTCTGGCTTGTGAAGCATATCACATATAGGGAAGTGCATGGTAAAATTAGTGGTACAGATTTTCTGAGGCCTTCGAACATATATGGTCATGAATAAATCTCAAAAATTTATTTGTCTAATTCAGATTCTACTAATTTCAAGATCTAAAAATAGGTTTAAATGATAAATGGCTGAGGAAAACTATATGTTGCTTAAAAAGTATGTAATTATGTTTGACTATCGCTTTATGAAACTTTAGATATCTAAAATGGATGTTAATCTATGTTTCCTAGGATCACAGATTTTAGAAGTGAAACTTCTTCTGTGAAAACTTCTTTGTTTCAAAACTGAATCCAAGGCTTGCACGTTACTTTTATGTGGTGGTTTCTCATCAAGAAAATAGAAATATTTGGAAAGAAATAAACCTTGTTATGAGTGATTGCCATAAAAATCTACTTTTTACAAAGTGACAGGAAGAGTTAAGATCTTTTACTACTGAACAAATCACAAAGATTTCCTGTCTGTTCTTGGTCCTCACCTTGGTCCTTTCTAGACTTTTTTACTCATGACAGAAGGAAATAGCACTGAAGTGACTGACTTCTTCCTTCTGGGATTTGGTGCACAATATAAGTTTCAGTTTTTCTTCTTCACTGTATTTCTGGTCATCTATGTCACTTCCATGGTGGGTAATATTGGAATGATCTTACTCATCAAGACAGATTTCAGACTCAAAACACCAATGTACTTTTTCCTACAACATTTAGCTTTTGTTGATATCTGTTATACCTCTGCTATCACTCCCAAGATGCTGCAGAACTTCATAGTAGGAAGCAAATTAATATCATTCAAAGGCTGTGTCATGCAGTTATTGGTTTATGCAACATTTGCGACCAGTGACTGCTACCTCCTTGCTACTATGGCGGTGGACCGTTATGTGGCCATCTGTAATCCACTTCACTATCCCATCGTCATGTCCCAAAGAGTCTGCATCCCGTTGGTAGCTGGTTCATACATCATGGGCTTCATAAATGCATCTGTGCACACAGGTTTTACATTTTCACTGGTCTTTTGCAAGGGTAATACTATCAATCACTTTTTCTGCGATGTCCCTCCAATTCTTGCCCTTTCATGCTCCAACATTGACATCAACATCATGCTACTTGCTGTCTTTGTGGGATTTAACTTAATATTTACCAAACTGGTTATCATCTTTTCCTACGGACATATCATCACTACCATCCTAAAGATGTCTTCTACTACAGGGAAGAAAAAAGCCTTCTCCACCTGTGCCTCCCACCTGGCTGCAGTCACCATTTTCTATGGAACCCTCTCTTACATGTATTTACAACCTCATTCTAATAATTCCCAGGAGAATATGAAAGTGGCCTCCATATTTTATGGCATTGTGATTCCCATGTTGAACCCCCTGATCTACAGTTTGAGAAATAAGGATGTTAAAGAAGCTCTAAAAGTCATATGGAAAAAATTCTTCTAGATTGGACCAAATTGTAAAATTCAGCACATCAAGTCATCCAGTAGAAATGTTTAAACACTATTTAATATTTTGCAACAGAGAAAATGCTCACATCTTAAACTAATGCTTCTTTCCTCAACAGATAATTTCTTTGAATGAAAGTAATATAGTAACTGGAGGAGGAGATGGCCACCCATTCCAGTATTCTTGCTTGGAGAATTCCATGGACAGAGGAGTATGGCGGGCTACATACCATCCATGGGGTCACAAAGAGGTGACCATGACTGAGCAATTGAGCATAAACATAATAACATCTCAGAAACATCTCATTGTCACATCTCATCTCATCTCTGCTTTTCCCTTGAACTAAGTCTGAGAAACATGTTCCACACTACTCATGAAAAGGGACTTTATTGAGATTATTTAACATATAATTATGTATCAGTTCAGTTCAGTTCAGTCACTCAGTCGTGTCCATCTCTTTGCCACCCCATGAATCGCAGCACGCCAGGCCTCCCTGTTCATTACTCTCTCTCGGAGTTCACTCAGACTCATGTCCATTGAATCGGTGATGTCATCCAGCCATCTCATCCTCTGTCATCCCCTTCTCCTCCTGCCCCCAATCCCTCCCAGCATCAGAGTCTTCTCCAATGAGTCAACTCTTCACATGAGGTGGCCAAAGTACTGGAGTTTCAGCTTCAGCATCATTCCTTCCAAAGAACACCCAGGGTTGATGTCCTTCAAAATGGACTGGTTGGATCTCCTTGCAGTCCAAGGGGTTCTCAAGAGTCTTCTCCAACACCACAGTTCAAAAGCATCAATTCTTTGGCACTCTGCTTTCTTTATAGTCCAACTCTCACATCCATACATTACTACTGGAAAAACCATAGCATTGACTAAACAGACTTTTGTTGACAAAGTAATGTCTCTGCTTTTTCATGTCTGAAAAATTATTGTGGTTGCTTTTCTGACCAGGGAAGAGAGGGCGGAGACAGGATTCCTCACTTGGTAAAACAGAACTGAGGCATGGCAATGAGACCCACCCACTAACCAGCCCCAAGAAGTACAATTGGGGTTTGATAAAAAGGCAGATTATTTCAGCTCCCCTGGACACCCGAGTTTTAATCAGAGCCTGTGAGCAGTTTCTAGGACTGTGAGGCTCTTGCCCACACAGGCTGTGTCTGCCCTGTGAGATTCTCACTGGACCTCTCAGAGTTGGCGCAACAATCCCCCATCTCCTGAACCACTTGGCAGTTCTTTCTACCCGCTGGGCAGTCTAAACTCCTCTCTGTCCAAAAAGCACACCCATCTGATTCCCACCTCCAAGTCCCCTTAAGTTGTCCCATTTGCTTTCCCATCCTTCTCACGTGCTCTGCACATACCTCACTCTTATAGGAAATCCTCCTGGATTGACCCCTGCTCTTCCAGTTGGTGATGGACAGGGAGGCCTGGGGTGCTGTGATTCATGGGGTCTCAAAGAGTCGGACACGACTGAGCGACTGAACTGAACTGACTTCCTGGGCACGATATTTGCCTCTCAATGCTGGTCTCTAATGTTAGTCTTATTTCCATGGTCTCAAACTGTAAATTGTCTGAAGGCAAGTGTTTAAAGACTAGCTAATGAGTGTTAAGAGCTTTGCAAGCTTGATTTTATTTAAACCACAACCCTTCTGAAGTAGGCACTTTCACTGTCCTCAGTTTACAAGTGAGCGAGTTAAGATGCAAGACATAAATAACACACCCAAGATCACAGAGCTAGTGGCAGAATCAGACAAAGACCCATTGGAAAAGACCCTGACGTTGGGAAAGCCTGAAGGCAAAAGGAGAAGAGGGAAACAGAGGATGAGATGGTTGGATGGCATCACTGATTCAGAGGACATGGACTTCAGTGAGTTCCGGGAGATGATGAGGGACAAGGAGGCCTGGCACGTGGCAGTCTATGGGATCACAAAGAGTCAGACATGACTCTGCAACTGAACAACAGTATTAAATACTTAATATTGAGAAATAAATATTTGAAGATTTTACAAGGAAGAGTTCTTGACTCCAAACATCATTGTAAAATCAAAAATTTTTTAACAGGGCAACATATATAAACAAATAACTCACAGAAAAAGAGATACCAATCTTTCTTTGACATTGAAAAAGTTGCTCAGTCTAGTTTGTAGTAGAAAACTGCAAACAAAACTAAATTCTACTGTTCTTTACTTATCATAGTGACAAAGTTTAATAACATATCTTAGCATTTTGTTAGAGAAGATATACAGAAATAGTCACTTTAGATTTGCTAGACGTGATGTAAATGGAAAGAACCTTATTCTGAAGGACACTTGGGCAATATCTATCAACATTTATAGTGTTCATGCCCTTTGACTTGGAGGTTCTTCTTCTAAATATCTTTCAATCCTAGAGATATAGTTCACACTTATGCACACTAATATATGTATTGTATGTTTTGGGGGGAAGATTGGAAACCATCTAAATATCTACTAATAGGGAATAGGAATAGAGTTTGGTTAAACATATTAAGCAATGCAGCTGTTCCATGAAATACTATGCAATAAGGTAAGAGTGGGATTTCCCTTTCTATCATGGAAAGAAATATTATATGAACTGCAGGCCACTGAAAAATGTGAATGATACACTGTCATTTGTATGGCTGAGGAATAAATATAATATTGGTATGTTTGCAAACGCAATACAAGGCTAATCTGGGAGAATAAAGGAGTTGGGACAGTGATGTTCTCCAGGGAGGGATACTAGAGATTGGGAATCAAGGGATACAGGGGAGTTGTGTCTTATTCTATCCACTTTGGAACATCTGCATTTTTAACCATGTGGATGGCTTGTTTTACACCTCATCACCACCATCACCCCCAAAAAAAGAAAGGCAAGGAGACAGGCAGGAGAAAGGAAGAAAGGAAAGGAAATGAGGGAGGGGAGAAGGAAGACAAGGAGGAAGAGAAGACCAGAGAGAGAAAAAGGAAGGGAGGTATGGTATGTCAACAATGGGGCTTCCCTCGTAGGTCAGTGGGTAAAGAATCTGCCTGCAGTGCAGGAGACTCAGGTTCGATCCCTGGGTTAGGAAGATCCCCTGGAGAAGGAAATGGCACCCCACTCCATTATCCTTGCCTGGAAAATCCCATGGAGAGAGGAGCTTTGTGGACTGCAGTCCATAGGGTCGCAAAGAGCCAGACACGGCTGAGCAACTAACACTCAGGGCTCTTAACAAAGAAACCAAGTCCCACAAGGCAGTAACACAAAGTTGTATCTGAAATATGAACTTTTATCCAGCAGAGAATAGCTAATGAATGTTGTTGTTTTTTTCAATTCTGTCATAGCCCTGGAAGCACAGGTTCCCAAGGGACCCAGTAGAAATCCCTCAGGTCCCAGCTATAAGCTCCCAGCTTGGAAGGAACCACATGGAGAGACATGGTGAGCAGTCAGTCTCCACCAGTTGCAGAAAGAGAATGTGGAAGCAGCGTCGGTGTAAGTAAAACAAAGTAATCCCATTTTTCAACATCAGCCATGTAACATCCTAGTGTGTGCAGGAAGTGGCAGAATTAGAGGGGCCAGAACGTCACTGTGCTTTACCCCAGGAACAGGAGGACACCCCTCACTTCCATTGATGTATTGGAAGTGGACTGTGAGAACTCAGTTGGACTGAGCATTGCCGGGGAAAGCATATAAATGAACAAATTATTGAATGACATATATATTCTTCTGGAGCTAGAAAAAAATGTATATTCTCTTTCAGGTGGAGTGTTTGGTAAATGTCTATTACATTCAGTTGGGTCATTATTGAGTTTTTCTGTATCCTTGTTGCTTTCTGACTAGTTTTATCAAGCATTGGGAGAAAAATGCTGGAGTACCCCACTACAGTTATGAACCTGTCCATTTCTCCCTTCATTTCTCTCGGTTTTCACATCATGTGTATGGTAGCTCTCTTGTTTGGGGCCCACACTCAGGATGGCTTCCCTGGCGGCTCAGCGGCACAGAGGCCACCCACAGAGCAGGAGGCATATATCCAGCCCCAGGGTCTGGAATATCTCCTGGAGAAGAAGATGGCAATAGTCACTCCCGGAGTCTTGCCTGGGACATCTCATGAACAGAGGAGCCTGGTGGGCTACAGTCCATGGGGCTGCAAAAGAGCTGGACATGTCTGAGCAACTAAAGAACAGCAAAACCCTTAGGACTGCTATTTCCTCTTGATAGGCTAACCCATTCATCATTACACGATGTCTCTCGCTGTCCTTGGTGGCTTGCTATGCCACAAAGTCTACTTTATCTGCTATTAACAGATGAAGATTAGCCAATCTGTCATTTGTTTGATGTTTGCACAAGTATATAATTTTTCTTCTCCTTAAAATGGACATATGTCATTTCATTTGAAGTAGGTTTGGGGACACAGCATTTAATTGTGTCATGCTTTTCCATCCACCCTGTCAAATTATTTTTTTAATTTCATGTTTAAATAGTAAATCTCATAAAAAGAAAAAAGAGAGAGAGCAAGCAAAGAGCACAAATATGGTTAAATACGATTGACTTTCTATTGAGGCTTCTAAGTTATGTTTGCTTTTGCTAAAAAGCCAAAAGTTTAACACTGACTAATATAGCTCTCAGTGTATTCCACATTTCACTCAAACTGGTTAAATGTAACTGCAGCTATGTGTACATACAGTAGAATCTCTAGAGTGGCCGCTAAAAAAGTTGTGCAGTGATATGTGATTTTAAAACAAAAAAGCTATAGATAAGTCAAAATAGAATTCTCAAAAAAAAATTCAAGTGGCCCAGAGATATGGAAATTAACAAACCAGAAATGAAAAAGACAGAGAATGAAATACGAAATGCCGGACTTCAGCATTCGCAAGTCGGTAAATCCGTAGCGTGTCAACAGCTATTTTATTTATAAAACAATTAACGTTATGAATTTCCCCTTTTAAAATGAAAGCAAAGTGCTGAGTTTACAAGTTTAAGTGAGACTTTCTTTCATTCGATGCCACGACTACAGATAAAGAGTTTTTCTTTCTGGCTTACTGCACTGAAACCTGTTATTTCAGTGCTTGCTGTGTATTCTTCCTGACCTTTCTGCCTAAAGAAATAAAAAGAATGAAAGCATGAGAGAAAGTTTGATTTTTAAAAGGTCATAAACTCTACCTATTACCCTACACTTTGCTTTTCTCACTTGATAGTATAAAGGGACACATTTTTATGAGTGTACATTTATCTCTGAGATAAATATAAAGTCCTTTTAGGACTGAGTATTGATCCATCATATGAATCTGATGTGAGCTAGTTACCTGATTTCCAATTTTTTGCTCTTGTAAATGGTGGTTCAGTGGATATCATTAACTTCTAAGTAGTTCTGGGATTACCCATGTTGCAGAGGAACTGAGACTGAAGGGGGATATATCCTTTGTCTCTATTAACTGGTAGGATAAAAATTCAAGTTCAAATCTGTCAGTTTCCTTTCCACAGCCCAGTGCTGAACATAAACGAATCCTCAGAAGCACTGAGGTCCAGCAGAGGTTCAGTTCAGTTCAGTTCAGTCGCTCAGTCGTGTCCAACTCTTTGCGACCCCATGAATCGCAGTACACCAGGCCTCCCTGTCCATCACCAACTCCCGGAGTTCACTCAGACTCATGTCCATCGAGTCAGTGATGCCATCCAGCCATCTCATCTTCTGTCGTCCCCTTCTCCTCCTGCCCCCAATCCCTCCCAGCATCAGAGTCTTTTCCAATGAGTCAACTCTTCACATGAGGTGGCCAGAGTACTGGAGTTTCAGCTTTAGCATCATTCCTTCCAAAGAAATCCCAGGACTGATCTCCTTCAGAATGGACTGGTTGGATCTCCTTGCAGTCCAAGGGACTCTCAAGAGTCTTCTCCAACACCACAGTTTAAAAGCATCGATTCTTTGGCGCTCAGCCTTCTTCACAGTCCAACTCTCACATCCATACATGACCACTGGAAAAACCATAGCCTTGACTAGACGGACCTTAGTCAGCAAAGTAATGTCTCTGCTTTTGAATATGCTATCTAGGTTGGTCATAACTTTTCTTCCAAGGAGTAAGCATCTTTTAATTTCATGGCTGCAGTCACCATCTGCAGTGATTTTGGAGCCCAAAAGAGTAAAGGTTAAGCACACCCAATTGCTCAGGCAGTTGGCCTTTCTTCATAGTAGTCATCTGATTAGCAAAGACCTGCGTCATAAGTGAAACAAAAAATCTCATGCTGAGACAACTCAAACTTAGCACACACACTCTGTGTCAGATGAGAGTGGTGGGACTTCCTCTAGTTTCACTAGCTTTTAAAAGGGTCTTCCTAATGTCATAGCTATACTTCACTTGAACTCAGAGTGGTGAAAGTCAAGTTGATATAGTAAATGCAATAATAATTATCCTATCAAGATTCTAGATTAAGTGGACACCTGCTCTATTCTAGCTTCCTCTAATAAGTACTTGTATCTATGGTTGGATGCTTCTTTAAAAGGGCTGCATTTCATCTATTTTACACCAGATTAACCTGAGGGAGGAAGTTGCACTAACTTATCTCTTCTCAGCCTACACTAAACATTGAATTGAAGAGAATAGTTTCTTGTCCTGACAACAAAGTTATCCCACTGGGCTGACTTCTCAAAAGATTTCAGCAAACCAGTATGGGAGCTTCAGAGGAGCCCATGTCAATAGGAGGCTGGGTCTGTAACACACTAAAGAAGATGAAGCCGCTCAGTCGTGTCTGACTCTTTGCGACCCCATGGACTGTAGCCCACAAGGCTCTCCCATCCATGGGATTTTCCAGGCAAGAATAGTGGAGTGGCTTGCCACTTCTTTCTCCAGGAGATCTCCTCCACCCCAGGACTGAACCTGGGTCTCCCACATTGTAGACAGACGCTTTACCATCTGAGCCACCAGGGAAGTCCCTAACACTAAAAGCACGTCTTTAATGGCTACCTCAACTATGGAGGTATATAGGTGACTTAGAGTTATTTAAAGTGAGATTTCTTTACCCTGATATATATATATGAAATGAGAGGACTGTCTGGCTTGTGAAGCATATCACATATAGGGAAGTGCATGGTAAAATTAGTGGTACAGATTTTCTGAGGCCTTCGAACATATATGGTCATGAATAAATCTCAAAAATTTATTTGTCTAATTCAGATTCTACTAATTTCAAGATCTAAAAATAGGTTTAAATGATAAATGGCTGAGGAAAACTATATGTTGCTTAAAAAGTATGTAATTATGTTTGACTATTGCTTTATGAAACTTTAGATATCTGAAATGGATGTTAATCTATGTTTCCTAGGATCACAGATTTTAGAAGTGAAACTTCTTCTGTGAAAACTTCTTTGTTTCAAAACTGAATCCAAGGCTTGCACGTTACTTTTATGTGGTGGTTTCTCATCAAGAAAATAGAAATATTTGGAAAGAAATAAACCTTGTTATGAGTGATTGCCATAAAAATCTACTTTTTACAAAGTGACAGGAAGAGTTAAGATCTTTTACTACTGAACAAATCACAAAGATTTCCTGTCTGTTCTTGGTCCTCACCTTGGTCCTTTCTAGACTTTTTTACTCATGACAGAAGGAAATAGCACTGAAGTGACTGACTTCTTCCTTCTGGGATTTGGTGCACAATATAAGTTTCAGTTTTTCTTCTTCACTGTATTTCTGGTCATCTATGTCACTTCCATGGTGGGTAATATTGGAATGATCTTACTCATCAAGACAGATTTCAGACTCAAAACACCAATGTACTTTTTCCTACAACATTTAGCTTTTGTTGATATCTGTTATACCTCTGCTATCACTCCCAAGATGCTGCAGAACTTCATAGTAGGAAGCAAATTAATATCATTCAAAGGCTGTGTCATGCAGTTATTGGTTTATGCAACATTTGCGACCAGTGACTGCTACCTCCTTGCTACTATGGCGGTGGACCGTTATGTGGCCATCTGTAATCCACTTCACTATCCCATCGTCATGTCCCACAGAGTCTGCATCCCGTTGGTAGCTGGTTCATACATCATGGGCTTCATAAATGCATCTGTGCACACAGGTTTTACATTTTCACTGGTCTTTTGCAAGGGTAATACTATCAATCACTTTTTCTGCGATGTCCCTCCAATTCTTGCCCTTTCATGCTCCAACATTGACATCAACATCATGCTACTTGCTGTCTTTGTGGGATTTAACTTAATATTTACCAAACTGGTTATCATCTTTTCCTACGGACATATCATCACTACCATCCTAAAGATGTCTTCTACTACAGGGAAGAAAAAAGCCTTCTCCACCTGTGCCTCCCACCTGGCTGCAGTCACCATTTTCTATGGAACCCTCTCTTTCATGTATTTACAACCTCATTCTAATAATTCCCAGGAGAATATGAAAGTGGCCTCCATATTTTATGGCATTGTGATTCCCATGTTGAACCCCCTGATCTACAGTTTGAGAAATAAGGATGTTAAAGAAGCTCTAAAAGTCATATGGAAAAAATTCTTCTAGATTGGACCAAATTGTAAAATTCAGCACATCAAGTCATCCAGTAGAAATGTTTAAACACTATTTAATATTTTGCAACAGAGAAAATGCTCACATCTTAAACTAATGCTTCTTTCCTCAACAGATAATTTCTTTGAATGAAAGTAATATAGTAACTGGAGGAGGAGATGGCCACCCATTCCAGTATTCTTGCTTGGAGAATTCCATGGACAGAGGAGTATGGCGGGCTACATACCATCCATGGGGTCACAAAGAGGTGACCATGACTGAGCAATTGAGCATAAACATAATAACATCTCAGAAACATCTCATTGTCACATCTCATCTCATCTCTGCTTTTCCCTTGAACTAAGTCTGAGAAACATGTTCCACACTACTCATGAAAAGGGACTTTATTGAGATTATTTAACATATAATTATGTATCAGTTCAGTTCAGTTCAGTCACTCAGTCGTGTCCATCTCTTTGCCACCCCATGAATCGCAGCACGCCAGGCCTCCCTGTTCATTACTCTCTCTCGGAGTTCACTCAGACTCATGTCCATTGAATCGGTGATGTCATCCAGCCATCTCATCCTCTGTCATCCCCTTCTCCTCCTGCCCCCAATCCCTCCCAGCATCAGAGTCTTCTCCAATGAGTCAACTCTTCACATGAGGTGGCCAAAGTACTGGAGTTTCAGCTTCAGCATCATTCCTTCCAAAGAACACCCAGGGTTGATGTCCTTCAAAATGGACTGGTTGGATCTCCTTGCAGTCCAAGGAGTTCTCAAGAGTCTTCTCCAACACCACAGTTCAAAAGCATCAATTCTTTAGCACTCAGTCTTCTTCACAGTCCAACTCTCACATCCATACGTGACCACAGGAAAAACCATAGCCTTGATAGACGGACCTTAGTCGGCAAAGTAATGTCTCTGCTTTTGAATATGCTATCTAGGTTGGTCATAACTTTCCTTCCAAGGAGTAAAGTGAAAGTGAAAGTGAAGTCAGTCGTGTCCAACTCTTCGTGACCCCATGAATCGCAGCACGCCAGG
>SJYW01016643.1:0-39233 GCA_006410735.1 Raphicerus campestris | reverse complement strand
TCCTCAGTCCTGGTCTGGTGCTAAAGCTGGAACCTGAGCTTGCCTCCCCCATGCTGACATAGGTCTTGGGTTTCCACTGCAGCCCTCAAAGGGGAGTGAGGCCTCCTCTCGCCTGGAGTCGTGCATGGCCGCTTCCCTCTCCAACTGCAGCAACAGTGTCTGGGTCCCTGTCAAGCGGATACAGGTATCTGTGGCTTGCCCTTGAGGTACCCCAGGGCTGTCACACTTGCCAGTGTGCCGGAATCGAGCCTCAGGGTGACAGTCTAGGCAGTGTAGTGCAGTCAGTTCATCTGGAGTTGTCGAGGTATTTGGGAGTCTTGGAGAACGGTGGCCCAATCTGTGAGACTCCTCCCGACTCTCCAGGTGTGAGCACCTCCTCTTGGGATGTGAGGAGAACACCGTGAAACCTTTCCCGTCAGATCAGGGAAGGGCCCTTCATCTGGAGCTAAGCAGGGGAAAACGGGGCTCCTCTTGATTCTTGGTGTGACCTTCGGTGATCCTCTCGAGTGGGGACGGGAGGGGTGGGGAACTACTTGGATCACAGTAATGGTGTGAAGGAGCCTTTCGAGGTCCATGAGGGACTGGGTGAATTCCGCTGAGATGCCGTTGCAGNCAGTGGGGACGGGTGGGGCGGGGAACTTCTTGGGTCACAGCAATGGTGTGAAGGAGCCTTTCGAGGTCCATGAGGGACTGGGTGAATTCCGCTGAGATGCCGTTGCAGACAAGGTCCACACCATTCCTGCAGGGGAGAAGCTTCTGGTTTGTCTCGAGTTGCGGTGAGTTCCTCTGGAGTAATAAGGGGGAACCCAGGGACCCGCCCCTGTATCCTCAGGAGAGGCCATTCTCAGTGTGAGTCACGAGGCGCCTCTGGGGTTCCTCCCCAGTCATCGCGGGGTCCTCAGTCCTCGTCTGGTGCTGAGGTCGGAACCTGAGATTTCCTCGCTCATGCTTCCATAAGTCTTGAGGTTATTCTGGAGCCCCCACATGGGATTCAGGCCTCGTCTCGCCTGGAGACTTGCACGGTCTCCTTCCTCCGCATCTGCAGCAGCAGTGACCAGCTCCCCGTCAAGAGGACACAGGGGTCTGTGGCTTGCCATCGAGGTACCACAGGGCTGTCTCACGTGCCAGTGTGTAGTGAGTCGAGCCTCGGGGTGACAGTCGAGGCAGTGCAGGGCAGTCAGGTTCATCTGGAGTGGACGAGGCATTTGGGGGTCTTGGGGAATGGTGGCCCAAACTGTGAGACTCCTCCCGACTCTCCAGGTGCCAGCACCTCCTCTTGCCATGCGAGGGGAACACCGCAAAACCTTTCCCGACGGAGCAGGGAAAGGGCCCCTCATCTGGAGCTCAGCAGGAGAATTCGGGGCTGCTATTGAATCTTGGCAGGACCATCGGGCTTCCTCTCGAGTGGGGACGGGTGGGGCAGGGTACCTCTTGGGAAACACCAAGGGTGTGAAGGGGCCTAGTGAGGTCCAAGAGGGAAGGGGTGAATTCCCCGGAGATGCCGCATCGGTCAAGGGCCTTTCCCCGCATGCAGAAAAGTGTCTAGTTTTTTTTGAGTTATGGAGGGGTCCTCTAAAGTTACGACAGGGCCCCAGGGATCTGCCCCTGTCTCCCCAGAATAGGCCAGTCTCCCTGTGAGGGGCGAGGCAAATCTCGGGATTCCTCCCCAGTGGCGCCAGGTCCTCAGTCCCATTCTGGTGCTGAGGCTGGAGCCTGAGGATGCCTCGCCCATGCTGACATAGGTCTTGGGGTTCCCCTGGAGCTCCCAAAGGGGAATCAGGCCTTGTCTCGCCTGGAGACGTGCACAGCCAGTTTCCTCCCCAACTGCAGCAACAGAGTCCGGGTCTCTGTCGAGCGGATTCATGGATCAGTGGCTTGTCCTCGAGGTACCCCAGGGCTATCACACGTGCCGGTGTGCCGGAGTCGAGCCTTGGGGTGTCAGTCGAGGCAGTGCAGGACAGTCAGGTTCATCTGGAGTGGACCAGGCATTTGGGGGTCTTGAGGAAATGTGACCCGACGCCTGAGGCTCCTCTTGACTCGCCTGGTGTTAGGGCCTCCGCTAGGGATGTGAGGGGAGAGCCGCGAAACCTATCACAATGGAGCAGCGACAGGGCCCCTCATCTGGAGCTGAGCATGGGAAAATGGAGCTCCTCTAGAGTCACGCGGGACCCTTGGGGTTCCTCTCAATTAGGACAGGTGGGGTGGGGAATTTCTTGTGTCACAGCAAGGATGTGAATGTGCATTTCGAGGTCTAAGAGGAAATGGGTGATTTCCCCCGGGCCTCGCAGTGGACAAGGGCCTCATTGCACCTGCAAGCGTGAAGCTTCCAGTTTTCCTCAAGTTGCGGTGGGGTCCTCAGGGACCTGCCCGTGCATCCTCAGGAGAGGCCATTCTCAGTGTGAGTTGCGAGGCGTCTCTGCGGATTCCTCCCCAGTCGTCGCCGGGTCCTCACTCCTCTTCTGGTGCTGAGATCAGAGTCTTAGAATTCCTCGCTCATGCTTTCATAGGCCTTGAGGTTATTCTGGAACCCCTAGAGGGGAGTCAGGCCTCTTCTCGCCTGGAGACTTGCACGGCCTCTGTCTTCCCCACCTGCAGTGGCAGTATCCGGCTCCCCATCAAGCGGACACAGGTATCTGTCACTTGCCATCCAGGTACCCCAGGGCTGTCTCACATGCCAGTGTGTCATGAGTCAAGCCTCGGGGTAACAGTCGAGATAGTGCAGGGCAGTCAGGTTGATCTGGAGTGAATGAAGCATTTGGGTATCTTGGGGAGTGGTGGTCAGACACCTGGGGCTCCTCCGGACTCTCCTGATGCAAAGCCACCTCTTGGGATGCGAGGGGAACACCGCCAAACCTTTCTCAACAGATCAGGGAAAGGGCCCTAATCTGGAGCTCAGCAGGGGAAAACGGGGCTCATCTTGAGTCGTGGCGGGACTCTCGGAGTTCCTCTCTAGTGGAGACTGTTGCGGCGGGGAAGTTTCTAGGTCACAACAAGGGTATATTTGACCCTTTCGAGGTCCAAGATGGAAGTGGTGATTTCCCCTGAGATGCTGCAGTGGACAAGGGACTCACCATCCCTGCAGGGGAGAAGCTTCTGGTTTTTTTCGATTTGTGGCGGGGTACTCTCAAGTTATGACGGGGATCACAGGGACCCACTGCTGTGACCTCAGGAGAGGCCAGTCTCCATGCGAGTTGCGAGGCACCTCTGGAAATTCCACCCCAGGTGTCACCGGGTCCTCATTCCTCATTTGGTGCTGAAGCCGGAGCCTGTGCTTGCCTCGCCCATGCTGGCATTAGTCTTGGGGTTCCCTTGGAGCCCCCACACAGGAGTCAGGCCTCGGCTTACCTGGAGATGTGCACAACCATTTCCTCCCTAACTACAGCAACAGTGTCCAGGTCACTGTTGAGCGGATTCATGGATCAGTGGCTTGCCCTCGAGGTACTCCAGGGCTATCACATGTGCCAGTGTGCCAGAGTCGAGCCTCTGGGTGACATTAGATGCAGTGCAGGCCAGTCAGGTTCATCTGGAGTGGACCAGGCATTTGGGGCTCTTGGGGAAATGTGACCTGATGACTGAGCCTCCTCTGGACTCACCTGTTGTGAGTGCCTCCTCTTGGGAAGCAAGGGGAGAGCAAGGAACCCTTTCCCGATGAAGGAGAGTAAGGGCCCCTCATCTGGAGATGAGCATGGGAAAATGGAGCTCCTCTTGAGTCGCGGCGGGAACCTTGGGGTTCCTCTCTAGTGGGGACTGGTGGGGTGGCGAACTTCTTGGGTCACAGCAATGCTGTCAAAGAGCATTTTGAGGTCCAAGATGGAATGGTTGACTTCCCCCGGGATGCTGCAGTGGACAAGGGCTTCACTCCGCCTGCAAGGGAGAAGCTTATAGTTTTTTTTCGGGTTGTGGTGGGGTCCTCTCGAGTTACTTTGGGNCGGGACTCTCGGAGTTCCTCTCTAGTGGAGACTGTTGCGGCGGGGAAGTTTCTAGGTCACAACAAGGGTATATTTGACCCTTTCGAGGTCCAAGATGGAAGTGGTGATTTCCCCTGAGATGCTGCAGTGGACAAGGGACTCACCATCCCTGCAGGGGAGAAGCTTCTGGTTTTTTTCGATTTGTGGCGGGGTACTCTCAAGTTATGACGGGGATCACAGGGACCCACTGCTGTGACCTCAGGAGAGGCCAGTCTCCATGCGAGTTGCGAGGCACCTCTGGAAATTCCACCCCAGGTGTCACCGGGTCCTCATTCCTCATTTGGTGCTGAAGCCGGAGCCTGTGCTTGCCTCGCCCATGCTGGCATTAGTCTTGGGGTTCCCTTGGAGCCCCCACACAGGAGTCAGGCCTCGGCTTACCTGGAGATGTGCACAACCATTTCCTCCCTAACTACAGCAACAGTGTCCAGGTCACTGTTGAGCGGATTCATGGATCAGTGGCTTGCCCTCGAGGTACTCCAGGGCTATCACATGTGCCAGTGTGCCAGAGTCGAGCCTCTGGGTGACATTAGATGCAGTGCAGGCCAGTCAGGTTCATCTGGAGTGGACCAGGCATTTGGGGCTCTTGGGGAAATGTGACCTGATGACTGAGCCTCCTCTGGACTCACCTGTTGTGAGTGCCTCCTCTTGGGAAGCAAGGGGAGAGCAAGGAACCCTTTCCCGATGAAGGAGAGTAAGGGCCCCTCATCTGGAGATGAGCATGGGAAAATGGAGCTCCTCTTGAGTCGCGGCGGGAACCTTGGGGTTCCTCTCTAGTGGGGACTGGTGGGGTGGCGAACTTCTTGGGTCACAGCAATGCTGTCAAAGAGCATTTTGAGGTCCAAGATGGAATGGTTGACTTCCCCCGGGATGCTGCAGTGGACAAGGGCTTCACTCCGCCTGCAAGGGAGAAGCTTATAGTTTTTTTTCGGGTTGTGGTGGGGTCCTCTCGAGTTACTTTGGGGACAACAGGAATCCACCCCTGTTGCCACAGGATAGGCCAGTCTTCGTGCCAGGGGCGAGGTACATCTGGGGATTCCTTCCCAGTGGTGCCAAGTCCTCAGTCCCATTCTGGTGCTGATGCCGGAGAATGAGCTTTCCTCACCTGTGCCTATGTAGGTCTTTGGGTTCCCCTGGAGCCCCCTCAGGGCAGTCAGGCCTGGTCTCTCCCATAAACGTGCAGGGCTGCTTTACTCCAGGGTGCAGTAGTCGTGTCCAGCTCTCCGTAGAACGGACAAAGGGATCTGTGTCTTACCCTCGAGGTACACCAGGGCTATCACACATGCCAGTCGAGCCTCGAGGAGGCATTCGAGGAAGTGCAGGACAGTCAGGTCCATCTGGAGTGGACGAGGCACTTGGGGTTCTTGGGGAAATTTGACCAGACAGCCGAGGATCCTCTGGACTAGCCTGGTGTGAGGGCGTCCTCTTGGTATGTGAGGGGAGAACCGGGAATACTTTCCCAATGGATCCGGGAAAGGGCCCCTCATCTGGAGCTGAGCATGGGAAAATCGAGCTTTTCTTGAGTCGTGTCGGGACCCTAGGTGTTCCTCTCGAGTGGGGACTGGTGGGGCGAGGAACTTCTTGGGTAACAGCAAGGGTGTGAAGGAGCATTTCGAGGTCCAAGAGGGAACGGTTTATTTTCTCTGGGACACCGCAGTGGAGAAGGGCATCACTCTGCCTGCAAACGAGAAGCTTCTGGTTTGTCTTGAGTTGCGGCTGGGTACTCTCGAGTTACGACGGGGACCCCAGAGACCCGCCCCTCTGGCCTCAGTAGAGGGCATTTTCCATGGGAGTTGCCACTGGGTATTCCTCCCCAGTCGTCGCCAGGCCCCCAGGCCTTGTCTGGTGCTTAGGCTGCAGCCTGAGCTTGCCTCGCGCATGCTGACCTAGGTCTTGGTGTTCCCCTGGAGCTCCCACAGGGGAGTCAGGCCTCGACTCGCCTGGAGACGTGCACGACCGCTTTCCTCCCCCTCTGAAGCAGAAGTATCCAGTACCCCTTCGAGCGGACACAGGGATCTGTGGCTTGCCCTCGAGTTACCACAGTGCTATAACACGTTTTAGTGTATCGGGAGTCGAGTCTCCTGGTGACAGTAGAGGCAGTGCAGGGCAGTGAGGTTCATCAGGAATGGACGAGGCATTTGGGGGTCTTGTGAATGATGGACCAACCCCTGAGGCTCGTCCTCTCTCTCCTCATTCAAGCACCTCTTCTTGGGATGCTAGGGGAGAACCATGAACACTTTCCCGACGGAGCAGGGAACGGGCCCCTCATCTGGAGCTCAGCATGGGAAAATGGGGCTCCTCTTGAGTCTTGGCAGGACCCTCGGGGTTCCCTTTCGAGTGTGGACGGGTGGGGTGGGGAACGTCTTTGGTCACAACAGGGTGGGAATGAGCCTTTCAAGGTCTAGGTGGGAAGGGGTGATTTCTCCCAAGATGCCCCCATGGACAAGGGCCTCACTCCACCTGCAGGGGAGAAATTTCTGTTTTTTCTCGAGTGCCAGTAGGTTCCTCTCGAGTTATGATGGGACCCAGAAACCCGCCCTTGTGGCCACAGGAGAAGACAGTCTCTGAGCGATTTGTGAGGCGCCTCTGGGGATTCATCACAAGTCAACTCCAGCACACTGGCACGTGTGATAGCCCTGGGGTACCTCGAGGGCAAGCCACTGATCCCTGTGTCCGCTCGACAGGAACCCGGACACTGTTGCTGCAGTTGGCGAGGTAAGCGGCTGTGCACATCTCCAGGCAAGACGAGGCCTGACTCCCCTTTGGTGGCTCCAGGGAAACCCTAAGACCTATGCCAGCATGAGCGAGGCAAGCACAGGCTCCAGCCTCAGCAATAGAAGAGGACTGAGGACCTGGGGACGTCTGGGGAGGAATCCCCAGAGGTGCCTCGCAACTTGCAAGGTGACTGGCCTCTCCTGAGGCCCCAGCAGTGGGTCCCTGGGGTCCCCATCGTAACTCGAGAGGACCCCTCTGCAACTCGAGAAAAACCAGAAGCTTCACCCTTGCAGGCGAAGTGAGGCCCTTGTCAACTGCAGTGTCCTGGAGGAAATCACCCGTTCCCTCTTGGACCTCAAAATGCTCTTTCACACCCTTGCTGTGGTGAAAGAAGATCCCCCCCACATGTCCCCACATGAGAGGACCAACGAGGGTCCTGCCGCGAGTCAACAGGAGCTCCATTTTCCCATGCTGAGCTCCAGATGAGGGGCCCTTTCCTTGCTACATCGGGAAAGGTTTCGCAGTGTTCGCCTCGCATGTCAAGAGGAGGTGCTCCCACCTGGAGAGTAGGGAGGATTCTCACAGTTTGGGCCACCATTCCCCAATACCCCCAAATGCCTCGTCTACTCCAGATGAACCTGACTGCCCTGCACTGCCTCGACTGTCACCCCGAGGCTTGACTCCGGCATAGTGTCCCATATTATAGCCCTAGGTTACCTCGAGTTCAAGCCACTGATCCCTGTATCTGCTCGGCAGGGACCAGGACTCTGTTGTTGCAGTTGGGGAGGGAAGCCGCTGTGCACGTCTCCAGGAGAGATGAGGCCTGACTACTCCCCTGTGGGGGCTCCAGCAGAAACCCAAGACCTATGTCAGCATGGTCGAGGCAAGCTCAGACTCCAGCTTCAGCACCAGACCAGGACTGAGGACCCAGAGACACTGGGGATGAATCCCCAGAGGCGTCTCGCACATTGCTCGGAGACTGTCTTCTCCTGTGGCCACAAGGGCGGCTTTCTGGGGGTCCCGTCTTAACTCGAGAGGACCCCACCGGGACTAGAGTAAAACATGAAACTTCTCCCCTGCAGGTGGAGTGAGGCCCTTGTCCACAGGGCATCTCGTGGGAAATCACCCTTTCCCTCCTACACCTCGAAAGGCTCCTTCACACCCTTGTTGTGACCAAAGATGTTCCCTGTCTCACCCGTCCCCACTCGAGAGGAACCCCGAGTTTCCTGCTAAGACTCAACAGGAGCCCCGTTTTCCCCTGCTGAGCTCCAGATGACAGGCCCTTTCCCTGCTCTGTTGGGAAAGTGTTCACGGCTCTCCCCTGGCCTCCCAAGAAGACCTCAAACGAGGAGAGACAGAATGAGCCTCAGGGGTCGGTCCATCATTCCCAAGACTCTCAAATGCCTCGCCCATTCCTGATGAGCCTCACCGCCCTACACTGCCTCGACTGTCACACCGAAACTCGACTCCCGACACACTGGCACATGTGATAGCCCTTGGGTACCTCGAGGGCAAGCCACAGACCCCTGTGTCCGCTCAAAGGGATGCTGGACACTTCTGCTTCAGATGAGGAGGAAAGCGGCTGTGCACGTCTCTAGGCATGACGAGGCCTGACTCCCCTGTGGGAGCTCCAGGGGAACCCCAAGATCTAGGTAAGCATGGGTGACGCAAGCTCATGCTGCGGCCTCGGCACCAGAGGAGGCCTGGGGACCCGGTGACCACTGGGGAGGAAAACACAGTGGCAACTCAAACGGAGACTAGCCTCTCTTGAGGCTACAGAGGTGGGTCCCTGGGGTCCCCATCGTAACTCGAGAGGACCCCGCCGCAACTCAAGAAAAACCAGAAGCTTCTCCCTGCAGGCAGAGTGAGGGCCTTGTCCACTGCGGCATCCTGGGAGAAATCACCTGTTCCCTCTTGGACCTAGAAATGCTCCTTCTCACCCTTGCTGTGACCCAAGAAGTTCCTGAACCACCCGTCCCCACTGGAGATGAACCCTGAGGGTCCCGCCAAGACTCAAGAGGAGCACCGATTTCCCCTGCTGAGCTCCTGATGAGGGGTCCTTTTTCTGTTCCGTAGGGAAAGGTTTTGAGGTGTTCCCCTAGCAACCCAAGAGAAGGTGCTCACACCTGGATAGTCGGGAGGAGGCTCACAGGTTTGGCCACCATTCTCCAAGATCCCCAAGTGCCTCGTCCACTCCCGATGAACATGACTGCCCTGCACTGCTTCGACTGTCACTCCGAGGCTCGACTCCAGCACTCTGGCACGTGTGACAGCCCTGGGCAACCTCGAGGGCAAGCCACAGATCCCTGTATCTGCTTGACAGGGAACCGGACACTGTTGCTGCAGTTGGGGAGAAAAGTGGCCCTGCACGTCTCCAGGAGAGACGAGGCCTGATTCCCCTGTGGGGGTTCAGTGGAAACCCATGATCTATGTTAGCATGGGCGAGGCAAGATCAGGCTCCAGCTTCAGCACCAGACGAGGACTGAGGACCCGGCAACGCCGGGGGATGAATCACCAGAGGCACCTCGCAAAACGCTTGGAGACTGTCCTCTCCTGTGGCCACAAGGGCAGGTTTCTGGGGTCCCATTGTATCTCAAGTGGACCCCACCGGCACCCTAGAAAAACCAGAAACTTCTCCCCTGCAGGTGCAGTGAGGCCCTTGTCCACGGGGGCATCTCGGTGAAAATCAACCCTTCCCTTCTAGACCTTGAAAGGCTCTTTCACACCCTTGTTGTGACAAAAGAAGTTCCCCGCCCCACTCGTCCCCACTCGAGAGGAACCCCGAGGGTCCCGCCAAGACTCAAGAGGAGCCCCGTTTTCCCCTGCTGAGCTCCACATGACGGGCCCTTTCACTGCTCCGTCAGGAAAGTGTTCAAGGCTCTCCCCTGGCATCTCAAGAGGAGGCGCTCGAACGAGGAGAGACAGGCCCAGCCTCAGGGGTCGGTCCATCATTCCGAAGACCCCCAAATGCCTCGACCATTCCTGACGGACCTCACTGCCCTGCACTGCATTGACTGTCACCCTGAGACTCGACTTCCAACACACTGGCACGTGTGACAGCCCTGGGGTACCTCGAAGGCAAGCCACAGATCCCTGTGTCCTATCGAAGGGGTGCTGGACACTTCTGCTGCAGATGGGGAGGAAAGAGGCCGTGCATGTCTCCAGGCAAGACGAGGCCTGACTCCCCTGTGGGAACTCCAGGGGAACCCCAAATCCTAAGCCAGCATGGGCGAGGCAAGCTCAGGCTGCGGCCTCAGCACCAGAGGAGGACTGGGGAACCGGTGATGACTGGGAAGGAATACCCAGTGGCAACTCGCACGGAGTGTGGGCTCTCCTGAGGCCACTTGTGCGGGTCCCTGGGGTCCCCTTCGTAACTCGAGAGGACCCCACGGCAACTCGAGAAAAACCAGAAGCTTCTCCCTTGCAGGCGGATTGAGGCCCTTGTCCACTGCGGCATCCTGGGGGAAATCACCCGTTCCCTCTTGGACCTCGAAATGCTTCTTCACACCCTTGCTTTGACCCAAGAAGTTCCCCACCCCACGCGTCCCCACTCGAGAGGACCGCCGAGGGTCCCACCACGACTCAAGAGGAGCTCCATTTTCCCATCCTGAACTCCAAATGAAGGCCCTTTCCCTGCTCCATCGGGAAAGTTTTCCCGGCTCTCCCCTCGCATCCCAAGAGGAGGCCCTCACACCAGGCGAGTCCAGAGGAGGCTCATGTGTCTGGTCACCTTTCCCCAAGAACCCCAAATGCTTCGTCCACTCCAGATGAACCTGACTGCTCTGCACTGCCTCGACTGACTCCCTGAGCCTCGACTGCTGACACACTGGCACGTGTGATTACCCTGGGGGTACCTAGGGGCAAGCCACAGATGCTTTTGTCCGTTCGACAGAGAGCTGGACATGGCTGCTTCACCCGGGAGTAAAGCGGCCCTGCACGTCTATGGGCGAGATGAGGTCTGACTCCCCTGTGGGGGCTCCAGGGGAACCCTAAGACCTACGAATGCACAGTTGAGGAAAGTTCAGGCTCCGGCCTCAGCACCAGAATGGGACTGAAGACTTGGCGCCACCGGGGAAGAATGCCCAGATGTGCCTGGCCCCTCGCACGGAGACTGGCATCTCCTGGGGCCACAGTGGTGGGTCCCAGGGGCACTGTCGTAACTTGAGAGGACCCCTCCACAACTTGAGAAAAGCCAGACACTTCCCTGCAGTCGGGGAGAGGCCCTTGTCCGATGCAACATCTCGGGGATTTCACCCCTTCCCTCTTGGACCATGAAAGGCCCCTTCACACCCTTGCTGTGACCCAAGAAGTTCCCCGCCCCACCCGTCCCCACTTGAGAGGAACCCCGAGGGTCCCGCCAAGACTCAAGCGTTCCCCATTTTCCCCTGCTGAGCTCAAGATGAGGGGCCCTTTCCCTGCTCCAACGGGAAAGGATGCAAGGTGTTCCCCTCACATGTCAAGAGGAGGTGCTCCCACCTGAAGAGTCAGTAGGAGTCTCACTGCTTGGGCCACCATTCTCGTGGACCCCCAAATGCCTCGTTCAATCCAGATGAACCTTACTGCACTGCACTGTCTCGACTGTCACCCTGTGGCTCGATTCCAGGTCACTGGCCCTTGTGATAGTCCTGGGGTACCTCGAGGGCAAGACACTGATCCCTGTATCCGCTCGACAGGGACCTGGACACTGTTCCTGCAGTTGGGGAGGAAAGCGGCTGTGCACGTCTCCAGGTGAGACGAAGCCTGACTCCCCTGTGGGGGCTCCAGGGGAACTCCAAAACCTATGTCACCATGGGCGAGGCAAACACAGGCTCCGGTCTCAGCACCAGAATAGGACTGAGGACCTGGCGACGTCTGGGGAGGAATCCCAAGAGGTGCCTCCCAACTCGCATGGAGACTGGCCTCTCCTGAGGCCACAGTTGGAAGTCCCTGAGGTCCCCTTCAGAACTCGAGAGGACCCCGCCCCAACTTGAGGAAAACCAGAAGATTCTCCCTTGCAGGCGGAGTGAGGCTCTTATCCACTGTGGCATCGCGGGTGAAATCATCCGTTCCCTCTTGGACCTCGAAATGCTCCTTCACACCATTGCTGTGACCCAAGAAGTTCCCCGCCAAACACGTCCCAACTCGAGAGGACCTCCGAGGGTCCCGCCGAGACTCAAGAGGAGCTCCATTTTCACATGCACAGCTCCAGATGATCGGCCTTTCCGTCCTCCATCTGGAAAGGGTCCGAGCTCTCCCCTCGCATCCCAAGAGGAGGCCTTCACACAAGGCAAGTCCAGAGGAGCCTCATGTGTCTGGTCACATTTACCCAAGAACCCCAAATTCCTCGTCCACTCCAGATGAACCTGACTGCCCTGCACTGCCTCGACTGCCTCCCCAAGACTCGACTGCCGACACACTGGCACGTGTGATTGACCTGGGGTACCTCGTGGGCAAGCCACAGATCCCTTTTTCCATTCGACAGAGAGCCGGACACGGCTGCTTCACCCTGGAGTAAAGCGGCCCTGCACGTCTATGGGCGAGACGAGGTCTGAATCCTCTGAGGGGGCTCCAGGGGAACCCCAAGACCTACATATGCACGGTGAGGAAAGCTCAGGCTCCGGCCTCACTACCAGAATGGGACTGAGGACTTGGCGCCACTGGGGAAGAATGCCCAGATGTGCCTGGCCCCTCGCACGGAGACTGGCCTCTCCTGGGGCCACAGGGTGGGTCCCAGGGGCACTGTCGTTACTTGAGAGGACCCCTCCACAACTCGAAAAAAACCAGGCACTTCCCTGCAGTCGGGGAGAGGCCCTTGTCCGATGCGACATCTCGAGGATTTCACCCCTTCCCTCTTGGACCACGAAAGGCCCCTTCAGACCCTTGGGGTGACCCAAGAAGTTCCCCACCCCACCCGTCCCCACTCGAGAGGAACGCCGATGGTCCTGCCAAGACTCAAGTGGAGCCCCATTTTCCCCTGCTAAGCTCAAGATGAGGGGCCATTTCCCTGCTCTGACAGGAAAGGTTTCACAGCTTTCCCCTTGCATGTCAAGAGGAGGTGCTCCCACCTGGAGAGTCAGTAGGAGTCTCACTGCTCTGGCCACCATTACTCAACATCCCCAAATGCCTCGTCCAATCCAGATGAACCTGACTGCCCTGCAATGCCTAGACTGTCACCCCGAGGCTCGACTCTGGTACACTGGCCCTTGTGATAGCCCTGGGGTACCTCAAGGACAAGACACTAATCCGTGTATCCGCTCGACAGGGACCTGGACACTGTTCCTGCAGATGGGGAGGAAAGCGGCTGTGCACATCTCCAAGCGAGACGAGGCCTGACTCCCCTGAGGGGGCTCTAGGGGGACTGCAAGACCTATGTCAGCCTGAGCGAGGCTAACACATTATCCGGCTTCAGCACCAGATGAGGACTGACGACCCGGCGACATCTCGGAAGGAATCCCCAGAGGTGTCTTGCAACTCGCACGGAGACTGTCCTCTCCTGAGGCCACAATTGTAGGTCCCTGGGGTCCCCTTCAGAACTCGAGAGGATCCCTCCCCAACTTGAGAAAAACCAGAAGCTTCTCCTCTGCAGGAAGGGTGAGTCCCTTGTCCGCTGCAGCTTCTCAGGGAAATGACCGTTTCACACTTGGACCTCTAAAGGCTTCTTCATACCCTGGTTGTGAACTAGAAAGTTCCCAGCCCCAACGATCCCCAATGGAGAGGAAGCCCGAAGGTCCTGCTGTGACTCAGGAGGAGCCCCGTTTTTCCCTGCTGAACTGCAGATGAGGGGCCCTTTCCCTACTCCATCGGGAAAGGTTTCACGGTGTTCCCCTTGCATCCCAAGAGGTGGTCTTGCCTCAGGAGAGTTGGTAGGAGCCTCAGGTGTCCAACCACCACTCCCCAAGATCCCCAAATGTCTCGTCCACTCTAGCTGAAGCTAACTGCCCTGCGCTGCCTCGACTATAACCCCGAGGCTCGACTCCTGACACTGGCCCGTGTGACAGCCCTGGGGTACCTCGAGCACAAGCCATAGATCCCTGTATCCGCTAGACAGGGACCTGGACACTGTTCCTGCAATTGGGGAGGAAAGCGGCAGTGCAGTTCTCCAGTCTAGATGAGGCCTGACTCCCTTCTGTGGGCTCCAGGGGAAGCCCATGACAAATGTCAGCACAGGAGAGGCAATCTCAGGCTTCAGCCTCAGCACCAGAAGAGGTCTGAGGACCTGGCACCACTGGGGAGGAATCCCCAGATGTGCCTCTACCCTCGCTCGGAGACTGGCATATCTTGGGGCCACAGGGGCGGATCACTGTGGTCCTCATCATAACTCAAGAGGACCCTGCCGCAACTCGAGAAAACCAGAAGCTTCTCCCTTGCAGGCGGAGTGAGGCCCTTGTCCACTGTGGCATCCCGGGGGACATCACCCGTTTCCTCTTGGACCTGTAAATGCTCCTTCACATCCTTTCTGTGACTCAGAAGTTCCCTGCCCCACCGCGCCCCCCTCGAGAGGAACCCCGAGGGTCCCACTGCGACTCAAGAGGAGCTCTATTTTCCCCTGCTCAACTCCAGATGAGGTGCCCTTTCCCTGCTCCATGGGGAAAGGGTTCCCGGCTCGCCCCTCGCATATCAAGTGGAGGTGCTCGCACCTGGAGAGTA
Organism: Raphicerus campestris; assembly: GCA_006410735.1. Taxonomy (NCBI): domain Eukaryota; kingdom Metazoa; phylum Chordata; class Mammalia; order Artiodactyla; family Bovidae; genus Raphicerus; species Raphicerus campestris. The sequence goes on along the minus strand of SJYW01016643.1, from coordinate 24,927 downwards.
GGGAGGAGTCTCACAGTTTGGGCCACCTTTCCCCAAGACCCCCAAATGCCTCGTCCACTCCAGATGAACCTGACTGCCCTGCACTGCCTCGACAGTCACCCCGAGGCTCGACCTCGGCACACTGGCACATGTGACAGCCCTGGGGAACCTCGAGGGCAAGGCACTGATCCCTGTATCCGCTCGATAGGGACCCAGACACTGTTGTTTCCATGTGGGAGGAAAGCGGCTGAGCAAGTCTGCAGTCGAGACGAGGCCTGACTCCACTCTGGGGGCTCCAGGGGAACCCCAAGACCTATGTCAGCATGGCGAGGAAAGCTCATACTCTGGCCTCAGTACTAGACGAGGACTGAGAACCCAGCGACGACTGTGGAGGAATCCCCAGAGGAGCCTTGCAACATGCAGAGAATTGTCTCTCAACAGGGCACAGAGGCGAGTCCCTGGGGTCCCAGTTACAACTCGAGATGACCCCGGGGCAACTGAAGAAAAAACAGAAGCTTCTCACGTGCAGGTGGTGTGAGGCCTTTGTCCGCGGCAGCGTCGCGGGTGAATTCAGCCCGTCCCTCTTGGACCTGGAAAAGCTCCTTCACACACTTGTTGAGACCCTAAAAGTTCCGAAGCCCACACCTCCACACTCGAGAGGAACCCCTAGGGTCTCGCCAAGAATCAAGAGGAGCCCCATTTTCCCCTGTTGAGCTCCAGATGAGGGGCCCTTTCCCTGCTCCATCGGGAAAGCTGTCACGGTGTTCCCTTCGCATCCCAAGAGGAGGTGCTCACACCTGCAGAGTTGGGAGGAGTCTCAAAAGTTGCGCCACCATTCCCCAAGATGCCCAAATGCCTCGTCCACTTCAGATGAAACTGACTGCCCTGCACGGCCTCGACTGTAACCCCGAGGATTGACTCCGGCACATTGGCACATGTGACAGCCCTGGGGTACCTAGAGTGCGAGCCATAGATCCCTGTATTCGCTTGACATGGACCCGAACACTGTTCCTGCAGTTGGGGAGGAAAGCAGCATTGCACGTCTCCAGTCAGTACGATGCCTGATCCCCTGTGAGGACTCCAGGGGAAGCCCCAGACTAATGTCAACACGAACAAGGCAATCTGAGGCTCCAGCCTCAGCACCAGAAGGGGACTGAGGACTTGGCGCCACTGGGGAGGATCCCCAGATGTACCCCACCCCTCTCAGGGAGACTGGCCTATCCTGGGTCCACAGGGGCGGATCCCTGTGGTCCCCGTCATAACTCCAGAGGATCCCAACACAACTCGATAAAAACCAGAAACTTCTCCCTTGCAGGCGGAGTGAGGCCCTTGTCCGCTGCGGCGTCCCAGAGGAAAACACCCGTTCCCCCTTGGACCTCAAAATGCACCTTCACACCCTTGCTGTGGCGCAAGAAGTTTCCCTCCCCACCCGTCCCCACTAGAGAGGAACCCCGAGTGTCCCGCCACGACTCAAGAGGAGCTACATTTTCCCATGCTCAGCTCCAGATGAGGGGCCCTATCCTTGCTCCATTGGGAAAGGTTTCGCGGTGTTCCCCTCACATCCCAAGAGGTGGTCTCGAATCAGGAGAGTCAGGAGGAGCCTCAGGTGTCCTACCACGACTCCTCAAGATCCCCAAATGTCTTGTCCACTCCAGATGAATCTGACTGCCCTGCACTGTCTCGACTATCACCCCGAGGCTCGACTCCGGACACATTGGCACGTGAGGCAGCCCTGGGATACCTCGATGGCAAGCCACAGATCCCTGTGTCCGGTTTATGGGGAGACAGACACTGCTACTGCAGGTGGGGAAGAAAGAGGCCATGCAAGTCTCCAGGCGAGAAGAGGCCTGACTCCCATGTGGGGGCTCCAGAGTAACCTCAAGACCTATGAAAGCATAAGAGAGGAAATCTCAGACTTCGACCTCAGCACCACACAAGGACTGAAGACCTGGTCAAAACTGGGGAGGAATCCCCAGAGGCGCCTCGCATCTCGCACTGAGACTGGCCTCTCCTGAGGATACAGGGGCGGGTCCCTGTGGTCCCCATCATAACTCGAGAGGACCACGCTGCAACTCGAGAAAAATTGGAAGCTTCTCCCCTGCAGGTGTGGTGTGGCCCTTGTCCACTGTGGAGTCCCAGGGGAATTCACTCCGTCCCTCTTGGACCTCGAAAGACTCCTTCACACCCTTGCAGTGTTCCAAGAAGTTCGCACCCCACCCCTCCCCATTCGAGATGAACCCTGAGGGTCCCGCCAAGACTCAAGGGTCCCCCGTTTTCCCCTGCTGAGCTCCAGATGAGGGGCCTTTTCCCTGCTCCGTCCGGAATGGATTCGTGGTGTTCCCCTCACAACCCAAGAGGAGGTGCTCACACCTGGAGAGTAGGGAGGAGTCTCACAAATTGGGCCACAATATTCCAAGACCCCAAATGCCTCGTCCACTCTAGATGAACCTGACTGCCCTGCACTGCCTCGACTGTAACCCCAAGGCTCGACTCCGGCACACTTGCATGTGTGACAGCCCTGGTGTATCTCCAGGGTGATCAATAGATCCCTGTATACGTTCGACAGGGACCCTGACTCTGTTGCTGCAGTTGGGGAAGAAAGAGGCCCTGCAAGTCTCCAGGCGAGACGAGGCCTGACTCCCCTGTGGGGGCTCCAGAGTAACCTCAAGGCCTATGAAACCATGAGCAAGGAATTCTCAGGCTCTGAGCTCAGCACCAGACGAGGACTGAGGACCGGGCGACGACTGGGGAGGAATCCCCAGAGATGCCTCGCAACTCGCACTGAGACTGGCCTCTCCTGAGAATACAGGGGCGGGTCCCTGGCGTCCTCGTCATAACTCGAGAGGACCCCGTCGCAACTCGAGAAAAACCAAAAGCTTCTCCCCTTCACGCGTGGTGTGGCCCTTATCTGCAGTGGCGTATCCCTGTGTCTGCTCGAAGGGGTGCTGGACCCTTCTGCTCCATATGTGGAGGAAAGTGGCTGTGTACAGTTCCAGGCAAGACAAGACCTGACTCCCCTGTGGGAGCTCCAGGGAAACCCCAAGACCTAGGTCAGCATGGGCGAGGCAAGCTCAGGCTGTGGCCTCAGCACCAGATGAGGCCTGGGGACCCGGCGAAGACTGGGGAGGAATACCCAGTGGCAACTCTCAAGGAGACTGGCCTCTCCTGAGGCCACAGAGGTGGGTCCCTGGGGTCCCGGTCGTAACTCGAGAGGACCCCGCTGCAACTTGAGAAAAACCAGAAGCTTCTTCCTTGCAGGTGGAGTGAGGCATTTGTCCACTGTGGCGTCCCGGGGGAAATCACCCGTTCCCTCTTGGACCTTGAAATGCTCCTTCACACCATTGCTGTGACCCAAGAAGTTCCTCGCCAAACACGTCCCAACTCGAGAGGACTGCCGAGGGTCCCTCCGAGACTCAAGACGAGCTCCATTTTGTTATGCTCAGCTCCAGATGACGGGCCTTTCCCTCCTCCATTGGGAAAGGTTACTGGCTCTCCCCTCACATCACAAGAGGAGGCCCTCACACCAGGCGAATCCATAGGAGCCTCATGTGTCTGGTCACCTTTCCCCAAGAATCCCAAATGCCTCGTCCACTGCCGAACAACCTGACAGCCCTGCACTGCCTCGACTGCCTACCCGAGACTTGACTGCCAACACACTGGCACGTGTAATTTCCTGGGGTACCTCGAGGGCAAGCCACAGATCACTTTGTCCGTTCAACAGAGAGCAGGACAAGGCTACAGCATCCTGGAGTAAAGCGGCCCTGCACGTCCATGGGCGAGACGAGGTCTGACTCCCCTGAGGGGGCTCCTGGGGAACCCCAAGACCTATGTAGGCATGGGTGAGGAAAGCTCAGGCTCCCGACTCAGCACCAGAAGGGGACTGAAGACTTAGCGCCACTGGGGAAGAATGCCCAGATGTGCCTGTCCCCTCCTACTGAGACTGGCCTCTCCTCGGGCCACAGGGGTGGTTCCCAGGGGCAGTCATAACTTGAGAGGACCCCTCCACAATCGAAAAAAAACAGACACTTCCCTGCAGTCAGGGAGAGGCCCTTGTCCGATGCTACATCTCGGGGATTTCAGCCCTTACCTCTTGGACCATGAAAGGCCCATTCACACCCTTGCTGTGACCCAAGAAGTTCCCCACCCCACCCGTCTGCACTCGAGAGGAACCCCGAGGGTCCCGCCAAGACTCAAGTGGAGCCCAGTTTTCTACTGCTGAGCTCAAGATGAGGGGCCCTTTCCCTGCTCCGACGGGAAAGGTTTCACAGCGTTCCCCTTGCATGTCAAGAGGAGGTGCTCCCACCTGGAGAGTCAGTAGGAGTCTCACTGCTCTGGCCACCATTACTCAACATCCCCAAATGCCTCGTCCAATCCAGATGAACCTGACTGCCCTGCACTGCCTCGACTGTCACCCCAAGTCTCAACTCCGGCACACTGGCCCTGGTGATAGCCCTGGGGTACCTCGAGGACAAGACACTGATCCCTGTATCCGCTTGACAGGGACCTGGACACTGTTCCTGCAGTTGGGGAGGAAATCAGCTGTGCACATCTCCAGGCTAGATGAGGCCTGACTCCCCTATGGGGGCTCCAGGGGAACCCCAAGAACTATGTCACCATGGGCGAGGTAAGCACAGGCTCCGGCCTCAGCACCAGACGAGGTCTGAGGACCAGGCAACGACTGTAGAGGAATCCCAAGAGGTGCCTTGCAAGTCACACTGAGAATGGCCTCTCCTGAGGATACATGGGCGGGTCCCTGGGGTCCCCATCTTAACTCGAGAGGACCCTGTCACAACTCAAGAAAAACCAGAAGCTTCTCCCCTGCAAGGAGGGTTAGTCCCTTGTCCACTGCAGCATCTTGGGGGAAATCACCCCTTCCCTCTTGGAACTCGAGAGGCTCCTTCATACCCTTGTTGTGACTTAGGAAGTTCCCTGCTAGATCCGTCCCCACTCTAGAGGAACACCGAGGGTCCCGGCATGACTCAAAAGGAGCCCCGTTTTCACCTGCTAAGTTTCAGATGAGGGGACCTTTCACTGCTCCACCAGGAAAGGATTTCCGGAGGTCCCCTTGCATCCCGACAGGTGGCGTTGCATCAGGAGCGTCGGGAGGAACCTCAGGTGTCCGCCCACCAATGCCGAAGATCCCCAAATGCCTCGTCCACTCCAGATGAACCTGACTGCCCTGCACTGTCTCGACTGTTACCCCGAGGCTCGACTCCCGACACACTGGAACATGAGACAGCCCTGGTTTTCCTCGATGGCAAGCCATAGATCCCTGTTTCCGCTTGACGGGGAGCCGGACACTGCTGCTGCTGCAGTTCGGAAGAAAGAGGCCGTGCAAGTCTCCAGGCGAGATGAGGCCTGACTCCCATTTGGGGGCTCCAGAGTAACCTCAAGACCTATGAAAGCCTGAGCGAGGAAAACTCAGGCTCTGACCTCAGCACCAGACGAGGACTGATGACCCAGCGACGACTGGGGAAGAATCCCCAGAGGCGCCTCGCAACTCGCACTGAGAATGGCCTCCCCTGAGGATACAAGGGCGGGTCCCTGGTGTTCCTGTCGTAACTCCAGAGGACCCCATCGCAACTCGAGAAAAACCAGAAGCTCCTCCACTACAGGCATGGTGTGGCCGTTTTGCGCTGTGGCATCTCAGAACAATTCACCTCGTCCCTCGTGGACCTCGAAAGGCTCCTTGACACCCATGCTGTGAACCAAGAAGTTCCCTGCTCCACCTGTCCCCACTTGTGAGGAAACGCGAGTGTCCTACCAAGACTCAAGTGAAGCCCCGTTTTCCCCTGCTGAACTCTAGATATGGGGCCCTTTCCCTGCTCCATCAGGAAAGGTTTCGCGATATTCCCCTTCCATCCCAAGAGGATGTGCTCACACCGGAGAGTCAGGAGGAGTCTCACAGATTGGGGCACCATTCGCCAAGAACCCCAAATGCCTGGTCGACTCCAGATGAAGCTCACTGCCCTGCACTGCCTCGACTGTCACCCTGAGGCTCGATTCTGGCACACTGGCAGGGGTGACAGCCCTGGGCTACCTGGAGGGCAAGCCACAGATCCTTGTATCCACTCGATAGGGACCCAGATACTGTTGCTGCAGGTGGGGAGGAAAGCGGCCTTGCACGTCTCCAGGCGAGACAAGACCTGACTCCCCTGTAGGGGCTCCAGTGAAAACCCAAGACATTTGTCAGCATGGGCGAGGCAGCTCAGGCTCAAGCTTCAGCACCAAACCAGGACTGAGGACCCGGTGAGGACTGGGGATGAATCCCGAGCGGTGCCTTGCAAATCGCTGGGAAACTCTCCAGTGGTCACAAGGGCGGGTTTCTGAGGTTCTGTCTTAACTCGATAGGACCCCACCGGCACTTGAGAAAAACCAGAAACTTTTCCCCTGTATGTCGAGTGAGGCCCTTGTCCACAGCGGTGTCCCGGGGGAATTCACCCGTTCCCTCTTGGACCTCGAAATGCTCCTTCACAACCTTGCTGTTACCCAGGAAGTTCCCCGCCCCACAAGTCCCCACTCAAGTGGACTGCCGAGGGTCCCGTCGCGACTCAAGGGGAAATCCATTTTCCCATGCTCAGCTCCAGATGGGGGGCCCTTTCACTGCTCCATTGGGCCAGGATTCACGCTGTTCCTCTTGCATGTCAAGAGGAGGTGCTTGAACCTGGAGACTCGGGAGGAGTCTCACAGTTTGGGCCACCATTTCCCAAGACCCACAAATGCCTCGTCCACTCCAGATGAAACTGACTGCCCTGCACTGCCTCGACTGTCACCCTGAGACTCGACTCCGGCACACTGGCACGTGTGATAGCCATGGGGTACCTCGAGTGCAAGTCACTGATCCCTGTATCCCCTCGACAGGGACCCGGACACTGTTGCTGCATTTGAGAGGAAAGCGGCTGTGCACGTCTCCAAGCGAGACGAGGCCTGACTCCCTTGTTGGGGCTCCAGGGGAACCCCAAGACCTATGTCAGCATGGTTGAGGCAAGCACAGGCTTGGGCCTCAGCACCAGATGAGTACTGAGGACCCAGTGACATCTGGGGAGGAATCTCCAGAGGTGCCTCGCAACTCACATGGAGACTGGCTTCTCCTGAGGCCACAGTGGCGGGTTGTTGGGTCCCCTTCATAACTGGAGAGGACCCTGCCGCAACTGGAGAAAAACCAGAAGCTTCTCCCCTGCAGAGAGGGTGAGTCCCTTGTCCGCTGCAACATCTAGGGGAAATCATCCCTTCTCTCTTGGACCTCGAAAGGCTCCTTCACACCCTTTTATGACCAAAGAATTTCCCCATCCCACCCATCCCCACTCGAGAGGAACCCCGAGGGTCCCGGCAAGACTCAAGAGAAGCCCTGTTTCCCCTACTGAGCTCCAGATGACGGGCCCTTTCCCTGTTCCATCGGGAAAGTTTTCACGACTCTCCCCTGGCATCCCAAGAAGAGGTGCTCGAATGAGGAGAGACAGGACGAGCCTCAGGGGTCGGTCCATCATTCCAAAGATCCCCAAGTGACTTATCAATTCTTGATGAATGTCACTGCTCTGCACGTCCTCGATTGTCACCCTGAGACTTGACTTCCGACACACTGGCAAGTGTGAGAGCCCTGTTGTACCTTGAGGGCAAGACACAGATCCCTGTTTCCGCTCAAAGGTGTGCTGGACTCCTCGGCTGCAGACGGGAAGGAACCGGCCGTGCACGATTCCATGTGAGACGAGGCTGGACTCCCCTGTGGGAGCTCCAGGGGAACCCCAAGACCTAGGTCAGCATGGCGAGGCAAGGTCAGGCTGTGGCCGCGGCACTAGACGAGGCCTGGGGACCCAGGGACGACTGGGGAGGAATACCCAGTGGCAACTCTCAAGGAGACTGCCCTCTCCTGAGGCCACAGGGGCGGGTCTCTGGGGTTCTTGTCATAACTTGAGAGGACCCCTCCACAACTTGAGAAAAACCAGAGGCTTCTCCCTTGCAGGAGGAGTGAGGCCCCTGTCCACTGTGGCGTCCTGGGGGAAATCACCCGTTCCCTCTTCGACCTCGAAATGCTGCTTCACACCTTTGCTGTGACCCAAGAAGTTTCCCGCCCTACCCGTCCCCACTCGAGAGGACCACTGAGGGTCCCACCGTGACTCAAGAGGAGCTCCATTTTCCCATGCTCAGCTCCAGATGAGGGGCCCTTTCCCTGCTCCATCGGGAAAGGGTTCCCGGCTCTACCCTCGCATCCCAAGTGGAGGCCCTCACAGCAGGCGAGTCCAGAGGAGCCTCAGGTGTCTGGTCACATTTCCCCAAGAACCTCAAATGCCTCATCCACTGCACATGAACCTGACTGCCCTGCAGTGCCTCGACTACCACCCAGAGGCTCAACTGCCGACACACTGCCACATGTGATAGCCCTGGGGTACCTCAAGGGCAAGCCACAGATCCCTTTGTCTGTTCGACGGAGAGCCAGACATGGCTGCTGCACCCTGGAATAAAGCTGTCCTGCAAGTCTATGGGCGAGGCTAGGCCTGACTCCACTGAGGGGGCTCCAGGGGGACCTCAAAACCAACGAAGGCACGGGTCAAGAAAGCTCAGGCTCCGACCTCGGCACAAGAGTTGGACTGAGGACTTGGTGACACTTGGGAAGAATCCGAGATGCGCCTTGTCCCTCTCATGGGCACTGGCCTCTCCTGGGGCCACAGGGGTGGGTCCCGTGGCCCAGTCGTAAATTGAGATGACAACCTCCTCAATTCGGAAAACAAACAAACAAAGAAACAATTTCCTGCAGGAGGGGAGAGGCCTTTGTTCAATGTGGCATCTCAGGGGAATTCACCCGTTCCCTCTTGGACATTGAAATGCTCTTTCACACCCTGGCTGTGACCCAAAAAGTTCCCCCCAACCCGTCACCACCTGAGATGAACCCCGAGGGTCCCGCCAAGACTCAAGAGGAGCACCAATTTCCCCTGCTGAGCTCCAGATGAGGGACCACTTTTCTCTTCCATCGGTAAATGTTTCACGTTGTTCCCCTCTCATCCCAAGAGGAGGTGCTCACACCTGGATAGTCAGGAGGAGTCTCACAGGTTGGGCATCATTCCCCAAGACCCCCAAATGCCTCGTCCTCTCCAGATGAAACTGATTGCCCTGCACTGCCTCGACTGACACTCCGAGGCTTGACTCCGACACACTGGCACATGTGACAGCCCTGGGGTACCTCGAGGGCAAGCCACAGATCCCTGTGTCCGCTCAACAGGGACCCAGACACTGTTGCTGCTGTTGGGGAGGAAAGCGGCTGTGCACGTCTCCAGACAAGACGAGGCCTGACTCCCCTGTGGGGGATCCAGCGGAAACCCAAGGCCTATGTTAGCATGGGCGAGGCAAGCTCAGGCTCCAACTTCAGCACTAGACCAGGACTGAGGACCCAGCGACGCCAGGGTATGAATCCCCAGAGGCGCCTCCAAATCGCTCGAAGACTGTCCTCTCCTGTGGCCACAAGGGCGGGTTTCTGGGGTCCAATCGTATCTCGAGTGGACCCCAACAGCACCCGAGAAAAAGCAGAAACTTCTCCCATGCATGTGGAGTGAGGCCCTTGTCCGCGGGGGCATGTCGGTGGAAATCAACCCTTCCCTCCTGGAGCTCAAAAGGCTCTTTCACAGCCTTCTTGTGACAAAAGAAGTTCCCCGCCCCACCCGTCTCCACTGGAGAGGAACCCTGAGGGTCCCACCAAGACTCAAGAGGAGCCCCGTTTTCCCCTGCTGAGCTCCTGATGAGGGGCCCATTCCCTGTTTCATTGGGAAAGGTTTTCTGGCGTTCCCCTCGCATCCCAAGAGGTGGCCTTGCATCAGGAGAGTTGGGAGGAGCCTCAGGTGTGCAACCACCACTCCCCAAGATCCCCAAATGCCTCGTCCAATCCAAATGAACATGACTGCCCTGCACTGACTCGACTGTCATCCGGAGCCTGGACTTCCAACACACTGGCACGTGAGACATTCATGGAGTACCACGATGGCCAGCCACAGATCGCTGTTTCCACTTTACGGGGAGCCAGACACTGTCACTGCAGGTGTGGAAGAAAGAGGCCGTGCAAGTCTCCAGGGGAAAAGAGGCCTGACTCCCCTACGGGGGCTGCAGTGTAACTTCAAGACCTGTGAAAGCATGAGCGAGGAAAGCTCAGGCTCTGAACTCAGCACCAGACGATGACTGAGGACCCGGCAATGACTGGGGAGGAATTCACAGAGGCACCTCGCAACTTGCACTGAGAATGTCCTCTCCTGAGGATACAGGGGCGGGTCCCTGGGGTCCCGGTCATAACTGGAGATGACCCCGCTGCAACTGGAGAAAAACCGGAAGCTTCTCCCTTGCAGGCGTGATGTGGTCCTTGTCCGCAAGGGCATCTCAGGGGAATTCACCCCTTCCATTGTGGACCTTGAAATGCTACTTCACACCCTTGATGTGACCCAAGAACTTCCCCGCCCCAACCGTCCACACTCGAGAGGAACCCCAAGGGGCCCGCCAAGACTCAGGAGGAGTCCCATTTTCCCCTGCTGAGCTCCAGTGAGGGGCCATTTTCCTGCTCCTTCAGGAAACATTTNGTGTGCAACCACCACTCCCCAAGATCCCCAAATGCCTCGTCCAATCCAAATGAACATGACTGCCCTGCACTGACTCGACTGTCATCCGGAGCCTGGACTTCCAACACACTGGCACGTGAGACATTCATGGAGTACCACGATGGCCAGCCACAGATCGCTGTTTCCACTTTACGGGGAGCCAGACACTGTCGCTGCAGGTGTGGAAGAAAGAGGCCGTGCAAGTCTCCAGGGGAAAAGAGGCCTGACTCCCCTACGGGGGCTGCAGTGTAACTTCAAGACCTGTGAAAGCATGAGCGAGGAAAGCTCAGGCTCTGAACTCAGCACCAGACGATGACTGAGGACCCGGCAATGACTGGGGAGGAATTCACAGAGGCACCTCGCAACTTGCACTGAGAATGTCCTCTCCTGAGGATACAGGGGCGGGTCCCTGGGGTCCCGGTCATAACTGGAGATGACCCCGCTGCAACTGGAGAAAAACCGGAAGCTTCTCCCTTGCAGGCGTGATGTGGTCCTTGTCCGCAAGGGCATCTCAGGGGAATTCACCCCTTCCATTGTGGACCTTGAAATGCTACTTCACACCCTTGATGTGACCCAAGAACTTCCCCGCCCCAACCGTCCACACTCGAGAGGAACCCCAAGGGGCCCGCCAAGACTCAGGAGGAGTCCCATTTTCCCCTGCTGAGCTCCAGTGAGGGGCCATTTTCCTGCTCCTTCAGGAAACATTTAACGGTGTTCCCCTCACATCCCAAGAGGCAGTGCTCCCACCTGGAAAGTCGGGAGGAGTCTCACAGGTTGGGCCACCATTCCCCAAGTCCTCCAAATGCCTTGTCCACTCCAGATGAACATGACTGCCCTGAACCACGAGGTTCAATTCCCAACACACTGGCACGTGAGACAACCCTGGAGTACCTCGATGGCAAGCCACATATCCCTGTGTCCTCTTTACAGGGAGCCGGACACTGCCACTGCAGCTGTGGAAGAAAGAGACCGTGCAAGTCTCTAGACAAGAAGAGGCCTCCCCTTTGGGGGCTCCAGAGTAACCTCAAGAACTATGAAAGCATGAGCCAGAAAATCTCAGGCTCTGACCTCAGCACCAGATGAGGACTGAGGACCCGGCGATGACTGGGGAGGAATACCCAGAGGCGCCTGGCAACTCACACTGAGAATGGCCTCTCCTGAGGATACAGGGGTGGGTCCCTGTGGTCCCCGTCGTAACTCGAGAGGACTCCTTCACAACTTGGGAAAAACTGGAAGCTTCTCCCCTGCAGGCGTTGTTTGGCCCTTGTCCGCAAAGGCATCTCAGGGGAATTCACCCTGTCCCTTGTGGACCTCGAAAGGCTGCTTCACACCCTTTCTGTGACCCAAGAAGTTCCCTCCCCCACCCTTCCCCAATCGCGATGAACCCCAAGAGCCCAGCCAAGATTCAAGTGGAGACCTATTTTCCCCTGCTGTGCTCCACATGAAGGGCCCTTTCCCTGCTCTGTCAGGAAAGGTTTTGCAGTGTTCCCTTCGCATCCCCAGAGGAAGTGCTCGCACCTGGAATGTCGGTGGGAATCTCACAGTTTGGGCCACCAATCTCCAAGACACCCAAATGCCTCGTCCACTTCAGATGAACCTGACTGCCCTGCACTGCCTCGACGGTAACCCCGAGGTTCGACTCCGACACAGTGGCATGTCTGACAGCCCTAGGGAACATCTAGCACAAGCCATAGATCCCTGTGTCTGCTTTACAGGGAGCCGGACACTGGCACTACAATGGGAAGTAAAACTGCTGTGCACGTACCCAAGCGAGAGGAGGCCTGACTCCACTATGGGGCATCCAGGGGAACCCCAAGACCTATGTCAGCATGGGTGAGGAAAGCACAGGCTCCAGACTCAGCACCAGACGAGGACTGAGGACCTGGTGATGTCTCAGAAGGAATCCCCACAGGTACCTCTCAACTCGCATGGAGAAGGCCTCTCCTGAGGCCATAGGGGTGGATCACTGGGGTCCCCGTCATTACTGGAGAGGATCCCACTGCAACTCGAAAAACACCAGCAGCTTTTTTCTCAACCCTGCAGGGAGGGTGAGACCCTTGTCCGCCTCAGCATCTCGGAGTAAATCACCCCTTCCCTCTTGGACCTCGGAAGGCTTCTTCATACCCTTGTTGTGACCTAGGAAGTTCCCCGCCCCAACTGTCGCCACTCGAGGGGAACCCCGAAGATCCCACCACAACTCAAGAGGAGCCCCGTTTTCCCATTCTGAGTTCCAGATGAGGGGCCCTTTCCCTGCTCCGTCGGGAATGGTTTCCGGTGTTCCCGCACATCCCAAGAGGAGATGCGCGAAATCTGGAAAGTCGAGAGGTGTCTCACAGGTGGAACCACCATTCCCCAAGACACCCGAATACCTCGTCCAATTCAGATGAATCTGACTGCCCTGCACTGCGTCGACTGTAACCCCAAGGCTCGACTCCAGCACACTGGCACGTGTGACAGCACTAGGGTAACTCGAGCCCAAGCCATAGATCCCTGTATCTGCTCGACAGGGACCTGGACACTGTTACTGCAGTTGGGAAGGAAAGCGGTCATGCACGTCTCCAGTCGAAAGGAGGCCTGACTCCCCTTTGCGGGCTCCAGGGGAAGCCCAATAGAAATGTCAGCACGGGAGAGGAAATCTCAGGCTCCAGCCTCAGCACCAGAAGGGGACTGAGGACTTGGTGCCACTGGGGAGGAATCTCCAGATGTGCCTCTCCCCTTGCACGGAGACTGGTCTATCCTGGGGCCACATGGGCTGATCCCTGTGGACACCGTCGTAACTCGAGTGGACTCTACCGCAACTGGAGAAAAACCAGAAGCATCTCCCCTGCAGGGAGAGTGAGTCCCTTGTCTGCTGCAGCATCTTGGGGGAATTCACACCTTCCTTCTTGCACCTCGAAAGGCTCCTTCATTCCCTTGTTATGACCTACGAAGTTCCCCGCCCCAGACTTTCCCACTCCTGAGGAAACCCGAGGGAACCGTCGTGACTCAAGAGGAGGCCCGTTTCACACTGCTGAGCTCCAGATGAGGGGCCCTTTACCTGCTCCATTGGGAGAGGTTTTCCAGCGCTCCCCTCGCATCCCAAGAGGTGGCCTCACATCAGGAGAGTCAGGAGGAGTGTCAGGTATCTGACAACCAATCCCCAAGATGCCCAAATGCCTCGTCCACTTCAGATGAACATGACTGCCCTGCACCCCAAGGTTAGACTCCCAACACACTGGCATATGAGACAGCCCTGGAGTACCTCGATGGCAAGCCACAGATCCCCGTGTCCACTTTTCGGGGAGCCGGACACTGCCGCTGCATTTGGGGAAGAAAGAGGCTGTGCAAGTCTGANTTTCTGTGACCCAAGAAGTTCCCTCCCCCACCCTTCCCCAATCGCGATGAACCCCAAGAGCCCAGCCAAGATTCAAGTGGAGACCTATTTTCCCCTGCTGTGCTCCACATGAAGGGCCCTTTCCCTGCTCTGTCAGGAAAGGTTTTGCAGTGTTCCCTTCGCATCCCCAGAGGAAGTGCTCGCACCTGGAATGTCGGTGGGAATCTCACAGTTTGGGCCACCAATCTCCAAGACACCCAAATGCCTCGTCCACTTCAGATGAACCTGACTGCCCTGCACTGCCTCGACGGTAACCCCGAGGTTCGACTCCGACACAGTGGCATGTCTGACAGCCCTAGGGAACATCTAGCACAAGCCATAGATCCCTGTGTCTGCTTTACGGGGAGCCGGACACTGGCACTACAATGGGAAGTAAAACTGCTGTGCACGTACCCAAGCGAGAGGAGGCCTGACTCCACTATGGGGCATCCAGGGGAACCCCAAGACCTATGTCAGCATGGGTGAGGAAAGCACAGGCTCCAGACTCAGCACCAGACGAGGACTGAGGACCTGGTGATGTCTCAGAAGGAATCCCCACAGGTACCTCTCAACTCGCATGGAGAAGGCCTCTCCTGAGGCCATAGGGGTGGATCACTGGGGTCCCCGTCATTACTGGAGAGGATCCCACTGCAACTCGAAAAACACCAGCAGCTTTTTTCTCAACCCTGCAGGGAGGGTGAGACCCTTGTCCGCCTCAGCATCTCGGAGTAAATCACCCCTTCCCTCTTGGACCTCGGAAGGCTTCTTCATACCCTTGTTGTGACCTAGGAAGTTCCCCGCCCCAACTGTCGCCACTCGAGGGGAACCCCGAAGATCCCACCACAACTCAAGAGGAGCCCCGTTTTCCCATTCTGAGTTCCAGATGAGGGGCCCTTTCCCTGCTCCGTCGGGAATGGTTTCCGGTGTTCCCGCACATCCCAAGAGGAGATGCGCGAAATCTGGAAAGTCGAGAGGTGTCTCACAGGTGGAACCACCATTCCCCAAGACACCCGAATACCTCGTCCAATTCAGATGAATCTGACTGCCCTGCACTGCGTCGACTGTAACCCCAAGGCTCGACTCCAGCACACTGGCACGTGTGACAGCACTAGGGTAACTCGAGCCCAAGCCATAGATCCCTGTATCTGCTCGACAGGGACCTGGACACTGTTACTGCAGTTGGGAAGGAAAGCGGTCATGCACGTCTCCAGTCGAAAGGAGGCCTGACTCCCCTTTGCGGGCTCCAGGGGAAGCCCAATAGAAATGTCAGCACGGGAGAGGAAATCTCAGGCTCCAGCCTCAGCACCAGAAGGGGACTGAGGACTTGGTGCCACTGGGGAGGAATCTCCAGATGTGCCTCTCCCCTTGCACGGAGACTGGTCTATCCTGGGGCCACATGGGCTGATCCCTGTGGACACCGTCGTAACTCGAGTGGACTCTACCGCAACTGGAGAAAAACCAGAAGCATCTCCCCTGCAGGGAGAGTGAGTCCCTTGTCTGCTGCAGCATCTTGGGGGAATTCACACCTTCCTTCTTGCACCTCGAAAGGCTCCTTCATTCCCTTGTTATGACCTACGAAGTTCCCCGCCCCAGACTTTCCCACTCCTGAGGAAACCCGAGGGAACCGTCGTGACTCAAGAGGAGGCCCGTTTCACACTGCTGAGCTCCAGATGAGGGGCCCTTTACCTGCTCCATTGGGAGAGGTTTTCCAGCGCTCCCCTCGCATCCCAAGAGGTGGCCTCACATCAGGAGAGTCAGGAGGAGTGTCAGGTATCTGACAACCAATCCCCAAGATGCCCAAATGCCTCGTCCACTTCAGATGAACATGACTGCCCTGCACCCCAAGGTTAGACTCCCAACACACTGGCATATGAGACAGCCCTGGAGTACCTCGATGGCAAGCCACAGATCCCCGTGTCCACTTTTCGGGGAGCCGGACACTGCCGCTGCATTTGGGGAAGAAAGAGGCTGTGCAAGTCTGAAGGCGAGAAGAGGACTGACTCCCCTGTGGGGGCTCCAGAGTAACCTCAAGTTCTATGAAAGCATGAGCGAGGAAATCTCAGGCTCTGACTTCAGCACCAGACGAGGACTTAGGACCAGGCGATGGCTGGGGAGGAATCCCCAGAGGCACCTCACAACTCACACTGAAAATGGCCTCTCCTGAGGATACAGGGGAGGGTCCCTGGGGTCTGCGTCGTAACTCAAGAGGATCCCGCAGCAATTCGAGAAAAACCAAAAGCTTCTCCCCTGCAGGCGTTGTGTGGCCCCTGTCTGCAACGGCATCTCAGGGGATCTCACCCCTTCCCTCTTAGACCTCTAAAGGCTCCTTCATACCCTTGTTGTGACCTAGGTAGTTTCCTGCTCCAACCGTCTGGATTTGAGAAGAACCCCGAGGGTCCCACCAAGATTCAAGTGGAGCCTCGTTTTCACCTGCTGAGCTCCAGATGAGGGGCCTTACCCTAATCCATCAGGAAAGGATTTCCGGCGCTCCACTCGCATCCCAAGAGGTGGCCTCGCATCAGGAGATTCGGGAGGAGCCTCAGGTGTCTGACCACCACTCCCCAAGATCCCCAAATGCCTCGTCCACTCCAGATGAACATGACTGCCCTGTGCTGTCTCGACTGTCACCCTGAGGCTCGACTCTCAACACACTGACACGTGAGACAGCCCTCCAGTACCTTGATGGCAAGCCCCAGATCCCTGTGTCCGCTTTATGGGGAGCCAGACACTGTCGTTGAAGTTGGGGAAGAAAGAGGTCATGCAAGTCTCCAGGCGAGAAGAGGCCTGACTCTCCTGTTGGGGTTCCAGAGTAATCGCAAGACCTATGAAAGCATGAGCGAGGAAATCTCAGGCTACGACCTTAACACTAGACAAGGACTGAGGACCCGGCAATGACGGGGGAGGAATCCCCAGAGGCGCCTTGCAATTCGCACTGAGATTGGCCTCTCCTTAGGATTCAGGGTCGGGTCCCTGGGGTCCCCGTCGTAACTCGAGAGGATCTCATCGCAACTCGAAAAAAAACAGAAGATTCTCCCCAGCAGGCATGGTGTGGCCCTTGTTCGCAAAGGCATCTCGGGAATTCACCCCGTGTTTCCTGGACCATGATAGGCTCCTTCAAACCCTTGCTGTGACCCAAGAAGTTCCCCGCCCCATCCGTCCCTACTCGAGAAGAACTCCAAGGGTCCCTACAAGACTCAGAAGGAGCCCCGTTTTCCCCTGCTGAGCTCCAGATGAGGGGCCCTTTCCATGCTCTGTCGGGAAAGGTTTCACAATGTTCCCCTCGCATCCGAAGAAGAGGTGCTTGCATCTGAAAGGTCAGGAGGAGTCTCACAGTGTGGGCCACCATTCCCCAAGACCCCCAAATGCCTCGTTCAATTCAGATGAATCTGACTGCCCTGCACTGCCTCGACTGTAACCCCGAGGCTCGACTCCGGCACACTGGCAAGTGTGACAGCCCTAGGGTACCGGGAGCGCAAGCCATAGATCCCTGTATCTGCTCGACAGGGACCCGGACACTGTTACTGCTGTTGGGAAGGAAAGTGGCTGTGCACGTCTCCAGATGAGACGAGGCCTGACTCACCTCTGCGGGCTCCAAGGGTAGCCCAATACAAATGTCAGCATGGGCGAGGCAATCTCAGGCTGCAGCCTCAGCACCAGAAGGGCACTGAGGACTTGGCGCCACTGAGGAGGAATCCCCAGATGTGCCTGGCCCCTCGCATGGAGAATGGCCTATCTTGGGGCCACAGGGGCGGATCCCTGTGGTCCCCGTCGTAACTCGAGAGGACCCCGCTGCAAATTGAGAAAACCATAAGCTCCCTTGCAGGCGTGGTGAGGCCCTTGTCCACCGCAGAATCTCGGGGAAAATCACCAGTTCCCACTTGACCTTGAAATGCTCCTTCACATTCTTATTGAGACCCAAAAACTTCCCCGCCCCACCCGTCCCTACTAGAGAGGATGGCCGAGGGTCCCGCCACAACACAGAGGAGCTCCATTTTCCCATGCTCAGCTCCCGATGAGGGGCCCTTTCCATGCTCCATCGGGAAAGGGTTCCCGGCTCTCCCCTTGTATCCCAAGAGCCGGCCTTCACACCAGGCAAGTCCAGAGGAGCGTCAGGTGTCTGGTCACCTTTCCCAAGAACCCCAAATGCCTCGTGGCTCCAGATGAACCTGACTGCCCTGCACTGCCTCGACTGCCTCCTCAAGTGTCGACTGCTGACACACTGGCACATGTGATAGCCCTGGGTACCTCGAGGTCAAGCCACTGATCCCTGAATCCGCTCGACAGGGACCCGGACACTATTGCTGCAGCTGGGCAGGAAAGCGGCTGTGAACGTCCCCAGTCAAGACAAGGACTGAATCCCCTGTGGGGGCTCCAGGGGATCCCCAAGACCTGTGTCAGCATGGGCGAGGCAAGCACAGGCTCTGGCCTCAGAACCGGATGAGGACTGAGGACCCAGTGACATCTCGGGAGAAATCCCCACAGTAGCCTCGCAACTCGCATGGAGACTGGCCTCTCCTGAGGCCACTGCAGTGGATCGCTGGGGTCCCCGTCGAAACTCGAAAGGACCCAGCCGCAACTGGAGAAAAACCAGAAGTTTCTCCCCTGCAGGGAGGGTGAGCCCTTGTCTGCTGCAGCATCCCTGGAGAAATCACCGATCCCCTCTTAGACCTCGAAAGGCTCCTTCATATCCTGGTTGTGACATAGGAAGTTCCCCACCCCAACCGTCCCCACTCGAGAGGAACCCCAAGGCTCCTGCTGCGAATCAAGAGGAGCCCCGTTTTCCCCTGCTGAGGTCCAGATGAGGGGCCTTTTCCCTGCTCCATCGGGAAATGTTTTCCGGCCCTCGCCTCGCATCCAAAGAGGTCGCCTCGCCTCAGGAGACTCGGGAGGAGCCTCAGGTGTCCGACCACCACTCCCCAAGACCCCCAAATTCCTCGTCCACTCCAGATGACTGCCCTGCACTGTCTCAATTGTCACCCGAGGCTCGACTTCCAGCACACTGGCATGTGAGACAGCCCGGTAGTATTTCGATGGCAAGTCAGATCCCTGTGTCTGCTTTATGGGGAGAGGGACACTGCTGCTGCAGTTGGGAAGAAAGAGGCCATGCAAGTCTCCAGGCGAGAAGAGGCCTGACTCCCTTGTGGGGGCTCCAAGGTAACCTCAAGTCCTATGAAATCACGAGCGAGGAAATCATAGGCTTGAACTCAGCACCAGACGAGGACAGAGGACCAGGCGACAACTAGGTTGGTATCCCCAGAAGCGCCTCGCAACTCGCATTGAGAATGGATTCTCCTGAGGATACAGGGGCGGGTCCCTGGGTTCCCAGTCGTAAAGCGAGTGGACTCCACCACAACTCGAGAAAAACCGGAAGCTTCTCTCCTGCAGGCGTGGTGTGGCCCTTGTCTGCGGAAGTATCTCAGGGGAATTCATGCCGTCCCTCGTGGACCTCGACAGGCTCCTTCACAACCTTGTTGTGATCCAAGAAGTTCCCCGCCTCACCCGTCCCCACTGGAGAGGAACCCGGAGGGTCCCACCAAGACTCAACAGGAGCTCGGTTTTCCCCTGCAGAGCTCCAGATGAGGGGCCCTTCCCTGCTCCATGGGGAAAGGTTTCCCTGTGTTCACCCTCCCATCCCAAGAGGAGGTGCTCACACCTGCAGAGTCAGAAGGAGTCTCACAGATTGGGCCACCATTCCCGAAGACCCACAAATGCCTCGTCCACTCCAGATGATCCTGACTGCCCTACACGGCCTCGACTGTCACCCCGAGGCTCGACTCCGGCACACTGGCAAGTGTCACAGCCCTTGGGTACCCCGATGGCAAGCCACAGATCCCTGTGTCCGCTCGACAGGGACCCGGACACTGTTGCTACAGTTTGGAAGGATAGCGGCCATGCACATCTCCAGGCGAGACGAGGCCTGACTCCCTGTGGGAAATCCAGGGGAACCCCAAGGCCTAGGTCAGCATGGGCAAGGAAAGCTCAGGCTGTGGCCTCAGCACCAGATGAGGTCTGGGAACCCAGTGACGACTGGTGAGAAATACACAGTGGCAATTCGCACGGAGACTTACCCTTCCTGAGGCCGCAGAGGCAGGTCCCTGGGGTCCCTGCTGTAACTCGAGAGGACCCCCCCGCAACTCAAGAAAACGAGAAGCTTCTCCCTTGCAGGCGGGGTGAGGCCCTTATCCACTGTAACATCCAGGAGTAAATCACCCGTTACCACTTGGACATCGAAATGCTCCTTCACACCCTTACTGAGACCCAAGAAGTTCCCCGCCACACCCATCCCCACTCGAGGGGACCGCCGAGGGTCCTGCCGCGACTCAAGAGGAGCTGCATTTTCCCATGCTCAGCTCCAGAGGAGGGGTCCTTTCCCTGCTCCATCGGGAAAGGGTTCCCGGCTCTCCCCTCGAATCCCCAGAGGAGGCCCTCACACCAGACGAGTCCAGAGAAGCCTCAGGTGTCTGGTCACCTTNTCCTTTCCCTGCTCCATCGGGAAAGGGTTCCCGGCTCTCCCCTTGAATCCCAAGAGGAGGCCCTCACACCAGACGAGTCCAGAGAAGCCTCAGGTGTCTGGTCACCTTTCCCCAAGAACCCCAAATGCCTCGTGCACTCCAGATGATCCTGACTGCCCTGCACTGCCTCGACTGCCTCCCCGAAGCTCGACTGCTTACACACTGTCACATGTGATAACCCTGGGGTACCTTGAGTTCAAGACACTGATTCCTGTATTCGCTCGACAGGGACGCAGACACTGTTGCTGCATTTGGGTAGGAAAGTAGCTGTGACGACCCCAGGCGAGATGAGGCCTAACTCCCCTGTGGGGGCTACAGGGGATCCCCAAGACCTATGTCAGCATGGGCGAGGCCAGCACAGGCTCCGGCCTAAGCACCAGACGAGGACTGAGATCCGGCGACGACTGGGGAAGAATCCCCAAAGGTGCCTCACAAATCGTTCAGAGACTGTCCTCGCCTGTGACCCCAAGGGCGGGTTTCTGGGGCCCCGCCGTAACTCGAGAGGACTCCACAGGCACTCGAGAAAAAACAGAAATTTCTCCCCTGCAGGTGGAGTGAGGCCCTTGTGCACGGGGTCATCTCAGGAGAAATCACCCCTTCCCTCCTAGACCTCGAAAGTCCCTTCACACCATTGTTGTGACCAAAGAAGGTCCCCGCCCCACCCGTCCCCACTCGAGAGGAACCTCCAGGGTCCCGTCAAGACTCAAGAGGAGCCCCTTTTTCCCCTGATGAATTCCAGATGAGGGGCCCTTTCCCTGCTCCATCGGATAAGGTTTTCTGGTGCTCCCCTCGCATTCCAAGAGGTCGCCTGGAATCAGGAGAGTCGGGGGGAGCTTCAGGTTTCAGACCACCACTCCCCAAGATCCCTAATTCCTCGTCCTCTCCAGATGAACATGACTACCCTGCACTGTCTCGACTGTCACGCTAGGCTCGACTCCCAGCACACTGGCATGTGAGAGCCCTGGAGTGCCTCGATGGCAAGCCACAGATCCCTGTGTCCGCTTTACAGAGAGTCAGACACTGACGCTGCAGTTGGGGACTAAAGAGGCCGTGCAAGTCTCCAGGCGAGTAGAGGCCTGACTTCCCTGTGGGGGCTCCAGAGTAACCTCATGTCCTATGAAAGCACGAGCAAGGAAATCATAGGCTCGAACTCAGCACCAGACGAGGACTGAGGACCAGGCGACGACTGTGTTGGTATCCCCAGAAGCGCCTCGCAACTCGCATTGAGAATGGCCTCTCCTGAGGATACAGGGGCGGGTCCCTGGGTTCCCCGTCATAAAGCGAGTGGACCCCGCCGCAACTCGAGAAAAACCGGAAGCTTCTCTCCTGCAGGCGTGGTGTTACCCTTGTTTGCAACGGCTTCTCAGGGGAAATCAGCCCATCCCTCGTGGACCTCGAAAGGCTCCTTAACACCCTTGCTGTGACCCAAGAAGTTCCCTGCTCCACCCATCGCCACTCGAGAGGAACGCCCAGGGTCCCGCCAAGATTCAAGAGGAGCCCCGTTATCACCTGCTGAGCTCCAGATGAGGGGCCCTTCCCCTGCTCTGTTGGGAAAGGTTTCGAAGTGTTCCCCTCGCATAGCAAGAGGAGGTTCTCGCACTTGGAAAGTTCAGACGAGTCTCACAGATTGATCCACCAATCCCCATATCCCCCAAATGCATCGTCCACTTCAAATGAACCTGACTGCCCTGCACTGCCTCGACTGTTACCCCGTGGCTCGACTCCGGCACAAATGCACGTGTGACAGCCCTAGGGTACATCTAGCCCAAACTATTGATCCCTGTATCCGCTCTACAGGGACCCGGACACTGTTACTGCAGTTGGGAAGGAAAGCGGCCGTGCATGTCTCTGGTTGAAAGAAGGCCTGACTCCTCTCTGCCGGATCCAGGGGAAGGAAGCCCAATACAAATGTCAGCACGGGCGAGGCAATCTCAGGCTGCCGCCTCTGTACCAGAAGAGGACTGACTACTTGGCGCCACTGGGGGGGAATCCCGAGATGTGCCTCGTCCCTCGCACGGAGACTGGCCTATCCTGGGGCCACAGGGGCGGATCCCTGTGGTCCCCGTCGTAACTCGAGAGGACCCCACCACAACTCGAGAAAAACCAGAAGCTTCACCCTTGCAGGCGGAGTGAGGCCCGTGTCCACTGAGGTGTCCCGGGGGAAATCACCTGTTCACTCTTGGACCTCGAAATGCACGTCACACCCTTGCTGTGACCCAAGAAGTTCCACGCCCCACACATTCCCACTTGAGAGGACCGCCGAGGGTCCCACCACAATTCAAGAGGAGCTCCATTTTTCCATACTCAGCACCAGATGAGGGGCCCTTTCAATGCTCCATCGGGAAAGGGTTCCCGGCTCCCCCGTCGCATTCCAAGAGGAGGCACTCACACCAGGCGAGTCCAGAGAACCCTCAGGCGTCAGGTCACATTTCCACTGACCCCCAAATGCCTAGTCCACTTCAGATGAATGTGACTGTCCTGCACTGCCTCGACTGTCACCCTGATGGTCGACTCCGGCACACTGGCATGTGTGATAGCCCTGGGGTACCTGGAGTTCAAGCCACTGATTCCTGTATCCGCTCGAAAGGGTCCCGGACTCTGTTACTGCAGTTTGGGGAGGAAAGAAGCTGTGCACGGCCCCAGGCGAGACGATGCCTGACTCCCCTATGGGGGTTCCAGGGGAACCCCAAGACCTATGTCAGCATGTGCGATGCAAGCACAGGCTCTGGCCTCAGCAACAGAGGAGGACTGAGAACGCGGAGACATCTCGGGAGGAAATCCCACAGGTGCCTCGCAACTCGCATAGAGATTGGCCTCTCCTGAGGCCACAGCGGCGGGTCCCTGGTGTCCCCGTCGTAACTAGAGAGGACACTGCCACAACTCGAGGAAAACCAGGAGCTTCTCCCCTGCAGGGAGGGTGACTCCCTTGTCTGCTGCAGCATCTCGGTGGAAATCACCCCTTCCCTCTTGGACCTCGAAATGCTCCTTCATAACCTTGTTGTAATCTAGGAAGTTGCCTGCCCCAACTGGCCCCACTTGAGAGGAACCCCGAGGGTCTCACTGTTACTCAAGAGGAGCCCCGCTATCCCCTGCTGAGTTCTAGATGTGGGGCCCTTTACCTGCTCCATCGGGAAAGGTTTTCTGCGGTCCCCTCACATCCCAAAGGAGGCCTCGCATCTGGAGAGTTGGGAGGAGCCTTAGGTGTCCGACCACCACTTCCCAAGTTCCCCAAATGCCTTGTCCACTCCAGATGAACATGCCTGGCCGGGACGGTCTTGACTGTCACCCTGAGGATCGACTCCCAACACACTGTCACTTGAGACAGCCCTGCAGTACCTGGATGGCAAGCCACAGATCCCTGTGTCTGCTTTATGGGGAGCCGGACACTGCCGCTGCAGTTGGGGAAGAAAGTGGCCGTGAAAGTCTCCAGGCAAGAAGATGACTGACTCCCCTGTGGGGGCTCCAGAGTAACCTCAAGGCCTATGAAAGCATGAGGGAGGATATCTCAGTGTTCGACCTCAGCACCAGATGAGGACTGAGGACCCGGCAATGACGGGAGGAATCCCCAGAGGCGCCTCGCAAGTCGCACTGAGAATGGCCTCTCCTGAGCATACAAGGGCGGGTCGATGGGGTCCCTGTCGTTTCCCGAGTGGACCGCTCTGCAACTCGAGAAAAACCGGAAGATTCTACCCTGCAAGTGTGGTGTGGCCCTTGTCCGCAACAGCATCTCAGGGGAATTCACCCCATCCCTCATGGACTTCGAAAGGCTTCTTCACACCCTTGATGTGACCCAAGAAGTTCCCGGCCCTGCCGGTTCCCGCTCGAGAGGAACCCAAGGATGCCACCAAGACTCAAGAGAAGACCCGTTTTCCCCTGCTGAGCTCCAGATGAGGGGCCCTTTCCCTGCTCCATCGGGAATGTTTTCGCGGTGTTCCCCTTGCATCCAAAGAGGTGGTGTTCACACCTACAAAGTCGGGAGGAGTCTCCCAGATTGGGCCACCATTCCCCAGACCCCCAATGCCTCATCCACTTCAGATGAACTTGACTGCCCTACACTGCCTCGACTGTAACCCCGAGACTCGACTCCGGCACACTGGCACGTGTGACAGCCCTAGGGTACCTCGAGTGCAAGCCATAGATCCCTGTATCAGCCCGACAGGGACCCGGACAATTTTACTGCAGTTGGGAAGGAAAGCGGCCATGCACGTCTCTAGTCGAGACGAGGCCTGACTCTTCTCTGTGTGCTCCAGGGGAAGCCCAATACAAATGTCAGTACGGGTGAGGCAATCTCAGGCTGCAGCCTCAGCACCAGAAGGGGACTGAGGACCCGGTTCTACTGAGAAGGAATCCCCTGATGTGCCTCGCCCCTCACACGGAGACTGGCCTGTCCTGGGGCCACGGGGGGGGGGATCCCTGTGGCCCCATTGTAACTCAATAGGACCCCGCCGCAACTCGAGAAAAACCAGAAGCTTCACCCTTGCAGCCCGAGTGAGGCCCTTGTCCACTGCGGCAT
>SJYW01016642.1:0-10457 GCA_006410735.1 Raphicerus campestris | reverse complement strand
GTGTGGAAGAAACCTGGGCTGGAGACTCGGGGTACAGAAGGCAGGGAGAGGGGTGCGGCCGCCAGGCTGGTTACCCTGCCGGCAGCCTGAGCCCCATCCCGCTGGGGAACGCAGGAGCCCGTAGAGAACAAGAGTCATCCCACCAGAGGGGCGAGGGAGCCGGGGTATTCATACACTCCTGTGGGTCACTGAAGGGAAGTCTTGGGAGCTCATCCCACTCCGGTACCCCCAGCCAGCAGAGGCGCCCCCTGACCTCTGTAGAAGCCGTCAGGCAGAGAGAGACATGGCCTTGGGCCTCGCAGCGGGCCAGCCCCCGTGGAGGTCGTGAAGCCTGAGGGAGCTGGGTCGAGCTGCCGCCCTTTCTGAGCCACCCTGTCGCCCCCTGGAAGGACACGGAGGCCCAGAGAGGTGCAGACACGTGGCAGCTACCCAANGTGGAGGTCGTGAAGCCTGAGGGAGCTGGGTCGAGCTGCCGCCCTTTCTGAGCCACCCTGTCGCCCCCTGGAAGGACACGGAGGCCCAGAGAGGTGCAGACACGTGGCAGCTACCCAAGAGAAAGTGGGGTGGAGGGGCCGGGCCTGCCAGCACCTCCCCAGAGCCCCTCCCAAGTGTCCCACCGTGGTGCGGGGCGCACTAGGCGTGAAGCCCCTGCCAGGCCCTGGGGAGCCTCTGAAGGGCCTCTCTCTCGTGGCTGCCACAGAAACACGTGACCTCAAGATGAAGGTGGCCACCCTGGACGGGGAGCTGGAGCAGCAGCGCGAGTCCACGCGAGCCGCAGGTGAGGAGTCCCACTGTGAGACCTGGCACCGTGAGCCCTGTGCTCGCTGGCCGGACCACCAGCACCCCCGTCTCTCTCCTGGGCTTCGGGGGCAAAGCCAAGGGAACCACAGAGGAGGCTGGGACTGACCGGCCACACCGCTGGGTGATGCCATCTCCCACCCAGAGAGGGCCTTCTGTTTCCAGCACCCACCTTCAGGCAGGGCTTGGAGCCCCACGCTGTGGCTGAGGACAAACACCAAGGCCCAGAGACGTGCTGTGACAGTACCCCCCCAGCCCCCTTCCCAGGTCCCATCCTGGATCAGAGGCCGTGCAGGGAGTCCCCAGCGCTCCTGGGCCCTGTCCCTTCCCACACGCCCCTTCCTGCAGAGAGCAAGGCCCAGCAGCTGCAGGCGGAGGCCGAGCACCGGTTGGAGGCCGAGCGGCAAGTGCGGCAGTTGGAGCAGCAGGTGGAGCTGCTGGCGGGGCGGCTGGACGGGGCCAGCCAGCAGATCCGCTGGGCCAGCACGGAGCTGGACAAGGAGAAGGCCCGCGTGGATAGCATGGTCCGCCACCAGGAGGTGAGGCTGGGGCCTTCTCCGCGCCTGGGTTCCCACAACAAAGGGTCCGGGGAGACAAAACTCCACCGAGGGGGGACATGCTGGAGACCTCGGAATTCCTGAGTGGAGATCACGACCCGAAAGAAGTGGGCGGAGCCAGGCTGACGCGAGTCGGCCAACTGCTTTCCAGGGGCGGGGTCTGCAAGCCTAGGGGCCTGGCCTTGCCTGGGGTTGCCGTCGGGCTCCCTTCGGCCCTTCACGTCTCCCACTGCACGCAGGTGCACAGATGGGATGCAGCACAAGAGACGGTCGCCTCCTGTGTCCCTCACGGCTTGCCTCTCGCCCACCCCCGGCTCAGTCCCTGCAGGCCAAACAGCGAGCCCTGCTGCAGCAGCTGGACAGCCTGGACCAGGAGCGCGAGGAGCTGCGGGGCAGCCTGGACGAGGCCGAGGCTCAGCGGGCCCACGTGGAGGAGCAGCTGCACAGCGTGCAGGGCGAGAGAGAGCAGGGGCAGTGCCAGCTCCGGGCGCAGCAGGTGCGGGGCGGGGCGGGACGGGGCTGGCTCCTCCCGGGGGCGGGGCTGCTAGCCGGTCCTCATCGCGGAGCCTGCCCCGCCCCCAGGAGCTCCTGCAGAGCCTGCAGCGGGAAAAGCAAGGCCTGGAGCAGGCGACCACGGACCTGCGGCTGACCATCTCGGAGCTGGAGCGGGAGCTCGTGGAGCTGAGGGAGCGGGAAAGGTTGCTGGTGGCCTTCCCGGACCTGCACAGGCCCGCGGAGGCCCAGATCCAAAGTAGGGACCCGGGCTTGGTGCAGAGGACACGCTGGGGCCTGGGGCGGGCCGGCGGCTGGGGGATCGTCTGTGCAGGACACTGGGGCCTGCAGCGAGGGTGGTGGGGGGTGCAGCCGTGTGGCCTCCAGAGCCCCCGTGGCACCTGGGTGCTTTGTGTTGTCCACTCCTGGTGTGGAGAGGGACACAGAGGCCCAGCAGTGAGGGGACCGCTCAGAGTCACAGCCAAGTCCAGACGCCGGCCTGGCTGCCTCTGTGGCCTGTGCCCTGCCACGTGCCAGCCCTGGCGCAGTTTCCGTGTCCCCCATCCCGGCATCTCCCCAAACCACACCACGGGGCCAGCTCCAAGGGCTCAGTGACCCCAGCTGGCCAATGTCTGGGACCCCATGGCATGGGAGCGCTAGAGACCCAGCTCAGAAGACCGGCTGCCAGGCCACCTGGGCTCTCATCCCAACCCCTCCAGCCCCTAGAGCTCTGGGTGAATCCAGTGCAGAGCTGGCAGGATGATCCACCGCGATCTAGCTGGTCACGTAGGTCATCACTTCTGGAGTGCTGGGCCTCACGATGCCCTGATGACCACCCAGGGCAGGTGACGAACCAGGAAACGGATAACGAATGGTAGCAGCTTGCCTGGTTCAGTCAGTGGGGAGTACCCATCCCCCAGCAGTGGGAAAGAACATCCTCGCTGAATTCCTGGCCCTCAAACCCAGGAGCTGGCCATAACTTTGGGCGAGTCACTCTTCTCTCGGGCCCTCCAAAAATGGGTAGCCTTGGAAGAGCTTCACTTCCTTACCTATTTGCTAAATCTTCAGTGAGCTCCAGTTCCCACACCCCCACCCCAGCTCTCAAATTCTGCAAGGCTGCGGTCACCTCCCAGCGGGCAGGGGGCTACGGAGCAGGGGCAAGGCCTCAGGAGAAGGAAGGTGCGGGAGCCCAGAGCACCGACCCCGGCCACTTCCCCTTGCCCGTGGGGCCACCGGCCCAAGGCACGGTGCGTCTCCCCTTGGAAGTGTCCTCCTGTTGGGCACAAGAGGCCGACCTGCTGGGGTGCAGTGCCAGGTGTGCGTCCCCACAGGCTCTGGCAACGTCACGGACGACATGGAGAGGCAGGTGCAGGCCAACGGCATCCGCATCCGGGTCCTGCAGGAGGAGAACGGGCGGCTGCGGTCCATGCTGTCCAAGATCCGGGAGGTGGCCCAGCAGGGGGGCCTCAAGGTGGGCAGCACGGCTCCCCAGCCCGAGAGGGGCCAGCCCCTGGGGACTCGGAAGAGGTCCCCCCAACCCAGCGGAGGTCTTGGGCTTCCTCGGGGAACCCACCACTAGCCCTGCTCCCGGCCCCTGGGGCCCTCCCAGCAGGTGGCTTTAGCTGTGCCTGCTGTGAAGACTCCCACGATTCAGCCAGGCATGAGGGTGTCTATGTGTCCTCCCCCTCCAAGCCCCCTCCAGCCCTTTGAGCCTTTATTTCAAGTGCACCAGGAGCCTCATCCAAAAGCAAACCTTCCCACAATTAAGAGCTGACAGGCCCCAGGAGGCTTCCCAAACCTGGCCCTCAGAGGAAGGCGTGGACCACAGGTGCAAGCCCCCCACCCCTGCCCTCTATGGCACGCTCTCTGGTGGGTGTAGAGGGGCCCTGGGCCTTGCTGAGCTCAGTTTTCTTTGCAGCTGATCCCAGAGGACCAGCTCTGGGCCCCTCTCGGCAAGGGAGTCCAGGGAGCAGAGCCCCCAGCGCAGACCCCAAGGACATCCCCGGGGTGAGTGCGGCTTTGTCAGAGGCAGGGCGCGAGGTGGGGGCGGGGGAGCCCGCTCGCTCATGGGGGATCTTGCCGTCTGGTCTTCCCTCAGGGCCCCGGGCAGGCGGCACCCGCCAGGCAGCAGGCCAGCCAGTGCAGGCAGGGCCCTACCGGGCCAGCCCCAGGCATCCCCGCCACTGCGGCTCCATAGCCAGCCCAGCAAGTCCTCCCCGGAGGACGCAGCCTACCCGACCAACTGCGCCCAGAGCCCCATCCGCGCCTTGGCCAGGCTGAGGAGGAGACTATCACCAAGCAGGGGCCGGGCCAGCCCTGCACACCAGCCCCAGGAGCGGCCCACGTAACCTGCTAGTTGGGGGGCAGGCTGCAGGGCAGGCAGCTGGCAACCCACCAGGTGTAATAAAGCCCAGGCCACCTGCCCACGGCAACCTTGGCCTTACTGCCTTCCTCCCCGTTCCTGAGTCCCCAGCCCTGAGGGTCACTGGCTGGCAGAGGCCTGGCACACCACATGCCCTCCGTGGAGGGGAACCTCCCGCCTCCCTCCTGATGGGCAACAGGGGACAAGGACATGCTGAGGGCAGAAAGAAGCTTCTAGCACCTGGGCTGCCTGAAAGGCAGTCTTGATTCGCCACCCCTCCCCACCCCTGGCCCAGAGCAAAGGCTAAGGGGTAATGTAGACACACTGGCCCCGCCGACAAGGAGCAGGGTCAGAGTCGGGTGTGCAGGCGAAGGGGGATGGCCCGGTGAGGACCCCGAGGCAAGGAAGGGGTCAGAGGCAGGCAGGGGCCACCCAGCTGCGCACCCGGGGGTGGGGACACTAAGGACCCCAGAGTCAGCCTCCCTTTCACTGAGGAATGCCTCACCTTCAGGACACACGAGTGGCGCAGGCTTTCTCTAAATCTAGGAGGTTAGTTCCCCACGAGGGCACTGGAGGCGGGGCAAGGCTTTACCTAGCAGAGAGGGGACCCCCCCCCTCCGCCAGCTTGGCTGTCCCAGGCCTGTCCCGTGGGGCCCAGCACCGAGGCCTCCAGGCTTGCCAGCCCTCAGTAGTCCGGTTTTCTTCACGAAGCCTCCGGCCTGCCCTGAGCCCCCTCACCTGTGAAGGACAGGCGCTAAGACCTTGCTGAGGACTTCTGGGGGTGGGGGTGCTCTTGGCTTTCTGGTCAGGATGCCAACAAATAGAGCACCTCCGTTTACAGAGAAAGGTCAAGAGGGGGCATGTGTGGTCAGGATGTGGCTGGGGTGAGCCCAAGTCCTGCTTCTCTGGAGCCCGGCGGGGCTCGCTGAACTAGGCCCTTCACAGGACGGCTCCCTGAGGCAGGAGCCTGAAAGCCAGGGGCGAACCTGTCAGCCCGGCTCCGCTCTGCACCCGTTCAACAGTTCACAGGTCCGTAGGTCAGATGTCCGGGTCCCACATGGCTGGGTTCTCTGCTCAGGGCCTTAGAATCAGGCCGAAATGAAAGCATCTGCCAGGCTGCATTCCTCTTGCAAGGGACTGGAGCAGATTCCAGGCTCCTTCTGACTGCTGGCCACATTCCAGCTCCTGCAGCTGCCGAACAGAGGTCCATTTCCTTGCTGGCCGCTGCCAGGGCCACTCTTGGCTCCGAGAGGCTGTCTTAACTTCTCGCCACGTGGCTCCTCCATCTTCGAGTCAGCAACAGAGAATATCTCAGGCTCCCATCCCCTCTCGCTTCAAATTCCTGACTTCCTCTTCCTCTACCAGCTGGAGGAAATGCTCTTTTAGTGGGCTCACCTGGTTAGGTCAGGCCTCCCCCTTCCCACACATTAAGGTCAGCTGAGCCTTACGACACAACCTAANCGAGGGGGGACATGCTGGAGACCTCGGAATTCCTGAGTGGAGATCACGACCCGAAAGAAGTGGGCGGAGCCAGGCTGAGGGGCGGGGTCTGCAAGCCTAGGGGCCTGGCCTTGCCTGGGGTTGCGGTCGGGCTCCCTTCGGCCCTTCACGTATCCCACTGCACGCAGGTGCACAGATGGGATGCAGCACAAGAGACGGTCACCTCCTATGTCCCTCACGGCCTGCCTCTCGCCCACCCCCGGCTCAGTCCCTGCAGGCCAAACAGCGAGCCCTGCTGCAGCAGCTGGACAGCCTGGACCAGGAGCGCGAGGAGCTGCGGGGCAGCCTGGACGAGGCCGAGGCTCAGCGGGCCCACGTGGAGGAGCAGCTGCACAGCGTGCAGGGCGAGAGAGAGCAGGGGCAGTGCCAACTCCGGGCGCAGCAGGTGCGGGGCGGGCCGGGACGGGGCTGGCTCCTCCCGGGGGCGGGGCTGCTAGCCGGTCCTCATCGCGGAGCCTGCCCCGCCCCCAGGAGCTCCTGCAGAGCCTGCAGCGGGAAAAGCAAGGCCTGGAGCAGGCGACCACGGACCTGCGGCTGACCATCTCGGAGCTGGAGCGGGAGCTCGTGGAGCTGAGGGAGCGGGAAAGGTTGCTGGTGGCCTTCCCGGACCTGCACAGGCCCGCGGAGGCCCAGATCCAAAGTAGGGACCCGGGCTTGGTGCAGAGGACACGCTGGGGCCTGGGGCGGGCCGGCGGCTGGGGGATCGTCTGTGCAGGACACTGGGGCCTGCAGCGAGGGTGGTGGGGGGTGCAGCCGTGTGGCCTCCAGAGCCCCCGTGGCACCTGGGTGCTTTGTGTTGTCCACTCCTGGTGTGGAGAGGGACACAGAGGCCCAGCAGTGAGGGGACCGCTCAGAGTCACAGCCAAGTCCAGACGCCGGCCTGGCTGCCTCTGTGGCCTGTGCCCTGCCACGTGCCAGCCCTGGCGCAGTTTCCGTGTCCCCCATCCCGGCATCTCCCCAAACCACACCACGGGGCCAGCTCCAAGGGCTCAGTGACCCCAGCTGGCCAATGTCTGGGACCCCATGGCATGGGAGCGCTAGAGACCCAGCTCAGAAGACCGGCTGCCAGGCCACCTGGGCTCTCATCCCAACCCCTCCAGCCCCTAGAGCTCTGGGTGAATCCAGTGCAGAGCTGGCAGGATGATCCACCGCGATCTAGCTGGTCACGTAGGTCATCACTTCTGGAGTGCTGGGCCTCACGATGCCCTGATGACCACCCAGGGCAGGTGACGAACCAGGAAACGGATAACGAATGGTAGCAGCTTGCCTGGTTCAGTCAGTGGGGAGTACCCATCCCCCAGCAGTGGGAAAGAACATCCTCGCTGAATTCCTGGCCCTCAAACCCAGGAGCTGGCCATAACTTTGGGCGAGTCACTCTTCTCTCGGGCCCTCCAAAAATGGGTAGCCTTGGAAGAGCTTCACTTCCTTACCTATTTGCTAAATCTTCAGTGAGCTCCAGTTCCCACACCCCCACCCCAGCTCTCAAATTCTGCAAGGCTGCGGTCACCTCCCAGCGGGCAGGGGGCTACGGAGCAGGGGCAAGGCCTCAGGAGAAGGAAGGTGCGGGAGCCCAGAGCACCGACCCCGGCCACTTCCCCTTGCCCGTGGGGCCACCGGCCCAAGGCACGGTGCGTCTCCCCTTGGAAGTGTCCTCCTGTTGGGCACAAGAGGCCGACCTGCTGGGGTGCAGTGCCAGGTGTGCGTCCCCACAGGCTCTGGCAACGTCACGGACGACATGGAGAGGCAGGTGCAGGCCAACGGCATCCGCATCCAGGTCCTGCAGGAGGAGAACGGGCGGCTGCGGTCCATGCTGTCCAAGATCCGGGAGGTGGCCCAGCAGGGGGGCCTCAAGGTGGGCAGCACGGCTCCCCAGCCCGAGAGGGGCCAGCCCCTGGGGACTCGGAAGAGGTCCCCCCAACCCAGCGGAGGTCTTGGGCTTCCTCGGGGAACCCACCACTAGCCCTGCTCCCGGCCCCTGGGGCCCTCCCAGCAGGTGGCTTTAGCTGTGCCTGCTGTGAAGACTCCCACGATTCAGCCAGGCATGAGGGTGTCTATGTGTCCTCCCCCTCCAAGCCCCCTCCAGCCCTTTGAGCCTTTATTTCAAGTGCACCAGGAGCCTCATCCAAAAGCAAACCTTCCCACAATTAAGAGCTGACAGGCCCCAGGAGGCTTCCCAAACCTGGCCCTCAGAGGAAGGCGTGGACCACAGGTGCAAGCCCCCCACCCCTGCCCTCTATGGCACGCTCTCTGGTGGGTGTAGAGGGGCCCTGGGCCTTGCTGAGCTCAGTTTTCTTTGCAGCTGATCCCAGAGGACCAGCTCTGGGCCCCTCTCGGCAAGGGAGTCCAGGGAGCAGAGCCCCCAGCGCAGACCCCAAGGACATCCCCGGGGTGAGTGCGGCTTTGTCAGAGGCAGGGCGCGAGGTGGGGGCGGGGGAGCCCGCTCGCTCATGGGGGATCTTGCCGTCTGGTCTTCCCTCAGGGCCCCGGGCAGGCGGCACCCGCCAGGCAGCAGGCCAGCCAGTGCAGGCAGGGCCCTACCGGGCCAGCCCCAGGCATCCCCGCCACTGCGGCTCCATAGCCAGCCCAGCAAGTCCTCCCTGGAGGACGCAGCCTACCCGACCAACTGCGCCCAGAGCCCCATCCGCGCCTTGGCCAGGCTGAGGAGGAGGCTATCACCAAGCAGGGGCCGGGCCAGCCCTGCACACCAGCCCCAGGAGCGGCCCACGTAACCTGCTAGTTGGGGGGCAGGCTGCAGGGCAGGCAGCTGGCAACCCACCAGGTGTAATAAAGCCCAGGCCACCTGCCCACGGCAACCTTGGCCTTACTGCCTTCCTCCCCGTTCCTGAGTCCCCAGCCCTGAGGGTCACTGGCTGGCAGAGGCCTGGCACACCACATGCCCTCCGTGGAGGGGAACCTCCCGCCTCCCTCCTGATGGGCAACAGGGGACAAGGACATGCTGAGGGCAGAAAGAAGCTTCTAGCACCTGGGCTGCCTGAAAGGCAGTCTTGATTCGCCACCCCTCCCCACCCCTGGCCCAGAGCAAAGGCTAAGGGGTAATGTAGACACACTGGCCCCGCCGACGAGGAGCAGGGTCAGAGTCGGGTGTGCAGGCGAAGGGGGATGGCCCGGTGAGGACCCCGAGGCAAGGAAGGGGTCAGAGGCAGGCAGGGGCCACCCAGCTGCGCACCCGGGGGTGGGGACACTAAGGACCCCAGAGTCAGCCTTC
This sequence comes from Raphicerus campestris, assembly GCA_006410735.1. Lineage (NCBI taxonomy): Eukaryota > Metazoa > Chordata > Mammalia > Artiodactyla > Bovidae > Raphicerus > Raphicerus campestris. The sequence goes on along the minus strand of SJYW01016642.1, from coordinate 1,522 downwards.
CTTTCACTGAGGAATGCCTCACCTTCAGGACACACGAGTGGCGCAGGCTTTCTCTAAATCTAGGAGGTTAGTTCCCCACGAGGGCACTGGAGGCGGGGCAAGGCTTTACCTAGCAGAGAGGGGACCCCCCCCCTCCGCCAGCTTGGCTGTCCCAGGCCTGTCCCGTGGGGCCCAGCACCGAGGCCTCCAGGCTTGCCAGCCCTCAGTAGTCCGGTTTTCTTCACGAAGCCTCCGGCCTGCCCTGAGCCCCCTCACCTGTGAAGGACAGGCGCTAAGACCTTGCTGAGGACTTCTGGGGGTGGGGGTGCTCTTGGCTTTCTGGTCAGGATGCCAACAAATAGAGCACCTCCGTTTACAGAGAAAGGTCAAGAGGGGGCATGTGTGGTCAGGATGTGGCTGGGGTGAGCCCAAGTCCTGCTTCTCTGGAGCCCGGCGGGGCTCGCTGAACTAGGCCCTTCACAGGACGGCTCCCTGAGGCAGGAGCCTGAAAGCCAGGGGCGAACCTGTCAGCCCGGCTCCGCTCTGCACCCGTTCAACAGTTCACAGGTCCGTAGGTCAGATGTCCGGGTCCCACATGGCTGGGTTCTCTGCTCAGGGCCTTAGAATCAGGCCGAAATGAAAGCATCTGCCAGGCTGCATTCCTCTTGCAAGGGACTGGAGCAGATTCCAGGCTCCTTCTGACTGCTGGCCGCATTCCAGCTCCTGCAGCTGCCGAACAGAGGTCCATTTCCTTGCTGGCCGCCGCCAGGGCCACTCTTGGCTCCGAGAGGCTGTCTTAACTTCTCGCCACGTGGCTCCTCCATCTTCGAGTCAGCAACAGAGAATATCTCAGGCTCCCATCCCCTCTCGCTTCAAATTCCTGACTTCCTCTTCCTCTACCAGCTGGAGGAAATGCTCTTTTAGTGGGCTCACCTGGTTAGGTCAGGCCTCCCCCTTCCCACACATTAAGGTCAGCTGAGCCTTACGACACAACCTAATCACGGTAACAGACCCCGTCAGTGTCCCAGCACCAGGGTCACACAGGGTGTGCTCATGGGGGCCGGGGCATCCTAGGGGCTGGTTTACTTTTCGGCGGCACTGGGTCTTCCTTGCCGGGTGTGGGCTTTCTCTAGTGGCGAGCGGGGGCGACTCTCCAGTTGCAATGCAAGGGCTTCTCACTGGGGCGGCCTCTCGTTGCAGAGCATGGTCTCTAGGGCGCGCCACCTTAGTCGCCCCGAGGCATGTGGAATCCTCCCAGACCAGGGATTGAACCTGTGTCCCCTGCACTGGCAGACGGCTCTTAACCATTGGGTCACCAGGGACGTCCCCTTCGGAGGCATTTTAGAGTCCTCCACCTCCCACAGGCAGTAGACCCCAAAGGTGACTTGTTTATCTTAAAACATCCACAAACTTTACATCTTATATTAAAATATATCTGTGTTTAATACTAAACCTTTTTGAGCCCCAATTATTTATTTTTTAATAAAAATGGATGACCCTGGAAAATGTACCACATTTACCCTGTGGCTTCAAGTATCCTGGT
>SJYW01016632.1:11208-21548 GCA_006410735.1 Raphicerus campestris | reverse complement strand
CGGGGAGCAGAGGCTTGAGTCAGTGGTGAGCAGTTGGAAGCAGCGAGTCCACACCACCCACCCAGGAAGGACTATGGTCTCACCGAGAGGAGAATTGTGGCTTGAAGCAGGAGGAATGGAGAAAAACTTTTCTCAAATGAGAGAGCTTGGAATGCTGTCAAGAAGAAACCTTCAGAGAAGGGGACTGAGTAGAGTAGAGAGCAGAAGAGAATTTAATTGAGGAGACTGGGTCCTGAAGCAGGTAGGAGGGAATCATTAGACTCAAATGCTTGTTAACACATAGACTGACCTAGATGGGCACGAAATAAACAGCAGGCCACCTGCAAGGAAGGAGACTGGATGACTAGAGAGGCAGGGTGGCTTTCTTTGTTATTTAAGAAAAACAAAATAATAGTTAAAAAAAAAAACCTATGTGTGCTCTGCCCAGATTTAACAAATGTTAACATTTTCTCAAATTTACCTTAGATTTTTATACATAAAAGAAAACATGAGAAAGTTGAAGTTCCTCCTGTTTTCCTTTTTCTTAACATTTTTGTCCTCTCTTCTTCAAGGGCAGGGACAGATAGATGGAGGAGAAAGGGTGTGCTTGGGGAGACATGGAGAATGACATTTATCAACAGCTCCCCTGTGCCAGGCACTGGGCTTGGGTTTGACATTTGAAGTAGAAGGGAGAAGGAATCCACAGGGGTTTATCAGGATGATGTGTGCGAAAGGTTCAAAAGGTCAGGAAAGGTGAGTATAGCAGTTAAAACAGTCTGTGAGCCTGTTTCTTCATCTGTAAAATGGTCATAGTAATACTATCTACCTCAAAGTTGAAGATCGAATGACTTGGGTGAATAACCTACTCAGAACTTGAGACTTCTTACATGGCTATTAAATGATGACAGTGGTGGCAAGGAGGATGCTTACAACTGTGATTGTTCAACCCCCTTTATAATCAGTATATATATTTTATCAGTTCAGTTCAGTTGCTCAGTCGTGTCCAACTCTTTGCAGCCCCATTAATCACAGCACACCAGGCCTCCCTGTCCATCACCAACTCCCAGATTTCACTCAGACTCACGTCCATCGAGTTGGTGATGCCATCCAGCCATCTCATCCTCTGTCGTCCCCTTCTCTTTCCACCTTCAATCTTTCCCAGCATCAGAGGTTAAACTGTCTTTTGAAATGAATGCATCAGGTGGCCAAAGTATTGAAGCTTCAGCTTCAGCATCAGTCCTTCCAGTGAATATTCAGAACTGATTTCATTTAGGATTGACTGGTTTGATCTCCTTACAGTCCAAGGGATTCTCAAGAGTCTTCTCCAACACCACAGTTCAAAAGCATCATGTAATAAGGGGTAATGTGTTCATAATGATGATAAGCATGAAGGTTTAAGTACTTAGTTCCAGGCTCTCCATACCACCTCATCTAGTCCTGCCTGAACCCCAGGATATAGGTATTATGAACCCTCCTTCTTCATTCAGATGAAGAAACTGAAGCCCAGGGAGGTTAAGCCATTGCTCAAGGCCACAGATCCAGGAAAGGACTGGTCTGCTACTTGAGCCCAGACATTCTGACTTCAGATGTTAGTACTGGTAGTGCTGTAACCTCCCTGAGAAGTTCTTAAGTGTTTGGCATGTAGTGAAAACATGCTCATGTTACCTCTTATTATTGTAAATATTTTTGGAGCAGAGCCATTTAAATGGTCAGACTGCAGTTCTTTTCTAATGAGACATACAGAGCACTGAGATGTTTGGAAATTCCCTAGTGCCATGCTGCCAAGGGGTTACAAAACTGAAATGAAAAGCTGTGGGTACTGGAGGCTCCAGGCTGCTCTGAAGAGAGTGCTAATTGACTTGTAAGCTGAGTACTTACCAAATAGGTTATCCCATTCCATGCTAAGACAACCCATTTAGGAAACAGGTGCTCAGGAGCCTAGGCTTGCTCCCCCTACTCCCCAGAAGCTCCTTCCATGTTGCCCATCCCACACCACGTCTCCCCGTCTGAGCCCAGGGACCAGTGTTGGCAGACCAGGCACAGATCAGAGCACAGAAGCAGCCGAGAGCCTGGGGTCTGGCCTCAGGGGCGGGCGCCTTGGCAGCCAGCTGTGGCCCCTCACCATCACCCTAGCCACAGTACATGCAGGTCCCTGCAGGGCACCTCAGCCTGGGCACAGCTGCTCACTCCCTGTCCCCTCCACTTCCTTCTGCCCTGGATTTCCAGACAGAGTCCAAAATGGGTTCACATCAAATAAGATTTGTTTTCTTTCAGTGTAATTTTCCGTTTATAGACAGCCTTCTCGCAGGAGGCACCGTCCTCCTTCCTCTGTCTCAGTTTTTTTCTGGGTGTTTGGGGATAAACTCCTGGTGGTTGTTTTGGAGCCCTGTGGTCAGCAGTCCAGCCGGTCATTCATTCAGAGTGTCTCCAGAAAGCCTGCACTTAGGCTTACAAGAGCTTATGCTGATTTCTGTGGCCTCTGAGCCGTCTATGAAACTGTGCCCATGTAGCCAAGTGTTAAGAGATATCTGACCTGGGCCAGCAGGATCCTTATCTGCAGGCTCATCCTGGTGAGATAATGGGGATGATAATTACAGCATTATAATAGCAGCTGATCCTCACAGACACTCCTCTAAGTGCTGAAAGCGATTCACTTATTCCTGTGAGATTAGGTGCTGTTTGGACCCCGTTTACAGAGGTGAGGAAATAAGCACCCAGAAGTAACAGTCCTGGCTGACCAGGAGGTGTATGGGATCCAGCCCTGCTGACCTCTCTGGCCCAGCCACTCTACCACCCACCTCTGACCCTTTGATCTAATCAGACCAGCTTTGGTTTCATCCTTTGGATACACAGTGTGACCTCCTGCCACAGGTCCTTTGCACACACTTCCCCTCTGCCAGGAGCCCCGTTCCCTCCACTCCACAGCTAATTCACCCTGAACCGTCTTTCACATCTCAACTGTGCCTTACTCAAGGATATCCTACTCAACCTTCCCTGACCATATGTCCCATTAAAGCTCTCCCCTCCATGGTCCTGGTCAAAGTTTAAATTCTATTTTTATTTGTGTAATTTACCAGTCGATGTCTGGCTCTCCCTCCAGACTGTGTGTGACTCCATGAGAGCAGAAGCTTGAAAGTGCTGCCTTGTATGTAATTCTATCACTGCAATTACCATTGCTGAACTGAAATGATTTGTTTATTCATCTGTCTCATCCTTTGGTCTATGAGTTTCCTAAGGGCAGTATCCAGGTCTTTTTTCTAACACAGAACTCAGCTCAGTAACTACTTGGTGAGTTGAATTGAATGACTGGGATTTAATTGAACAGTATAACTTGGGAAAGGGCACCTGAAAGTTCAGAACTCTGGATGGAGCAGGCCCACAAATACTCTCAGAATCACCCCCTGTGGAAATCTGGAGTGATGTTTGAGAGAAGGTTAGTGTTTTTAAAAAGCCAGTTTCACTTATAATTTGGATAGCAAACTAGGAGGATCTATGACTTTCCTTAAGAAGCGTCATATTATGGTTATAAATCCAAGAGAAGTGAAGACAAAATGGTGTCTGCCTGTCCGAGGTTCGTCTGAAGTTTAGTAAAAGTCAGAGCATAAATAACAAGTGGAATCTCATGGAAGTTGTGCTGGGATTTGGCTCCTCAAGCCCTCAGCCTTGCGTCATTTCCTTATCTCTCCTGGATGACCTTGCCTGGCTCGCTTCCCAGTGTGGCTATTGCTGTCTTTGACTCCATAAATGTTGTGGTCTGGTTGCAAGGAAGCCTTCCCATCTTTGAAGCTGATCCTTTCCATGACCTGATGCCCCTTAGTCTGGCAGATGGTCCCTAGGGATTACTTGAATGAGAATAAGAGATGCAGAGAAGGAAAAGGGGCTTCCCTTTTGCCCAGAGGATGAGCAGGGCCAGGGGCAAGCTGCCCGTTAGAGGCTGGTGCTGACCCAGCAGGGTTTATGAAGAAAGTGCCAGGTGACTGCAGGCTCTTGCATCCAGACAGGACCTGGCCTTAGCTCTGCCCACCCCAGCTCCAAAGGAAACAGGCAGTTTTTCAGAAAAGCTGTTTCATTCATCATGCCTCCTCCTTCCTATCAAAACAGATTATGAGCGTTTCTTTGGAGGATTGAACAGCACCCTTTAAGAAGTTAGAAGCCATTTCTGAGTTGAGAGGATTAACCTAGTTAAATTTAATAGTAGCGGCACATCATAGATTAGCAGGTAATTTGAAAGAACATGATTGAGGCTCCAGTAACCCATTATGATGTGCATAGTTTTTCAACTATTTTGTAATAACAATACCACCTGGTTATCGCCTGTGAGGGATAAAAGTAACACTAGCCCCTTATCCCCGTGTGAATACCTCTGGCACAGAGCAGGTGCTCAGCAGTATTTGTTAAAGGAATAGAAGAAATATGAGGCTGATCTAAAGTTCTGAGAACTTTCGAAAATGGGACAGAAATCCACAGTTTTGAATAGACTTTGCCCAAATGCACTGGGTAATGGCACACACAGCTGCTTGCTGTTCTCCTTGGGTTTCTGGATCTAGTTCCTACTCATTCAAAATTAGGGATGTATTCCTGACCGCCAACTTACAAGGAATCCCAAGGCTTAACTCAGATCTAAGGAGGGTTGGGTTTTTTTAAGTCACCAAGGAATCGTTCTTAAAGAGGAGACAGAGTCCTGTGTAACCTGAAAATGTAGCACAAATATTGAAAAAGAACATCCTGGGGCTTCAGTGGCTAAGGCAGAGGAAACATCAAAGATGTGTTGAAGTTAGAATTGGAGCTGCTTTCTAAATTGAAAATCAGATTTGTCCTGTCTTTGGTGGGCTGGGCACAGGCTGGTGCAGAGGAGCCCAAGTCCAGAAGGGGGCGCTCCGAGCTAAGGGTGCTGACTGCAGCTGGGAACTCGGGGTCCTTGAAGGAGGCTGTTCGTGCTTCGTCGTTGTTTGTCCTCCCTGTTTTCGTGTTCTCTGTAGACATGAGAGAGGGTTTTCCCTCTTCTCTGCCAAAGAATGGTATTCCGAAAATATAATTAAGCTGATGATTTCACAGATTAAATACCAAATCCTAGGTGTAAAATTATGTTTAAAAAAATTTTTAATAGCCTTCAACCTTTGGTCTCCCTGAAATCTGTGAACAAATTTCCCACATCATGGCTCGTCTAACTTATTTCAGTGGGCCCTTGGGAATCAATGGCACCCCACTCCAGTCCTCTTGCCTGGAAAATCCCATGGACGCAGGAGCCTGGTGGGCTGCAGTCCATGGGGTCGCTAAGAGTCAGACATGACTGAGCAACTTCACTTTCACTTTTCACTTTCATGCATTGGAGAAGGAAATGGCAACCCACTCCAGTGTTCTTGCCTTGAGAATCCCAGGGACAGGGGAGCCTGGTGGGATGCTGTCTATGGGGTTGCACAGAGTCAGACACAACTGAAGCGACTTAGCAGCAGCAGCATGCATAAATACCACTCTACCCACAGCATCTTGATTAAAAAGAAATCTGTACAGTCATAAGACTGGGATACATCAAAGTCTCGTTTTTAGTTGTATAAGCTTCCTTGGAAATATACCTTCTTCCCTGCCTTTTTCATCCCCAGGCCCTGAGGAGAAAGCAGACAAATCCAACAAGTCCTTCAAGGAGGCAACACACTGTGTGCAGTAAGTCCAATGTTAAGAATTTGTCTTTTGGAGGAATTCACCCCAGGACCCAGAGATCAACGTATAAAGTTCACAGAGGCACTGTTTCCCATAACAAGAACTGGGAAACCATGCTGCATCAATAACAGAATGATAAAATAAATTATATAGTCAAGCAAATACCAGGCAGCCATAAAAAGAGAGCGACATATGGGGAAAAGAAAGCCCTAGAACAATATGTGTGGAATTATCCCATAACTGGTTTTCCAAATTATATGTGTATGTATAGATACATAGATATAAACCTGAAGAAATGATTACCTTGGATTATGGAATGGAGTTGGTGAAAGTATATTGGGCATATTCTTCTAATTTAAAGGAAAAACAGTACCACTAATTTAAAGGAAAAACAGACAGCCCTCTGGAAAGAGAGCAAGAATGCTGTGCTCTCAGCCTGTTGCTTCAACCCCAAACCTGCTCAATGTCTTCCACCTAAAGATTCATTCCCACCCTCCCTGGGGCCTTCTTGCTCCCACCTCACTCTTAGCTTTCCCCGTGGCCAAGCTTCCCCCTACCAGTGTCACCGCCTCCAGCCCCTCTCAGTCACCCTCAGCCCTCTGGAGTCCTCTTTCAGCCAAAACTGCCTTTGGAAAAGCTCGCCCGTGATGTTCTCCAAAACTGGGACTGCAAACTGGTGGCCCATGAGCCAGAGGTGGCCTGAGGCTGTGCGGTTTGCGTTTGGTTGTAGTTGCTCTCAATCGATTCTACGTGTACCAGTTGGGAGGTTACACCTGGACCAGGCACTGTCCTCTCTTTAACCATCCAAAGATCTGACCCGCTGCACCCGCTGTCAGACTGAGGGGCAGCCTGACCCAGGGTCTCCACTGCTCCCTCCTGCGGGTTCTCCTGCTCCCACAGCCACTAGAACATTCCCATCCCATTCGAAACCATTCTGTTCTGTCTGGTTTCAACCATTGCTCTGGCTTTCAGGTCTTCCTTTCCCCTTTTTTTTTGTTTTGTTTTGTTTTGTTTTGTTTTTTAGCAGCTTTTCATGGCTTTGTCCTTTGGCCTTTGGCCCCTCCTTGGATGTTCAGATCCCTCAGGGGTCTGCCCCCCATGTCTTCTCTCAACCATGTACCTGCTCTCCTCCTCTCCCAACACGCCCTTGTCTGCATCAGCTTCCTCCCATGTCTCCAAAATCCCAAATTGCCTTTGCCTTAATGAATGACAGTACAGTGGTTACAAAGTAACCCAAACTATAAACCTTGGTCATATTCCCTTGCCCTCGCTTCCCACAGGCATTTCCTAATGATTTGACCTAAGTATGCCTTACATCTTCATTCTTCTCCTTCCCTACCATCAGTGTCTTGGGCCAGGATGGTGAAATCTTGACCTCAATCTGAGGCGATTGCTTCTACTTTTTCTCTCTGTAGCTTATTCCTCTTACCTCACCCACAACACCTCCAGCCTTGTCATTCCAAACCACAAATCTGATCATGCCTCATTTATGCGTGCATGCGTGCTAAGTCACTTCAGTCATATCTGACTCTTTGTGGCCTTATGGACTGTGGACCACCACGCTCCTCTGTCCATGGGGATTCTCCAGGCAAGACTACTGGAGTGGGTTGTCATGCCCTCTTCCAGGGGATCTTCCCCATCCAGGGATCAAACCCAGGTCTCCTGTGCCTCCTGCATTGCATCGTTGCTCAAATACCCTTCCATATTCTTCACTGCCCACAGGCCAAAGTCCAAACTTCTTAGTTTGGCATTCAAGGCTCTTTATGATCTAGTTCTAGCCTGTATTTGTTCAGGTAACAAACTGAGGACCGATGGTATGTCAGGCCTTGGAGGTACTTTGGTGAAAAAAGTAAGTCCTTTTCCCTGTCTTTATGGGACCACATTTTACCTGGAACTTTACAGAGTACACTGCACACACGCACGCACACACACACACTGTACACACACACACGTGTGATTTAAACGACAGAGAAAGAAAAATTCAATATCAGGAAACAAAGGCAGGGAATAAAGAGTAAATCCAACTTTAGGCTAGTCAGGCAAGACTCCCCGAGGAGGTGACATTTAAGCTGAGACCTGAAGGAGGAGAAGGTGCAGAGACTGGGGGGTAGCTCACCAGCAAAACCCCTCCTTCTCATGCCAGCCTATCTTCACTCCCTGAAAAAAAAACCTGTTCTCTACTCCATGCACACTGAACCACCATCTCTACTTGGGGGCACTGTACTGTGGGCGTGCTTCTGCCCCAGCTGTGACCCTCTCAAAGGAGGACCTTTGCTGTTCATTTGGGCCTCTGGTGCTTTATACATACTAGGCTGAGATGAAAAAGTGGGATGAAATGCTGAGGTGAGAGGAATAAGTAGGTAGATCGGTGGTTGGGTAGGTGAATGGATGGATGGGCGGGTGGATGGGAACACACATGCTTTGAGCTGAGCTGGGGTTAGTGTCTTTTGGGTACAATTACATAACCAACAAAGCTGAGGCCTTGGGTGTGCTGGAGGTGGTTTATGCTGGGAGAAGATTCACTGTTAAAGAGTGCTCACTTAGGTTCTCTACCAATTTGTTCACTAGTCCACTTTGGTCACTTTCTTGGGCAATTTTTTTTTACAAATATGAAACAATAACATTAACATTTTTTCTTCAGTAAACAGCTCTTGCCTCAAATCTTAAGGGGAATTTTTAGATAGAAAAGTGAGAGACCATGTATCCAGTAGTCCAATCTTCAGCCTCTGCAGCTAAATCACTGTGCTTCAAATACTGATGCCAACACTTACATATGAGATCCTAGGGGACCTCACCAAGCCCCCAATTTCTTTATAAAACAGCCACCAGTAGTCCTTACTTTCACAGTGTCGCTGGGAGGATTTGATGAAGTGTGGTAGCACAGCACCTATAATCAAGGAAGGGCTCCAAAACTCATAGGAGCCACTGTTCGAAAGGTGATGTTTTTGAGCCTGGCCCATCCTCATATCTCCAAAAGCTTCTAAAGGATCCGAGCCAAACATGACAAAGGACGTGCACTTTGAACTGATTTTCTGGTTGTAGAGCAGAGTTGCCCAGACACTCCTAGACCCTATAGTGGACCCTCAGAAACAACTCAGACACAGCCACACTCAGGCTGAGGATGGATTCTGACCATGTCCCGTGCCCACTGCCCGTGCAGCCTGGCTCAGTGTGGATGAATCAGCCCTCCAAGGCCCCAGGTGGCACGTCACCAGTTTCATCACACAGTGTGACTGGAGCATCTCTTCATTCGCCTGTCATTGGGCTTCTTCCCAAGACCTCACGTGTTAGGTGGCTGAAAAGCAGCATCAGTCTCACCTGGAATAGGAATCTGAACAGCCCTCTTGGATGACGCCCCAACCCAGAGAGCCCCCCCATCTTTGGCCACTCTACTTGCCCCTCTCCAAAGCATCATCTAGCTGTAACGGGAGCGGATGTCACTCAGCCTCTTATTGGAAGTGTCAAGACCCTCACTCAGGGCCTTTGGGGCCCAAAGTCTCCATGTGGAGCCCTCTGCCTGCTCTTGAACTGCCCAACATGGCCTTCACGGCTCAAGTTGAGGCCCTGGTTTTACTCGGTTTAGCTGGGGTCCATGGTAACTCCCTGGCTGAGGGGCTCTTGCTGGCCGTGGCCTCTCTGGGTGTCTGCTTCCCAGCTTAGGAGGCCTGTCCCTGGTCCTGCTACAGATCACCATACAGTGGCCTCTGGCCCTCATTTGAGCATCACCCAGGAACAGCAAGTCTGGAGTCCAGGCTGCATCCACTTGCCAGGGGCTCAGGCCTGCTCACCCTCTCAACTCTCCAGGCCTCCCTGTGTTGCAAGCCCAGGGTTCCTCTCAACTCACTGGGATGTCATTACAGCCACAGCTCCCTCCAGCCCCTGCACGCTCACAGGCAGATTGTCCTCAAGGCTGACCCCCAGCAGCAGGCGGGCAGCCCCCTACACAGTGGCAGAAGCTCTGTAATTTGTCTGCCAGGTCCGGCCCTCCCTGTGTTAAAAGGGAACTTAAGCAGTTTCACAAATCTTGGCAATTTTTCTGCGTTCCAATTTCCCTCCCTGGCTCTGGGTGCCAGGTCTCCTGACCCAGCCTCTGGGAAGGGAGGCTCCAAATGGAACATGGTTTAGAGGCAGCAGGATGGGGTGAGAGGGATCAAAATGCATTGCTTCGTTTTTGCACAATACATGCCCTAGTCCAGCCACTCCTCTTCCAGGCCTGCTGTGGCTCATGGAGCCAGCGTCCTTTAAGGCAGTTTTCTTTGCTACATTCTTAGTTGTGTTCATTCAGTGATATTATTGAGCACCTGTGACAGGCATGCATTGTTCTGGGACTCAAGTCAGTTGCTGTCTCACAAACATAATTTAGATATTCTCATCTCCATATGGGAAGATACTCAGGATCATTTAACCTTCAGGGATGTGCAGATCAAAACCACAATGAGATGCCATTTACATCTACTAGGATAGCTGTAAGCAAAAGACAGATAATAACAGGTGTTGACAAGGATATGGAGAAACTGGAGCCACTATACATTGTGGGTGGAAATGTAAAATTGGTGAACCACATTGGAAAACAGTTGGACAGTTCCTCAAATGGTTGTCCAAGGGTTACCATATGACCCAACAAAACCACTCCTAAGGACATACCTAAGATAAGTGAAAACGTGTGTTCGTACAAAAACATAATAATGTTCAGAGCAGCACTG
>SJYW01016629.1:167570-194359 GCA_006410735.1 Raphicerus campestris | reverse complement strand
TGGCCACCTGATGAGAAGAGTTGACTCATTTGAAAAGACCCTAATGCTGGGAAAGATTGAGGGCAAGAGGAAAAGGGGAGAACAGAGGAGGAGATGGCTGGGTGGCATCACCAACTCAATGGACATGGGTTTGGGTGGAGTCCAGAAGTTGGTGATGGACAGAGAAGCCTGGCGTGCTGCAGTTTGTGGGGTCACAACGAGTCAGACACAACTGAGAGACTGAACTGAACCTCAAAGACCTATAGGTACTAAATGCATTAAATCTCTCACATGCATATATAGCCAGATTAGAGCCTAGGAATCACCTTTCTTTTTAACTGTACTCACCATATTGAACTGCATACTGGACATTAGTAGTTCAATGTCTCATAAATACTATTTTAGCTTTTTATTGTTTCTGTAATAAAGTACTACAAATTTAGTGATTTAAAAACAACTTAAGTTTACTATCCTATACTTCCAAAGGTTAGTTTGATACAGGCTAAACTCTGGAGGAGGAAATGACAACCCACTCCAGTATTCTTGCCTGGAAAATCCCACGGACAGAGAAGCCTGGCGGCTACAGTCCATAGGGTCATAAAGAGACAGACGCAACCGAACTCACGCACATTTCTAAAATCAAAGTGAAGGTAGGGCTAATTTCCTTTATGGAAGCCCAAGAAAGACATCTGTTTCCCTGCCTTTTCCAACTTCCAAAGTCTCACCTGTATTCCTTGGGTCATGGGCCCCTCTCCATCTGCAAAGCCAGCAACACTGCAGCTCTTTCTCTGACTCTCTTCTGCCTCCTTCTTCACTTATTAAAAAAACTGAGATGTAATTCTATATCATTAAATTCACTATTTTAAAATAGAAAAGTTAGTGCTTGTTAGTATATTTACAAAGTTGTATAAGTATTACCCCTAATCCCAAAATTTCTCCATCACCCCCAAAAGATGTCCTACTGCTTTTAGCAGAGATTCTTTATTTCTCCCTTCCGCAGCACTGAACACCACGAATTTACTCTGGATTAGTAGTAGCTAATCTATGGATTTGCCTATTATGAATATTTCATACAAATGAAAACATACAATATATGGCCTTTTTGTTTCTGGCTAGCTGTAGCTTTTTCACAGATGCTCTTTCCTAGTTGGAGGAAATTCCTTTCTGCCCCTAGTTTGTTTTGCATTTTTGTCATGAAAAATATTTCGGTTAAATGCTTTTGGGTTTTTCTTTTTTTCTTTTTGCTTCTGTTGAAATTATCTTGAGAGGTTTTTTCTTCTATGTATATTTCATCCATTCATTTTTATATATTGAAATAACTTTAGATTCCTAGAATAAATCCCCTTTGGTCATGGTGTATATTCCTTTTTATATATTGTTGACTTGGTTTACTACTAGTATTTTATTGAAGATTCTTAAGAGATATTGGTCTGTAATTTTCTTACAATGTTCTTATTTGGCTTCGGTATCAAGGTAATATTGGCCTTATAGAATGAGGCCTTATAAATGGCCTTTCTCTTCTATTTTTGGGAAGAGTTTGTAATGGATTGGTGGTGGTGCTGCTGCTGCTAAGTCACTTCAGTCGTGTCCGACTCTGTGCGACCCCATAGACGGCAGCCCACCAGGTTCCTCTGTCCCTGGGATTCTCCAGGCAAGAACACTGGAGTGGGTTGCCATGTCCTTCTCCAACGCATGGAAGTGAAAAGTGAAAGTGAAGTCGTTCAGTCGTATCCAACTCTCAGAGACCCAATGGACTGCAGCCCACCAGGCTCCTCCGTCCATGGGATTTTCCAGGCAAGAGTACTGGAGTAGGGTGCCATTGCCTTCTCCGGGATTGGTGCTAATTATTGTTAAACACTTGGTAGAATTCACAAGTGAAGCTATCTGGTCCTCGGCTTTTCTTTGATGAAAGGTTTACTGATTCAATCACCTCGTTATAAATCATATATATTTTCTATTTCTGACTGAGTCAGTGTTGGTAATTTATGTCTTCACTTCACATAATGAAATATGTCCATTTCATCTAGATGATCTAATTTATAACATTATTATTTATACTATTTCATTATAAGCCTTTTTATTTCTACAAGGTTGGTAATAATGATCCCTTTTTTCATTCCCCCCTATTAGTAACTGAATCTTCTCTCTTTTTACTATATTTAATCTACCTAAAATTTTGTCAATTTTGTTGATCTCTTCAGAGAACTAATTTCTGGTCTGTTTCATTTCCTGTATTATTTTTCTACTCTCTATTTTGATGATTTCACCTTTACTCTTTATTACTTTCACCCTTCTGATTGCTTTGGGTTTAGTTTGTTCTTTTTATTTTTTTCTCTTATATCCTAAAGTAGAAGTTTAGGTTATTGACTTGAGATATTCCTTCTTTTCTAAATGTAGATACTTCAAGCTATAAATTTCCTTAGTGTAACAGGGATATAAAGGATTCACTACTTNCTTTGGGTTTAGTTTGTTCTTTTTATTTTTTTCTCTTATATCCTAAAGTAGAAGTTTAGGTTATTGACTTGAGATATTCCTTCTTTTCTAAATGTAGATACTTCAAGCTATAAATTTCCTTAGTGTAACAGGGATATAAAGGATTCACTACTTTTGTATCCCATAAGTTTCGGTATGCTGTGTTTTCACTTTCATTCATATCAAAGTATTTTCTAATTTCCCTTGTGGTTTCTTCTTTGTATCATTGGTTCTTTAGATGTGGGTTGTTTAATTCTCCCATATGTGTGAATTTTCAAAATTTCCTTTTGTTTTTTATTTCCTTCCATTGTGGTTGAAAGGACATATTTTATAAGACTTCAATCCTTTTAAATTTATTGAGACTTAATGGCTTAACATATGGTTTATCCTGGTGAACACTTTATGAGAAGAATGTATATTATGTTGTTTTTGCATGGAGTGCTCTACAGATGTCTATTAGATCTAATTGGCTGATAGTGTTGTTCAAATCTGTTTCCTTGCTCACCTTCCATCTACTCAACTATTCATTATGGCAAGTAGGACATTAAAGTCTTATTATCAAAGTGTTATTAAAGTATTAAATTAAAATATTACTGTGTTGACTATTTCCCTGTTTAACTTTGTCAGCTTTTGCTTCATATATATTGAGTGTCTGTGAGGTACATGTAGGTTTGCATTTATGATATCTTCCTGGTAGATTGACCTCTCATCACTATAAGATATCCATCTTTATCTCTAGTAATACTTTTTGTCTTTGAGTCTGTTTTGTCTAGTTTTAGTCTCAGTTGATGACTGTTTGCAATTATCTCTTGCCCACCCTTTTATTTTCAACCTATTTAATACCTGGGTCTAAAGGGAGTCTCTTTAGGCAGCATATTGTTGGGTTTATGTCTTTTAAAAATTTATCTTCCAATCTCTGCCTTTAAATTAAAGTTTTTATGAATTTACATATGCAATTATTGCTAATATAGAGTTTATTATCTATAGATGTCTAATACTCTATGCATAATAAAATCTTTCTGTTTTGCTATTTGTTTTCTATATGTCTTATGTCTTTGGCATTTCTCAATTCCTCCATCACTGCCTTCTTTTGTGCCAAATAGATACTTGCTAGTGTAGAAGAAGGTGATGGCACCCCACTCCAGTACTGCTGCCTGGAAAATCCCGTGGATGGACGAGCCTGATAAGCTGCAGTCCATGGGGTCGCGAAGAGTCGGACACAACTGAGCGACTTCACTTTCACTTTTCACTCTCATGCATTGGAGAAGGAAATGTCAACCCACTCCAGTGTTCTTGCCTGGAGAATCCCAGGGACGGGGGAGCCTGGTGGGCTGCCGTCTGTAGGGGTCAGAGTTGGACACGACTGAAGTGACTTAGCAGCAGTGTAGTATTAAAATCTCCTTGTGGTATTTATCTTTTACTATATATTTCTGAGTTTTCTTAGTGGTTTTTCTGGGGATTATCACTGATGTATTTTTGGTTTTGTTTGTTTGCTTTTTGTTATCTGCCCACACTATGCTGCACAGCATGTGAGATCTTAGATCCCCGACCAGGAATTGAACCCACGCGCCCTGCAGTGGAAGCAGAGAGGTGTAACTGCTGGACCACCAGGGAAGTCCCTACCATTAATATCCCATTCCACCTGTAACTTTAATTCCTCTTTGCCATATAACATCATTTATTCACAGGGTCCAGAGGCTTGAATGTGGAAAATTTGAGAAGACCATTAGTCTATCTACCACTGAAAGTCAATATATTCAGACCTTTTCATTAAATGTATGTTCCCAAACATATACACTAATAGACTTCACAAAATAAACAACTAGATGACAAATTCCTGGGGTTCTTCCAGTGCTTCCCAATCAAGTGGCTAGCTGAATCACCTATGTTGTGTAAACTAGACCTTCCCCTCGCTCCCTCTTCAAATCCCATTTATCATTGGATCCTAGACATTCCCCATCCCCCAATTTTCTGTATTTCTGCATTTCTACTTTCATCACCATAATCTAAACCACTTTTATTAACCTTTATTTTATTATTATGTTTCAAGAAGAACTTTTAGACACTTTTTCTAATTTTTTCCTATTGTTCCGCCCATGAAATGTAAATGCCACAAATATACTGGACAGCTGTGATTTATATATAAAAAGAGTAATTATAAAGCTTACTCTTTATATTCAGTAGAAGATTAAGAATGGCTAAGAAAAATGCCCAAGTTAAAAGGTTAGAATGGCTATCATCCAAAAATCAACAAACCAAAAAGTTCGCAAATAATAAATGCTGTAGAGAGTGTGGAGAAAAGGGAACTCTCTTACCTAGTTGATGGGAAGCAAACTGGTGCAGCCACAATGGAGAACAGTATGGAGGTTCCTTAAAAAACTAAAAATAGAACTACCAAGTGACCCACCAATCTCACTCATGGACATATACCCAGAGAAGACCATAATTCAAAGAGACACATGTATCCCAATGTTCATAGCAGCGTTGTTTTCAATAGTTAGGACATGAAAGCAATGTAAGTGTCCATAAACAGATGAATGAATAAAAAGGTTGTGAGATTACACATACACACACATACATACACACACACATATATATATAGGGGAATATTACTCAATCATAAAAAGGAATGAAATAATGTCATTTGAAGCAATATGAATGGACCTAGAGATTATCATACTAAGTTAAGTCAGTCAGACAAATATCCTATGATATCACTTACATGTGGAATCTAAAAAAATGAGACAAATGAACTTATTTACAAAACAGAAATAGACTCGCAAACATAGAAAATGAACTTATGGATAATCTCTTATTGCACCTAATTTATAAATTAATCTTTATCATAGGTATGTATGTATAGGAGAAACCTTAGCATATATAGGGCTCAGTACAATCTTAGATTTCAGGTATCCACCAGGGGTCTTGGAATGTAGTCCCCATCAATAAGGGGGGGGTGGTGGTCTACTGTACCTCCTTCTTGCCTCTCCTATCTGTTTTCTCCTCACAGTATAGAATGATTTTCCAAAACATAAACCTTGATCACCCCACCTCCTTCAATGCTTTCAACAGCCCTCAGAATAAAGCCAAGATGCCTAACACTGCCTATAAATCATTCATGATTTGGTATTAATTCACATCAATCCCATCTAACAGCTTCCAAACTTGTCCGCACTTCAGCAACACTGATCGTCATTTCACTGAACTCACCACAGGGCCTTTGCACATGCTATGCTGCCTGAAAACTCCTTCTCTGCTTTTTTCATTTATTTAAAAGCTATTTTTTCAGACTTTTGTTTAATCATCCCTTCCTCAAGACACCCTTTTCTGTTATCCCCAATTTCATCAAATCTGCCTTTAATAAACTGTGATATCACCACCCTCTCCCTTAAGAAGCACTCATCAATTTGTAATTTTATACTTACTTGTAATATAAGTTCCATAGTCTCTACCTTTTATGTCTGGGTTTTTTTTTTTTTTTTTTGCCAGTATCTAGCATAAATCTGGCCCATAGTAAATGCTCCATGAACATATTAAATGAATGCATAAATGATGAATTATTTTAATGAACTCAGTAGTTCAAAGAAGTAAAAAATATATATATATCAAGGAGAGCCATACCATAATAGTCAATAAAGGCTTGATGAGGCAAAAGTAAAACTATTATAACAAGTATAAACTATAAAAACAAGCATTATGACTCTAGGCCTTTAGTCATTTAAATTGTATTCCAGAAGTCTTCAAGTCCAATTAAACAACTATGTTTGGTTGTTGAGTTGCCATATTGTCACCTTAGAATGCTATCATATGTAGTAAATGCTGCAACTGTTCCAAATATAACAACTCGTTGATCCTGCATATTGTATCCTGGAGACCTGCAGTGCCTTGGGGACATCATTTGCGAACCACTATCATCACAGCACAACTCGGCAGTCACAGACAACGCCAGCTTTTTTCCAGGGATCTGTGAAAAATGCTGCAGCAGTATTTTGCTTTGCAGTCTTCTGCTGTGTCTGGGCTGACGGCTGTGCCCTGGAGTACGAGCTCAAGCAGAAGTAGCTCTCACATGCCTTAGGCAGTGAAGACAGCCACTCACCTCCACCCACAGAAAATGACCTTCGTGCCACTTACGGCACAGCATTTAATGCTGTCCACTCTGAGGACAGCACTAATGAAAAGCATGACAGGTTTTAGTTAGAAATTGGGAACAGTCCTGCCTCTGTCATTAACCAGTTGCATGACCTTGGAAAATGCATTTGACCTCTTTAGACCTCTGTAGAATGTTAAACCAGATAAACAGTTGAAACATTTTCACTACTGAGCTCTTCTGCTAATAATTTTTAACCATGAACTTTGTGTTCCAAAATATTGTGTCTAGAAAAATCACTTAGTGAACAATAATTAAATGTTTCATTTTCTGTTTGTTTAATTCTGACAAACTTCTAAGGGGAATTAGAAATGGTGGTGACACAAAAACGGGTGAAATGGTAAAAGGCACAGGGTAAGGTAGGTAATTGGGCCAGAAGGACATGTCAATTTCATCAGGTAATTAAGCAACAATTTGATGTCCTGTTTTTATGGAAGAAAGACCTATAAAACTGTGTACATTGTGGGGAGGGAAAGCCCAGCAATAGTATGATTGCATTTTGCAATATCGAAAATAGCTCATGACATCCATTAACTACTTTTGTAATTATTTAAAGATCAAAGGCTAGATAGACCTCACTGCACAAGGTGATCCCCGAAGTCCCCAGGAAAAGCATGCTCCAAAATGAAATTTTATTAAATGAGTTTTTGGATCACTGACTTTTGTAATCAACTTAGGGAATGCTTTTTTAGAGGGGGGCAATTTATNCACAAGGTGATACCCGAAGTCCCCAGGAAAAGCATGCTCCAAAATGAAATTTTATTAAATGAGTTTTTGGATCACTGACTTTTGTAATCAACTTAGGGAATGCTTTTTTAGAGGGGGGCAATTTATCCCTTGTGCATATAAAACTACATATAAGAAGTCAAAATATTTTAAATATACAATTCAATGTCTTTCTTGCAAATATTCATTTTGTAAATATTTTCTATGAGTGGTGTAAGGGCTTCTCAAGTGGCATAGCTGTTTATGTTTGTTCCTCATGCTCTTGTATGTGAGTTGGACTTTCAGAATTAAGTAAAAATACTTTCTCTTTCATTATTTAACTTGACAAAAATTGTATGATACAATTTTAATGATGTCAAGTGCTGGAAAAAAAGGTCAACAATCTTGGCATGAATATCCAGCAACTAAATTAAAAGTTATATTTTCATACCAAGCAAAAGTCTAAGCTTAATTTTAAACAGTACCGGAAAATACAGTCCAAGCAAGAATACTGGAGTGGGTTGCCATTTCCTTCTCCACATTATTTTATAACAACATTAAATGGAGCATAATCTATAAAAGTAGTGAATCACTACATTGTATACCTGAAACTAATGTAATATTACAAATCAACTATATTTCAATAACAAACTTAAATATTAGAAAACATTAAGTTAATGGGGGGAAGGGATAGTTACGGAGTTTGGGATGGACATGTACAAACTGCTATATTGAAAATGAATAACCAGTAAGGACCTACTATATAGCACATGGGATTCTGCTCAATGTTAGGTGGCAGCCTGGATGAGAGGGGAGTCTGGGAGAGAATAGATACATATACATGTATATGGATGAGTCCCTTCACTGTTCGCAGCAACTGAAGTCATCACAACATTGTCTGTTAATTAGCTATACCCCAATACAAAATAAAAAGTTAAAAAAAGGCTTTCTAAATAATTAATAAATAATTTTTCAATAGCTTTTTTTTGCTAGAAAAATAACACTTCTGAGTGATTTAAAAAATATTCAGTTACATTGCTATTATCATCATGTACATATAATATATATTATTACATATACACACACACACACACACACACACACACACACACATATGTATGGGCTTCCCGGATGGCACAGTGGTGAAAATTTTACTTGTCAATGCAGGAGATGCAGGAGATGCGGGTTCAGTCCCTGGGTTGAGAAGATCCCCTGGAGAAGGGAATGACTACCCGCTCCAGTATTCTGGCCTGGAGAATCCCAGGGATGGAGGAGCCTAGTAGGCTACAGCCCATGGGGTTACAAAGAGTCAGACAAAACTGAGGCACTGAGCATGCGCATGCACACACACACATGTATACACACACATATGTACACACATATACACACGTACACACACATGTACACACACACACACACACACACATATACCCTCACATGTACGTATACATTATGTATACATATTTAGGATCTGTCCCCTCTATGGAATTTAGTTTGCTTAAACTTCTTTGCACTCAACAACCATTTATCTTTTAAAAATGATTTTCTTAATTTATCTAATTTTTTTCTCTTTAAAGATGAAAATGATTTTTGTCACAACTTTCTACATCCTATCTGGAGCAAAATGCCATTTATTTTAATTTTGCCAGGGGAAAGGGAAAAAAATAAATGGTATCCAGGGATTTTATGTTCAATTTAAGCCCTTACAGCATTGGTGGTTCAGTGGTAGAATTCTCGCCTTCCATGTGGGAGAGTCAGGTTCGATTCCTGGCCCATGCATAGTGTCCAAGTACTTTTGGACTTCCCTGGTGGCTCAGACGGTAAAGCGTCTGCCTGCAATGCAGGAGACCCGGGTTCGATTCCAGGGTCGGGAAGATCCCCTGGAGAAGCAAATGGCAATCCACTCCAGCACTCTTGCCTGGAAAATCCCATGTACGGAGGAGCCTGAGAGGCTACAGTCCATGGGGTCACAGAGTCGGACACGACTGAGCGACTTCACGTAAGCCTTTAAAGCAGGAGGGGCATGCCAGCATCTGAGGTGAGGATTAAATCTCCAGCCTAGTAACACGCTAGGAAGGTTACTCTGAAAGGGGTCTTAGGACATGGAAGTATCCAAAATTAAATATTTATAAATGGGTTACAGAGGGANGAGAGGCTACAGTCCATGGGGTCGCAGAGTCGGACACGACTGAGTGACTTCACGTAAGCCTTTAAAGCAGGAGGGGCATGCCAGCATCTGAGGTGAGGATTAAATCTCCAGCCTAGTAACATGCTAGGAAGGTTACTCTGAAAGGGGTCTTAGGACATGGAAGTATCCAAAATTAAATATTTATAAATGGGTTACAGAGGGAGGTTAGTGTTAGTTGCTCAGTTGTGCCCGACTCTTTGCGACCCATGGACTGCAGCCCACCAGGCTTCTCTGTGCATGAGATTTTCCAGGCAAGGATACTGGAGTGGGTTGCCATTTCCTTCTTCAGGGGATCTTCNGAGGTTAGTGTTAGTTGCTCAGTCGTGCCCGACTCTTTGCGACCCATGGACTGCAGCCCACCAGGCTTCTCTGTGCATGAGATTTTCCAGGCAAGGATACTGGAGTGGGTTGCCATTTCCTTCTTCAGGGGATCTTCCCAACCCAGGGATTGAACGCAGGTTTCCTGCACTGCAGGCAGATCCTTTACCAACTGAGCTACAAGGGAAGCCCAACAGAGGGAGGGGATATGTGTATATATATAGCTGATTCCCAGATGGCGCTAGTGGTAAAGAATCTCTGCCAATGCAGGATACATAAGAGATGCAGGTTCAATCCAAGGGTCAGGAAGATCCCCTGGAGAAGAAAATGGCAACCCACGTGAATACTCTTGCCTTGGAAATCCCATGGATGGAGGATCCTGCAAAGCTACAGTCCATAGGGTCACAAAGAGTCAGTTACAACTGAAGCAATTTAGCATGCATGCACAGATGATTCACCTTGTTGTACAGCAGAAACCTGTAAAGAAATTATGAAAAGTGAAAGTGAAAGTCATTCAGTCATGTTCGACTCCTTGTGACCAGGCCAGAATACTGGAGTGGGTAGCCTTTCCCTTCTCCAGGAGATCTTCTCAACCCAGGGATTGAACCCAGGTCTCCCACATTGCAGGTGGATTCTTTACCAGCTGAGCCACAAGGGGAACCCAAGAATACTCGAGTGGGGTAGCCTATCCCTTCTCCAGAGGATCTTCCCGACCCAGGAATTGAACCAGGGTCTCCTGCATTGCCTTCCCTGGTGGCTCAGAGGTTAAAGCGTCTGCCTGCAATGCGGGAGACCTGGGTTCGATCCCTGGGTCAGGAAGATCCCCTGGAAAAGGAAAGGGCAACACATTCCAGTATTCTTGCCTGGGTAATCCCATGGATGGAGGAGCCTGGAGGGCTACAATCCATGGGGTCGCAAAAAGTCAGACACGACTGAGCGACTTCCCTTTCTCCTGCATTGCAGACAGACTATACCCCAATAAAAATATTAAATGAAATAATAAATGAAAAAAAATGGGTTACAACACTGGGAACCACACTGATGCTCAGACTTGGGGCAAAAGCTCTTCAAATCCTTCTTCCATAAAGTCACTTGATCCTCAGCTTATAACTAACATTTCCCATGGTTTCCTCTTAGGGCAACACGGAGCCTTTTGAGAGCCTTTTCTCTTCGGTCTAGTAAGAAATGTTGGTCAAAAGAGTATAAAATGTCAGAGTAGATTAAAGATCTCAAAAGGGGTTTCTAATGTCCCTACTGGGTGGCCCTGCGTGGAGCACAGTTCATAAAAGCTCAGAGTTAGGCAGAGGAGACTTGGGAAGTGGTGTGATCATCTCCCTGAAGTGACACATTCTTGTACTCCAAATAAAGAAAGTGATGAGTTAGCTGAAAACTGAGTTTAAAAAACTCTGAATAGGAAAAAAAATACATAATCATTTTGCTATATAAATAAGATTTGATTTATTTATAACCTCATTCATACTAAAGCTTTAAAAATTTTGTTGGGAACCGCTGTTCATTTCTCAAAGCTTCCCTTTAAGACCAGTGGCATAAGTAAAGTTCTATAAGCTCCTATCCCCAGTACTTTGGGAAACAGAGGCTGAATGAAACTCCCATTTTGTTTAGGATCCAAAATACAAAAAGTCCTTCTCAGTTCAGTCCCTCAGTCATGTCCAACTCTTATGACCCCACGGACTGCAGCACGCCAGGCTTGCTTGTCCATCACCAACTCCCAGAGCTTGCTCAAACTCATGTCCATGGAGTTGGTGATACCATCCAACCATCTCATCCTCTGTCGTCCCCTTCTCCTCCTGCCTTCAATCTTTCCCAGCATTAGGGTCTTTTCAAATGAGTCAGTTCTTTGTTCACATCAGGTGGCCAAAGTATTGGAACTTCAGCTTCGGCATCAGTCCTTCCAATGAATATTCAGGACTAATTTCCTTTAAGATTGACTGGCTTGATCTCCTTGCAGTCCAAGGGACTCTGAAGAGTCTTCTCTAACACCACAGTTCAAAATCATCAGTTCTTCAGCACTCAGCTCTCTTTATGGTCCAACTCTCACATCCATATATAACTACTGGAAAAACTATAGCTTTGACTAGACGGACCTTTGTTGGTAAGTTAATGTCTCTGCTTTTTAATATGCTGTCTGTGTTTGTCATAGCTTTCAAGGAGCCAGCGTCTTTTAATTTCATGGCTGCAGTCACCATCTACAGTGATTTTGTAGCCCAAGAAAATAGTCTTTCCATTGTTTCCCCATCTATTTGCCATGAAGTGATGGGACAGGATGCCATGATCTTCGTTTTAAATCAGGTTTTTCACCCTCCTTTTTTACTTTCATCAAGAGGCTCTTTAGTTCCTCTTTGCTCTTTGCCATAAGGGTGGTGTCATCTGCATATCTGAGGTTACTGATATTTCTCCCGGCAATCTTGATTACAGCTTGAGCTTCATCCAGCCCAGCATTTCACATGATGTACTCTGCATATAAGTTAAATTAGCAGGGTGACAATATACAGCCTTGATGTACTCCTTTCACAATTTGGAAACAGTCCACTGTTCCATGTCTGGTTCAAACTTGTTTCTTGACCTGCATACAGATCTTTCAAGAGACAGCTAAGGTGGTATTCCCGTCTCTTGAAGAACTGTCCACAGTTTGTTGTGATCCACACTGTCAAAGGCTTTAGCATAGTCAATGAAGCAGAAGTAGATGTTTTTCTGGAATTCTCTTGCTTTTTTATGATCCAATGGATGTTGGCAACTTGATCCCTATTTCCTCTGCCTTTTCTAAATCCAGTTTGAACATCAGGAAGTTCTTGGTTCACGTACTGTTGAAGCCTGGCTTGGAGAATTTTGAGCATTACTTTGCTAGTATGTGAAATGAGCGCAATTGTGAGGTAGTTTGAACATTCTTTGGCATTGCCTTTCTTTGGGATTGGAATGAAAAATTGACCTTTTCCAGTCCTGTGGCCACTGCTGAGTTTTCCAAATTTGCTGGCATATTGAGTGCAGCACTTTCACAGCATCATCTTTTGGGATTTGAAATAGCTCAGCTGGAATTCCATCACCTCCACTAGCTTTGTTCGTAGTGATGCTTTCTAAGGCCCACTTGACTTTGCACTCCAGGATGTGTGGCTCTGAGTGATCACACCATCGTTGTTATCTGCGTCATTGAGATCTTTTTGTATAGTTCTCTGTATTCTTACCACTTCTTAATATCTTCTGCTTCTGTTAGGTCCATACCATTTCTGTCCTTTATTGTGCCCATCTTTGCATGAAATTCCTGTGAAATCTGTAGTCTCTTATTCTACTGTTTTCCTCTGTTTCTTTGCATTGATCACTGAGGAAGGCTTTCTTATTTCTCCTTGCTATTCTTTGGAACTCTACATTCAGATGGATATATCTTTCCTTTTCTCCTTTGCCTTTCACTTCTCTTTTCTCAGCTATTTGTAAGGCCTCCTTAGACAACCATTTTGCTTTTTTGCATTTCTCCTTCTTGGGAATTGTTTTGATCACTGCCTATGGGCTTCCCTGATAGCTCAGTTAGTAAAGAATCCACCTATAGTGCAAGAGAATGTGAAAGTTGCTCGGTTGCATCCAACTCTTTGTGACCCCATGGAATTCTCCAGGCCAGAATACTGGAATGGATAGCCTTTCCCTTCTCCAGGGGATCTTCCCAACCCAGGTCTCCCACACTGCAGGCAGATTCTTTACCAGATGAGCCACAAGGGAAGCCCAAGAATAGTGAAATGGGTAGCCTATCCCTTCTTCAGTGGATCTTCCCTACCCAGGGATCAAACTGGGGTCTCCTGCATTGCAGGCGGATTCTTTACCAACTGATCTACCAGGGAAGGATCCACTCCAGTATTCTGGTCTGGAGAATTCCATGAACTGTATAGTCCATGGGGTCGCAGAGTCAGACACGACTGAACAACTTTCACTGTCACTTTCTTTCACTTTCCTGTACAACGTTATGCACCTCAGTCCATAGTTCTTCAGGCACTCTGTCTATCAGATCTAATCCCTTGAATCTATTTGTCACTTCCACTGTATAATCGTAAGAGATTTGATTTAGGTCATACCTGAATGTCTAGTGGATTTCCCTACTTTCTTCAATTTAAGTTTGGATTTTGCAATAAGGAGCTCATGATCTGAGCTACAGATCATGTTTTTGCCGACTGTATAGAGCTTTTCCATCTTTGGCTGCAAAAAAATATAATCAATCTGTTTTTGGTGTTGACCATCTATCTGGTGATGTCCATGTGTAGAGTCATCTCTTGTGTTGTTGGAAGAGGGTGTTTGCTATGACCAGTTCCTTCTCTTGGCAAAACTCTGTTAGCCTTTGCCCTGGTTCATTTTTTTACTCCAAGGCCAACTTGCCTTTTACTACAGGTATCACAACTAGGCATTATTTTTTGCTTTGGCTCATCCTCTTCATTCTTTCTGGAGGTGTTTCTCCATAGCGACTTCCCTGGTGGCTCAGACGGTAAAGTGTCTGTCTACAATGTGGGAGACCCAGGTTCAGTCCCTGGGTTGGAAAGATCCCCTGGAGAAGGAAATGGCAATCCACTCCAGTACTATTGCTTGGAAAATCCCATGGACGGAGGAGCCTGGTAGGCTACAGTCCATGGGGTTGCAAAGAGTCGGACACGACTGAGCGACTTCACTTCTCCATAGCATATTGGGCACTTACCAACCTGGGGAGTTCGTCTTTCAGTGTTCTATCTTTTTGCCTTTTCATACAGTTCATGGGGTTCTCAAGGCAAGAATGCTGAAGTGGTTTACCATTCCCTTCTCCTATGGACTATGTTTTGTCAGAACTCTCCACCATGACTCATTCATCTTGGGTGGCCCTACACAGCATGGCTTATAGTTTCATTGAATTAGACAAGGCTGTGATCCAAGTGATCAGTTTGGTTAGTTTTCTATAATTGTGGTTTCCATTCTGTTCTCCCTCTGATGAAAATGGATAAGAGGCCTATGAAAGCTTCCTCATGGGAGGGACTGGCAGTGAGGGAAAGTGGGTCTCTGATGGGCAGGGTCATGCTCAGTAAATCTTTAATCCCATTTTCTGTTGACAGGTGGGGCTGTGTTCCCACCCATAGTTTTGGCCAAACTATGGTTGGGGTAATGGCAGTAACAGGGACCTCCTTCAAAAGGGCGTATGCCAGGATGGTTGTATTCAGGGCCTTGGATCCCACTGCAGACTACTGCCAACCCACGACTCTACTGGAGACTCTTGGACACTCACAGGCAAGTCTGGCTCAGCCTCTTGTGGGATCAATGTTCCTTTCTCCTGGGTCCTGGTACACACAAAATTTTGCTTGTGCCCTCCAGGAGTGTTTCCCCAGTGCTGTGGAAGTTCTGTAATCAAATCCCATCGGCCTTCAAAGTCAAATTCCTTGGTGGTTCTCAGTACTTTTGCCAGATCCCCGGCTGGGGAGTCATTGTGGGCCACAGACCTTTTGCAACAGTGGAAGAACTTCCTTGGGATAACTGTTCTCCAGTTTGTGGGTTGTCTACTCGACCACTCTATGGTGGGTAACACTGTGTGACCCAGGTCTGCTGCAGCCAGAGCCCCTTGTCCCTGTGGCAGGCCACTGCTGTCCCATGCCTCTGTAGGAGACACTCAAACACTCAAAGGCAGGTCTGGCTCAGTCTCTTGTGGGGGCCCTAGGGCCTGGTGTGCACAAGGTTTGTTTTAGCCCTGCGAGCATTTCTGGACAGTATGGAGTTTGATTCTAAACGTGATTTTGCCCCTTGTACTGTCTTATTGGGGCTTCTCCTTTGGCGTTGGACATGGGGTATCTTTTTTTGGTGGAATCCAATGTTCTCCTGTCAATGGTTGTACAGTGGTTAGTTATAATTTTGGAGAAGAGTGCACATCCTTCTACTCCGCCATCTTGAATCGATTACAAAAGTCCTTCTGAACTTAACCAAAGTGCTCAAGGCTTTCTCCATTGTTAAGAGACGACAAAAGCTTGTTATACTGTATCTAGTATTACATGGTTGGACCTGATATTAAGGAACTCTCCTGGCACCTGGTCCCCTGGGCAGTCAGAACGACGTATTTGTGTGACGGTTGGCCACTCCAGTACTCTTGCCTGGAGAATCCCATGGAGGGAGGAGCCTGGTGGGCTGCCATCTATGGGGTTGCACAGAGTCGGACACGACTGAAGCGACTTAGCAGCAGAGAAAGTGGGCATGGGAGATCCTTCTGGATATGAGACTTTGCCATCAAGGCTGCCAGATGAGTCACTCAAAGAACTTAAGTGCTAAAGAATGAGCCTTGTCTACCAGTAGCAATATATCAGGTGTTTGGGAAGCAGGTAACTTGGCTACATCCAGACTTGATGGAGAGGACTGAATAGCTCTGGGAGTCTTGGACTTTGAGCTGGACAATATAAATGGAAGAGATGGATAGAATTTGAGAGGTTTCTCCCAGAAGGTGAATCTGTTCTGTGTGTGAAGAAAAGACTGGACTCAGCTATTTGGGTGGCCCAAGGAGGGCATTGTGGCTGAGATGCTAGTGTGTTCAATTTCTACTGTTGCTGTGACAATGTACCATAAGTTTAGTGGCTAAAGACAAGGAGATTATGATTCTACAGTCAGGTCAGAAGTCCAACATGTCTTGCCACTGCACTAAGGTTAAGGTGTTCCTTTGGAAGGCTCTGGGGGAAAATCTGTTCCCTTGCTTTTTCCAGTTTCTAGAGGCCACCTGCATTCCCTAGCTCATAGTATCCTTCTTCTTCAAAGCCTGTATGGAATCTCTAACCTGCCTTCTGACCACAGCCAGGAAAAGTTCTCTGCCTCTTTAAAAAATATATATAATTTTACCTATTTATTTTTTGACAGTGCGGGGTCTTCATTGCTGCAGGGATTTTTCTCTAGTTGTGGCAAGCAGGTTACCCTCTAGGTGCTGAGCACGGGCATCTCACTGCGGTGGCTTCTCTCGTTGCAGAGCATGGGCTCTAGGGCAGTCGGGCTTCAGCAGCTGTGGCATGTGGGCTCAGTAGCT
The DNA here is from genome assembly GCA_006410735.1 of Raphicerus campestris. NCBI lineage: Eukaryota > Metazoa > Chordata > Mammalia > Artiodactyla > Bovidae > Raphicerus > Raphicerus campestris. Next base: position 177,538 of record SJYW01016629.1, on the reverse strand, counting down.
ATGGCTCCCATGCTCTAGAGCACAGGCTCAGTAGTTAGGGCTCACAGGCTTAGCTGCTCTGTGGCACGTGGGATTGTCTTGGATCAGGGATGGGACCCGTGTCTCCTGCATTGGCAGGCAGACTCTTTGCCCTTGGGCCATCAGGGAAGCCCAAGTTCTCCACTTTTAAGAGTCTATGTGATTATATTGGGCCCACTTGGATGATCCAGGAGAATCTCCACATCTTAAGGTTCCCACTGAAATGTCATTTCTCCATAAACAGTAATATAGGCACAGGAACACCCTGAGAACTAGGATGTGGGTATCTTTGGGGGATAATTATTCTGTTTACCACAGGCATAGATCTCAATATCTATTTTCCACTTCTTCAGAAGTAAGACCTTCATGTTATTTACCAAAAGCAGGGACTATCACTGCCCAGAGCAAAGATCATGTTGCCCAGTTTCCTCTGATATGTTTGACACGACTAAATTCTACCATGTGATGGAAGTGGAAGTGATATGTGCAACTTCTGGAAGCTGCCTTAAAGAGAGAGGGCTTTTTTATCCTTTCTGCTGGCCAAAACACACACATGAAGAATGAAGCTGGATCAGGCATTGTGGAATATGACAGAGACGGTGCATAATGAGGAGGACAGAGTCATGGGAGACTGCATCCCAATGAATTGTGAGCTATCATACTGACCCTATGCCATTAATGCAAGCGGCAGGGTGGGGGGAGGAGTTAACATCTATCTTCTTAGCTTCTGTTATCAGGGGGTTTGGATGCTCAGTCAAACCTGCTCCTATCAAATACAAAGACTCTGCCAATCCAAAGTATAGGAAATGAGATAAATGAAAAGGAAATGAGAAAAAGGGATTTGAAATTTCTCCAGGCTTTGGCCAGCTGAAGAAAAAGTCATAAGTATGACAAAAACAAAACAAAACCTCAAGAGGAAAATGTAACTGAAGAGATATAACAGAAGGACAGGGTTCCAATGAAGCTACACTCGGGGAATCTCTGAACGATGTCTCTCTGCAAACTTTGCAGGAGTTAAATTTTCATTTTAAAAGTTAAAACCTTACCAGTTTTCACTGGGAATAAAAGGACCCCAAGATCTTAGTGCCTTAAAACAACAAAGGCTTATTTCTTGTTCACTGCACATGTTCAATGTGGGCCAGCATGGAGCACCACTCCTTTTAATAATTCAGGGACTCGGGCTGAGAAACGCTCATGTTAACATGTGCCTTTTTGCTTGTCACAGCAGGGAAAGGGGCTCTTAAAAATGGTGCTCAGCAAATCAGCACTATTCACAATAGTCAAGAGGTGGAAGCAACCCAAACACCCATTGATGGATGAATGAATAAACAAAATGCGAGACACACACACAGTGGAATACTATCCAGCCTTTAAAAGGGAGGCTATCTTATCACATGCAACAATGTGGACGAACCATGAGGACACTATGCTAAGTAAAAGCAGCAGTCACAAAAGACAAGTACTGTACGCTTCATTCGTTACATGAGTTAGCCAGAACAGTCAAATTTATAGAGATGCAAAGCAGAATGGTGGCTCTATGGGGCTGAGGGGAGGGGAGGATGATGAGTTGCTGTCTAATGGGCACAGTTTCAATTTTGCAGGATGGAAAAGTTCTGGAGACCTGTTTTACAGACATTCCCATGAGTATGCTTCACTCTACAGACATGTACACTTCAAAACGGCTACAATGGTAAACTATACACTACCAGGTTTTTAGCCACAACTTAAAAAATGTTGCTTAGGAAAAGTGTGGCTTCTGCTCACAGTTAATTAGCAAAGTAAGTTACAGTAGCTGCGCCTGACTTTAACAGTAGGGGGAGGGGTGGTATAAACCTAGCATGGGCCCATTAGCAGTAACGCAAATCCATTTGGTGAACAGTTATTTTTAAAATAATTTTATATATCTTTGGCTGTGCTAGGTCTTCGTTGCTTCACAGGCTCTTCTCTAGTTAGAGCAAGTGGGGCCTACTCTGGTTGCGTGCCCGGCTTCTCCTGTGGCACAGGCTCTAGGGTGCTGAGCCTTGGCAGCTGCAGCCCCAGTTTTCTACACTACAGGCTCGATAGTTGTGGCACATGGGCATAGTTGCTCCGAAGCATGTGGGATCTTTCCAGACCAGGGATCTAGCCTGTATCTCCTGCATTAGCAGGCGGATTCTTTACTACTGAGCCACCAGGGAAGCACGGTGAACAGTATCAATTATCATCACAAGCTCTTCTTCTGGGTATGAAATAATTCTTCTACCCTCCTTCCTGCATGTAAGATGCATTCATTCACTCGCTTTCCAGGAACTCCCAGGGACGGCATCAAGCTCAAAGCCCAGGGTCTCTGGGTGATGCCTGGGAGTTTGTATCAGAGGGGAATGCGCAACCAGCCTCTCTCACAGGGCGAAGTGCAGCTCCTCTTGATCCACAGACCCAAGCCTCCCCTAACACACACACACACACACAGACACACGCACAGACACACACACGCAGACACACACACACACACACGCACAGACACACAGACACACGCACAGATACACACATGCAGACACACACACACACACATGCACAGACACACACACACTCACAGACACACACACACACTCCAGTGGTAGAGCAGGATCAGGGTAACTGTAGTAAACTTTCCTGACGCTTCCCTAGTGGTCCAGCGGCTAAGAGAGCTAGATCCTGTGTGCCACTACTAAGCCCTGGTGCAGCCAAATAAACAATGTTTCGAAAACTACAAGTAAAAATAAGACAGATGGAAAACACACGGCAGTCACTGGCCTATGACAATCCTGATATTAGTCTGCAACCCCCAGGTGTAGGACCCCCCTGGCAGGGTGAGGAACTTGCCCTGAAGAGGCTTCATTTGAGTTTCCTAGAAGGGAGTCCTGTCTGTTGATCTCCATGGGGCCTTGGATTTTCCTTTTGGGAGGCTCTTCCCTTTCCATAATTCGTCTTGGCCTTGTCTGAAGTAGGTATTGAGAAATACAGTCAGCCCTCCATATCAGGGGGTGCCGCATCTGAGGGTTATAGGTACCATACCATTTTATACAAGGGATTTTATCACCGTGGAGTTTGGTATCCACAGGAGTTGTGGAACCAGTCACCCAGTGGATACCCAGGGACAATGATTTTATCTATTGTAGAGATTGAGCTGTCTTGTCAGCATACGTCTTACCTATTCTGATAGGAATCAAGGATCATTTTAAGTTTCAAAAGCTCCAACTGCCTTTAATCCAAGTTGGTACCTCTTTTAACAGTAAAACTTTTTCATATTAAAAACCTTGTTTGACTTCTTACTTGGCCCCATGTTTCCTTTCTAGACATATTTCTTTGCCATACTTCCCTGCTCTCTCTCCCTCTTTCTCTGCCTCCCTCCCTAATTGTGGGTTCCTTGAGCTCAGCAGTGAGAGCAACATGTCTTCCCCTGAACCGTGTTTAAGTCATTTTGAGCCATTTGGTCCAACTGAAGGGGATATCAGCCACCACACCCTAATCCATGTTCACTGTTCTGATCCTCACTGCAATGCTGGGTTTTAATAGACTTCATGGCTTAAAGTATCAGTTTTATCTTTTATTGTTTGGGTTGAGAAGCCATTGCCTTTCCAACCTTGTAAGTCCTTGAATTTGCAAACTCTCTTGTCTCTTTTACACATATTTACCAAAACTGACCAATCTTCTCATCTCTTTCTTGCAATATCTTGTCAAATGCAGTCAATAGCAAGCAAATAAACAGTAAAGATAATAATTTGCTTTCAGTCTCTTCCCTAAAGTTAAGTATGCCTTTTACTTTCCAGTTGACCGCTGGCAACACTTTACCAACTTTTTGCCCATTAGAGAACATGGATTTCCAGGGATTTCCGTGGTTGCCAAGTGGTTAGGACTCCACGCATTCACGGCAGGGGGGATGGGGAAAACTTCTTAGAAAAAAAAAAAGGATAGACTTTCAGTCCTTCAAGAATAGTTACCTTGATTCCTTTGACCAGTGGTTAAGCCAAATGCCACATATTTTAGGGTTTATTATTAAAGCAGCAGCTCACTCTTTCAAATTCTCTGTCATTTCAGGATAAGATAATCCCATGGTGACAAACTTCCCTCCCAATATCAACAGCTTAAATAAGAGGTTTCTTTTCTATTGTGTCCCATGTCCATTGGAGGGGTCTTGAGATGATTCTGTTCAAGGTGGTCACTCGGGAAAACACATGGCCAGTTTCCGTCTCAACAACTGCTCTCTTAAGCAGAGCTCTGAGGGAAGAGAGGGCGCCTCTTAGAGCTGGAAATATTTGGTAAGCAGCAATCCGTCTGCCAGTGCAGGAGGTGCAAGTGACATGGGTTCAATCCCTGGGTCAGGAAGATCCCTTGGAGTGGGAAATGGCAACCCACTCCAGTATTCTTGCCTGGGAAATCCTATGGACAGAGGAGCCTGGAGGGCTATAGTCCATAGAGTCACAAAAAAATGGGACACGACTGAGCACACACACGCAAGAATAGAAGCTCAATAGCTCTGAGTTCAGATGCAGGGAACAGAACCACTGTATCTAATTCAAGGAGGAAGAGAGGGATCCGAAGAATCAATGGTTTGTGGACAATTGGAGGAATAAAGAAATAGATTGTAGGTTGAGCTTTCAGAAAAGTCTCCCAAAGTCACACCCCAGAACCAGGTCATCAATGGAGCTGTGTCTCCCCTGCAATCAGGAGTCCACTAGCATCAGGACTCCTTGAGGATGAAAACTCTCCCTCTCCATCAGGAAAGCAGCATTGCCACTAGTTCCAGATCACACCACACCACACCTGGCACCGTCTAGGTCCACAGGCTGGGTGCCAGGAAGCCCGCCTCTCAGAACCCAGAGCTGGTGCCTGGTGTATCTGCTGATACTGTCACAGGACAAGAGAAAGTAGCAGACAGGACAGACAGACGCAAGCAAGGCCTTCTAGTCTCGACTTTCTAAACCCATGCTAGTGCATATGATTGGCCAGATTCAAAGCACGCCCAGAACCCGAGCTGCAGTGGGCTCTGGGATCTGGTTTTTAGACTCTAGCATCTATACACATGGAGGCCCACCAAAGCAAAGATGAGGTTGTTAGGCAACACATCCATCCTTTACGACTCGGCAGCAGGCCACAGGTAGGGCAGCAGGTGCTATAGCAACAATAAAGCTTGTTTATAATTTTCACATCCCCCCAGGTCCCACCTACTTTAAGAGGTTTACACTGAACATCCAAAGTCAGGCCCTTAGGGATTCTGAAAAAATTAAAAATTTTTGTGTTATCTTTTACAATCTATGGGGGAAGAAAATATACTTTAAAAAAAAACAGATTTTTGTTTTGATGTAATGTCTTTATTGAATTTGTTACAATATTGCTTCTATTTTTGTTCTGGCTTTTTGGGCATGTGGGATCTTATCNTTGTGTTATCTTTCACAATCTATGGGGGAAGAAAATATACTTAAAAAAAGACATTTTTTTTTGATGTAATGTCTTTATTGAATTTGTTACAATATTGCTTCTATTTTTGTTCTGGCTTTTTGGGCATGTGGGATCTGATCTCCCCAACCAAACATTAAACTGCTGTCCTCCCCCATCTTTGGAAGACAAAGTCCTAACCACTGGGCCAGGGAAGACCTGATAATACAGTTTCATCAAACACAATATGTTAAGGACTGTGCTTCAGGCTTTTATGCATTCTCATAGTTTAGTCTCCAATTCTGACACCAATTCTATGAGGTCGTGTATCAGTGAGGGATTGTGTTTAGCTGTATGTCACAGGCACCCAGCTGCAGCGTCTTGAACAAGCAAAGTGTTAATTTTCCATATGTAATAAGCAGTCTCTATGTGTGTATGCTCATCATGTCTGACTCGTTGGCACCCTGTGGACGATATAGCCCACCAGGCTCCCCTGTCCATGGGATTATCCCAGGCAAGAATACTGGAGTGGGTTGCATTTCCTACTCCAGGGGATCGTCCTGATGCAGAGATTGAACCCTCATCTCCCATGTCTCCTGCCATGTCTCCACCAATCCCATTGGTGGATTCTTTACCACTGAGCCACTGGGGAAGTCCAGTAAGCAGTCTGCAGGGGAGCAAGCCNCTATATAGCCCACCAGGCTCCCGTGTCCATGGGATTATCCCAGGCAAGAATACTGGAATGGGTTGCATTTCCTACTCCAGGGGATCTTCCTGATGCAGAGATTGAACCCTCATCTCCCATGTCTCCTGCATTGGTGGATTCTTTACCACTGAGCCACTGGGGAAGTCCAGTAAGCAGTCTGCAGGGGAGCAAGCCAGGACTAATATAGAGACCTAGCTGCCTTTCTTTTCTTTACTTCCAATCTTCTGGCCCTGATCCTCACGGACATAAGACCACCTCCAGACATTACTAGCAACTTCCAGAATGGAAAGGGGAGGTTCAAAGGCAGAAGGCAGCAGTGGGGCTAGGTCCACCCAGTTACAGGTGGTGTTTACACTATAACCTCTTGACTTCCGCACACATCTTATTTCCAAAACAGTGTTACATAGCAACCTCTCTCTTCTGGGGAATTGAGGGACTAAAGGTTTTGTTTTGGTGATAGCTATTACCAAAATCAGAATTCTGTTAGTAAGAAAGAAAACCACTTTGAATATTGGGCAGGTTACTGGTAGTGTCTGGCTCAGATAAACATTATTTTCATTTGACAACAAGGAAACCAAGGTTCAAAGAGATTGAGTAACGTGATCATAGCTCAATGACTTGGGAATTCAAGCTCTGTTAAGTGCAAATTCAGGGCTTTCTGATAAGAATTTATTTATTTGGCAGGAGGAATTTTTTTTTATTGAAGTATAGTAAATCCGATGGACAGAGAAGCCTGGCGGGCTATACAGTCCATGGGATTGAAAAAGAGTTGGACACAACTTAATGACTGAACAATTAACATAGTTAATTTACAATGTGTTAGTTTCAAGTGTACAGCAAAGTGATTCAGTTGTACATATACATACATATTTTCTTTTTCAGATTATTTTCCATTATTACAAGATACGGAGAATAGTTCCCTGTGCTGTACAGTAGGACCTTGTTGTTTATTTATTTTCTATTTAGTAGGGTGTATCTGTTAACCTCAAACTCCTGATTTATCTATCCCCTCCCCCACAATTTCTTTGGTAACTATAAATTTGTTTTCCATGTCTGTGAATTTACTTTTAAAATAGTTAAATCAAAAATATTTTGACCTATAAAGGGATAAGCTGAATTATTCAGAAAACAAACAAAAAAGAAACCATCTGCTAAATATTCTGGAGAAGTGGAAGTAGGAATGAGAAAGGGGGAAAGGATGAGATTTTTGGTGGGAACAGCACAATCTCATGCTTAAACAATAAAAACAAAAATGATAAAAACCCTCCATGCTTAAAGGTGAAGATGAAGTCACCCAGGGATCGAACCCAGGTCTCCCACATTGGAGGCAGACGTTTTAACCTCTGAGCCACCAGAGAAGCCCATGCTTAAAAGCACTCTTAAAGATTATGGCACATTTTCAGGCTAGTTTCCCACTGTGGGTAAAAAATTCATTGCCTTGTGGCTAGAACTCATTCTTACCTGGCAGTCACTTTATTGCCTCTATTAACTCTAAAACTAATACCTGAGAATTAGAGCAGTTCTTAACCAAGCTAACCTGAAGACCTTCTCCAGTTGCTATATGGTGTTTTCCAGAATGATTCATTTGATTCTCATGTCCCTAAACCTAGATATTTTTATTTCTTGGTTGGTGTTTTTTGTTTTGCTTTGGTTTTGCTACCATTGAGGAAAGGAAATGGTTTGATCTGTCCTGAAAGATGGGAGCCCTGTGAGTAGTGATGGGGGTGGAGCTATTGTTTTGTACAAGCTCGCAAGGATATTGAGGTTTGAAGAAAATGCAGAAGACATCAGAAATGGGTACCAAGATCCCAGCTGGGAGGGCAGAGGTGGGTCTGCTTGAGTGCATTGCCCTGGCCATAGTTTTCAAGAATGTGCAACTCAGGGGACTTCCCTGGCAGCCCAGCGGGTAAGACTCTGCAATTGCAATGCAGGGGGACCCAGGCTGGATCCTTGGTCGGGAACCAAGATCCTGCATGCTTCACAGTGAGGCCAAAACAATAAATAAATAAAAATTAAAAGACACCAATTAAAAAAAAAAAAGTACAGCTCTGCCTGGGAGCCTGACAACAACCCCTAGGTGGCCTTGGGCACCTGGCAGGCTGTGGCTTCTGCCTTAAAGGGATAGGATGTGTCCTGACTTGGCTGTGTCCTTGCTTCGAACCTTGGGATTCCCCTACTTTCACCACCTTGAACTTGGCTGGCTTCTGGCACAGGACACATGGATCATCCAAGTTGAAAGGGACAGCTGAACTCAGTCCAATCTCTGGTTCCAGTTACAGAGCATGGCTAATTTCTGCCCAAATAGTCTTTGGAGAACTACAAAGAGCAAATTAATTACACTCCTGTGAATTTAAGCAGCAGTAAGAAGAAGGAGGAGAGGTAAATAACACAGAGATTGAACCTGAAAAGGACCAGGGGGTGGGGGAGAGGTTGGGAAAACTGTGTAAACCACATTTGTTGAAGGCTGGGAAAACAAAAAGGTGGGTTACTGTTGGAAGATCACAGAACACTCTGGGCCTCCTCGTTAATGCAGTTACAAGGTGTGCTTGTCCAGTTGCGGAAATAATAGAGCCTTGGAGGCATGGCTTGTGGGTTTTGCTCAGGTTGGGTACCCTTTGAGGATGCAAAATTTAACCTTGCCAGAGGCTGAGGAGCCGCTTGGGAAGCTGGGATGAGACGCTTTTCTAAGATCTCAAGGTGGGACATTTTTACTCTCCTTGCAACTAGAGAAGGTGGTAGGTAGTGCCTGGCAAAACGAACTGAGCAGGGATGAAGTCTGAGCACAAGATGAGGTCAAGGGGGGCGGGGGGACGGAATTTCACCCACAGAATGAAGGTCCTCTTTGGAAGTGTATTAATTTTAGAGGCTTTCACAGATATACAGTCTAAGTACCAGCATTCAGGCCCAGACTAGAATTCTCAAATTCTAGTATAAAAAAAAAAAAACCAAGAAGCTTGTTTGAAACGTACATTCCCAAATCCAGCCATAAAAGATTCTGATTCAGTAAACTGGGGTTAGATTGACGGAACCCCACAAACGTCACAAAGAACTCCAACTCTTTGTGACCCAGGCTCCTCTACCCATGGAATTTTCCAGGCAAGAATATTGGAACGGGTTGCCCTTTCCTACTCTAGGGGATCCTCCCGACCCAGGGATCAAGCTTGAGTCTCTTGCACCTCCTGCATTGGCAGGCGGGTTCTTTACCACTGCGGCATATGGGAAGCCATGGACTGTTCTAGTTACTTTGTAAAAACTATGGTCTCTTAAAAGAAAAGCACTCAGTCCAATTAGAGACGACTGATAACAATACCACCACCACCAACAAAGGAGTACTCTTTTGCCTCCTCTTGTTCATTTACTTCTGGAGTTCTACTTCTGATTTCTCCACAGCTGCCATTACTTCAAGCAAAACCTGCCTGTGTCTGCCTGAAAGAGAGAAGGAGGGACAGAAAAAGGAGGTGACCCCTCCCTTTCAAATTTTCTTTCCAAGACTTGAAGATGAAGCATCTAAGAAATTGCTGGAGCCCCCAAAACCACGATTCATTAGGGCTATTATTGTTCATTCACTCAGCTGTGCCCAGCTCTTTGAGACCCCATGGACTGCAGCACGCCAGGCTTCCCTGTCCTTCACCATCTCCAGGAGTGTGCTCAAACCCGTGTCCACTGAGTCAGTGATGCCATCCAACCATCTCATCCTCTGTTGTCCCCTTCTCCTTCTCCCTTTAATCATTCCCAGCATCAGGGTCTTTTCCAATGAGTTGGCTCTTCACATAATGTGGCCAAAGTATTGGAGCTTCAGCTTCAGCGTCAGTCCTTCCAATGAATATTTATTAGGGCTGTGCAGTAGCTT
>SJYW01016629.1:137291-153342 GCA_006410735.1 Raphicerus campestris | reverse complement strand
AGTACGGTTTTTTCCAGGACTACAATGAGGATATTAGAATGATGCCACCGTTTTCGACATTTTAACTTTGGTTTAATGATGAGGTTGGGAATTCTAGTAGAGTCACCAAGAACTGGATTCCAGAGTGAGTTGATATCATCTCCATTCTGGGAATTATTAACAAATGTAGACAAAGAGATTGTACAAATTCTTTATTTGTAATAGATTGTTCAAATTCTTAATTTGATCCTGATGTGCTGGAATCCTGTTGTCCAGGAGTCAGAGTTGCTGAAACCATTACTCTTAGTTTTTCTCACTGCCCTCTTCTCTCAAGGGGACAGAAGGGAAGAACAAAAGAGCAGTAGAGAAACTGGCTTTTGACATTGTTTTATTTCCTTAGAAAGCAGAGAAGAAGCTAACCAGGCATCCTGGGACTAAGGCTGGACCTGTGTGCAGGCACCTGTGTGTCAGTCTTCTTCGGAGATAGGAAACCTCTCCTTGATTAATAGAAATTCTTTTCATTTATACATACAGCTCAAAGACCTGGGTTGTTACTTGGATAGGAGCAACCACAAATTAAACCCGGCTCCCATGGCCATCCTGTTCCCCAGGCAAACCTTGATGCTGCCCCATAGAACCCTAGAACTGCCTCATGGAACCCTGGGGTTCCCTGAAACTTACATAGGAAACTGTAGTCATTAGATAAAGCCTGCCTAGATGCAAAGAAGAGCACTGGAGACAATCTGTGCTTTGCTCTTCGAGATCTGTAAAGCTGGGGTATCTGCCAAAGCATTTACATACTACTCTGTGGTATTTTTCTTAGCTAAAGCACTGCTTGTTTTACATTGTAAGTTTTCAGAGTGCCCTCACAATACTTTTTTTTTTTTTTACCTTCTTGGCCCCCTTTTTTCAACCTTTTCCAGAAATCAAGAAATGTTATTTAATGAGCACTGTTGAGGCTGCAGAGGAAGAAATGGCACTAACAAAGTCAGTAGAAGCATCTGGAATCCTAGCACTGCTTGAATGCCATAGGAATACAAATTTTGCCCTCATGGAGCGTATGTTTAATTTGATGAGTAATGGGCACAAAACAGTTATAATATTAAACCTGTATATAGGTCCCAGAATATGTAGTATAGATTCCAAAAACTGTAGGATAGATAAGGAAAGAGGTTGAATTGGGGCCAGTCTTGAAAGTGTATGTGTGGGGGAGAGACTCATATATACAAAGGAAAAAAATCAGTCATCTTCTGTTTTCAGGCATTTGAATGCCTCTTCTGATTGTATCTAACATGACTGGGCCTCAGGTATATGCCTTAAAGGCCATAGTGTCCACATTAATAGAAAACATTTTTATGGCATTTCTTTTTAAAAAATACTGTATTAAAATTTTTTTATCCAGTTATAAAGGTTATGTTCCATTTACAGTTAATGCAAAATATTATCTGTAGCCCCTGTGTTGTACAATACATCCTTGAGCCTCTCTTACCTTTTTGAGTTTTCTCTGTATCTTTGTGTGGTAGTCATAGCTACATGAAAGCAAGTGGTTTTTGGAACTGCAGTAGTATTTTTCGATGAGTATATCACTCAGTAGTGACGAGTTCTTCAGTTAGTGTTACGTCTCTTCCTGAGTCGGTGAGGTTTAAATAAAGTTGTGTTTCTTGTATTCATTACCTAATAGGTAATGAGTGACCACCCACTACTAGTGAATGGAGCAGCAGGGAAAATGATGATATTCCTGGACTCAGGTGGTAGTGGGACAGTGAGTGACGGAGTTCTAGACTGTTCCGGTCAGACATCCACGAATGCATGATCACACTGAATGCAGTGATCACGTTGTTATGGAATGACCTGATGGTCTACAAAGAGGCCGCAGCCAGTGAGCCCTCTAGCCATGGTCCTGGCAAGACTAGCAGCAGCGGGCACATTTTCACATCCTTTTTATTTTTCAATTCCTCATCACTGGAACTATTAGAAATGTCAAGTGTATCACATCAGAAGTTTTCTCTAATGAGACAATTTTCCAGGAATTTGGGATGTCAACAATAGTCCCTCTTCACCTGTAAAGGTTTAAGGCAGAAGAGTCTGTCTGCCTCCAGCTTTGAGATTTGAAATTATGTTTTATCTCTTTTCATAAAATAGAAAGGCCTAGTAACTCTGGGCTTGGGACAGGGGATGCTTAGCTGATAATACTCAAGGTTTCTGATTAATCTTTCAAAAGGAGATTGCATATTGTAACACCAGAGACAGACTCTGTAAATGAAAATACAGATAAATTTGACTACATGAAAATGAATATGTCAATATAGCAAAGAAAAAGAAAACCCTGTTAACAAAATTTTAAATCATGAAAAACTTGGGGAAAATATTTCTACCACATACCACTGAAAAAAGCATGCTACTTTAAAAAAGATGTCCTTATGAAACAGATGTATATCCTTATAAGAAAATAACAGACCCAATAGATAAAAATGTTTAACTAAAGTCAAATAAATGTATATTATTAAGAATAATGAGAAGTGAAATTTTTAAGTCTGTTTTTTAAAAAAAAGATTGTGTCACTGTGCAGTGTTGAGTGGCACTGACGCTTCAGCAACTCCCAAGCAATATGGATGGGGCTATAATTTCCTTAAAAAAGAAAGCTTTATTGGGGTATGATGTACTTACCATAGAGTCCATTTATCTATACAAAGTATACAAACCAGTGACTTTTAACACGTTTATAGAGTTGTGTAACATTTCTATAGTCCATTTTTAAACCACTTCCATCACTCCAGAAAAGTCTTCTCCATTGTTTGCAGACAGTCCCTACCTCCCCCTGCCCCAGTCCTAGGCAACCACTGATTACTGTCTCTATAGGTTGGCTTTTTCTGGAAATTTTATAGAAAAGGAATCAAACAATATGTAGTCTAATTGTGTCTGGCTTCTCTCACTCAGCACAATGATTTTGAGGTCCATCCACAGAGTAGCTTGTATCCATACTCCATTCTTTTTTATTGCCGAATAGTAGTCTGTTGTTTTTGCCTGGAGAATCCCAGGGACAGGGCAGCCTGGTGGGCTGCCATCTATGGGGTTGCACAGAGTTGGACACGACTGAAGTGACTTAGCAGCAGCAGCAGCAGCAGCAGTCCGTTGTATGGATTTTTGACTTTCTGTTTATCCTGTCACGGTTCAATAGACATCTGAATTGTTTTCATTTTGAATTGTTATAAATATTGCTGTCAGGAATATTTATATGTAAGTCTTTGCATGGACATATTTTCATTTTCTCTTGGGAAGTTTCCTAAGGGTGCAACTGACAGGTATGAAAGTCTATCTTTAATATTTTAATAAACTTCCAAACTGATTTTGATGGTGATTGTATCATCAGTGCATGAGGGTTCCAGTTTTCTCTGCATCTGTGTTCATAGCTAATACTGTTGGGGTTTTTTGCATATAGCTTTTTAATTAGCCTAATTTACATTTCCATAATAGGTAATGATGATGAGCATCTTTTCATGTGTTTACTAGCATAATAGATACCTTAGGTGAAATGTCTTTTCAAATGTTTTGCCCATTTAAAAATTGGATTTTCATCTTATTATTGATTTGTAAGAGTTCTTTACATATTCTGGATACAAGTCCTTTATTGTCAATGATTTATGGATCTTTCCTTCCAATCTGTGGCTTTTTAAAAAGTATTGTCTTGATGTCTTTGGAAGAACAGAAGTTTTTTTTAATTTTGATGAAATCTGTTTAACGTCCTATCTAATATATCTTTGCCTAATCTAAGGTCACAGATATTTACTTCTAGAAGTTTTATAATTTTAGCTCTGATATTTAGGTCTATGATCCATTTTGAGTTAAATTTGTAAATAGTGTGAGATAAGGGTTTCAGTTTATATTATTTTTGTTTTGGTATATATGGATATCTACTTGTCACAGTCCCAGTTGTTAAAAAGACCATCCTTTTTCACTGAATTGCCTAGGCAACTTTGTTGAAAATCAGTTCATCATAAATGTAAAGGTTTGATGCCTGTGCTCTTGAATTGTGTTCATAATCTATGTATTTATTCATATGTTAATACCACATTATCTTGGTTACTATGGTATAGTAAGATTTGATACTGGTAATCAAATGTCAGTTCCTCACTATGTACTTTTTCAGAATTGTTTTGGCTTTCATACAGTTTTTGAATCAGCTTGTTGATTCCTACAGCATGCCTGCCATGATTTTGATAGGGCTTGAATTGAATCTGTAAATTGGTTTGGGCTTCCCCCGTGGCTCAGCGGTAAAGAATCTGCCTGCAGTGCAGGAGATGCAGGAGACATGGGTTCTCTCCCTGGGTTGGGAAGATATCCTGGAGGAGGAAATGGCAACCCACTCCAGTATTTTTGCCTGGAAAATCCCATGGACAGAGGAGACTGGTAGGTTACAGTCCATGTGGTCACAAAGAGTCAGATAGGACGGAAGCCACTGAGCGTGCGTGCATGCCATTTTGAGCTGCCCAGTCTGAATGTGAAAGGCGTGACACGTATGCCATCCATAAATACCTGCTGAGTTCAATTGAGTTGATACTTATATGAAACCTATATTTGAGGCTCCAAAACGTCAGGGTTATACATTTTATTCAGCCCTTCACTCACTTCACGTGACATAAACATTTATCCAGCATCACCTTAATGCAGAATACCATCACCTTGGGAAAGTAAGTGAGTTATTGACATTACAAACTCTTTCTGAAATGAATGAGTAAAGGCCCTTGTTTTTAAGGCTCTTTCAGTCTGAGAGGGTAAGTAATATAAATATGACAGTATTTATAATTCATGGCAAAAATTGATAATGAGCCANATAAATACCTGCTGAGTTCAATTGAGTTGATACTTATATGAAACCTATATTTGAGGCTCCAAAACGTCAGGGTTATACATTTTATTCAGCCCTTCACTCACTTCACGTGACATAAACATTTATCCAGCATCACCTTAATGCAGAATACCATCACCTTGGGAAAGTAAGTGAGTTATTGACATTACAAACTCTTTCTGAAATGAATGAGTAAAGGCCCTTGTTTTTAAGGCTCTTTCAGTCTGAGAGGGTAAGTAATATAAATATGACAGTATTTATAATTCATGGCAAAAATTGATAATGAGCCACAAGAAAAACCATGAGCTCTAAACATTCACAAGGTTGGCCAGACTGCATGTCCAAAGAAAAAACACTGACAAAAAGTTGTTTGGTTAAAAGGGTTGGGGGTTACTTTTTTTTTTAATCTCAAGGGGATCGTTGCTAGTTTGTTAATAGAGGTGGTCTGTGAAGTCTTGGCTTTCTTTGAAGTAGAAGAAAGTTAAATTCAAGACCTGTTGTATTAATAGCAGTTGAGGTTAGATTGTGCACAGTGGGTACCCTCATTAGTGAAGATTCTGTGACTTCCTGGCCTCATGCTTTTCTTGTAACCACCCTCTGATGTTTAAAAGGTGAGGACCATGTTTCTAAATTGACATATATTATGTGATTGATTACCTGATTTTGAATTCATTTTGTAGTCCTTCTAATTTCACTTGACCATGAAGTATTTGATGGCTCTGGTCTTTTCTTAAATTCCCACCACACCACCTAGCACAGGTACCATAACTGTTGAACAGGTGCGTGAATGAATCGTTTTCAAAAAAAGAAAGTAGTAACTTGAATTACTTCTTGTCTTTGTTAGGGAGATCATCCAGTTTGACCTGGCTTTACTGTTTACTAGCTGTATGTTTTAGGGTAGGTTGCTTAACTCTGTAAGCCTCTCAGGTCTCTGAGACTCAGATTCCTCATCTGCAAAACTGGGCTAAAAATATATTCTACCTTGTTGAGTCATTGGAGACATTAAATGAGATGGTGAATGCAAAGTTCTTAGCACGGGGCCTAGCATGTAGATGTTCCATATTGCGAGACAGGTTTGTTTTTTTTTTTAATTGATGTATAGTTAATTTACAGTGTTGTGTTAATTTCTCTATATAGCAAAGTGATTCAGTTTTATGTGTATATATCTAACTTTACACATAGAAATATACATATATTTTCCCATTATAGTTTATCATAGGATACGGAATGATAATTTTTAATTGTTAAGACAATTGCAGTGAAATAATAGCCTTGTAGTAATCCAAGATTTCATTTTACAGGAGGACCAGTGGCACATAGGTCTCACCTGTATGTCCAATTAACTGCGATTATAGGAGTCAGTGTTCAACAACCAGATAACAAATATAGTGTTTTTAATAGAACACAAGCTTTCATCTGGTGCATTTTTACATGGTTGATTTTTCTCACAGAAAAAATTATGCTTAAAAATATTGCCATATAACATGAAAATTCCCTTTGCCAACCAATTATCAAGTGATCCACTTCTCCTATATTTTTTCCCCCTAAACCACTGCCTTTTTTACACCAAATTTTAAATATATTGCACTTTCCTGCAGGTTACAGTTTGGAAATGGCGACTGACATAAACACCATTTAAGCTGTCTGCTTTCAGAGTACCTAGTGTGTTGAAATACAATGTTAAGTCTCCTGAGTAATTTAAAAATCAGTGTTGAAGATTACAAACCAAATCAAAATGTTGAATTTTTCCCCCCACTGGCTGCTCATTTATTGTGCATTTCACTGCCTTCTTAGAAGAGTTCAATCAAATCATATATTGGTCGCTGGTCAAGGTGTTTATTGAGTCCAGTATTTTTATATCTTGTGGGCATATCCAGAAAACAGGGCCATTTAGATCTGCCCAAAGCAAATGCTTGGTCAGTCATAGAAAGTAAATGATAAGCATAATCAGATGTCAGGAAGTAGAGAAAAAAGGTTTTAAATCTCAAAATTGGTTCCAAAATTTAATATTTTAAGAGAAACTTACCATTAACAACATATGCATATATTTATTACCATTAAAAGTTAAATAGCTACCATTTATTCAATGCCTGGCTGAGCTTTGTGCTTTATAGTCATTAGGCACCTTCTTTTAAATAAAAATATGTGAAGTTGTTAGAAATAAACCTGGGTGGGAAGCATTATGGAGTAATCTCATATTATTTCATTTTATTCTCCCTGCAGCTCTGCAAGGCTGGCCTCGTCTCACAGAGTATAGTATTGACAGCCACAATAAATAACAGTTAGGTAGCTTTCTATGACTCGGGCACTGTTCCCAGCACTTTGCATTAATAACCTGAATCATCTAAGCACCTGGTCAGGTGTGTTCTCCACAATGACATCTTCCGAGGTAGGTGGTGGCCAAGATGGGTCTGCTTCCAGAACCATATGAGCCAGCAGCTGGTCTCAGCCCCAGACACAGTGAGAAAACTGGGACTTAGTCAGCTGAAGGCATTTCCCCTGGGTCACAGGGCTGAGAAGTGACAGAACTGGGAATTCCACCCCAGCCCTCAAGCATTTTGCTCCTAACTGTGACGCCGCAGTGCTTCCCATACACGTTCATTTCTAATAATGTCAGTGGCGGTCCTTGCTCAGTTTCTAAGTCGTGTCTGACTCTGCGACTCCGTGGACTGCAGCAAGACAGGTTTCCCTGCCCTTCCTTCACTAGCTCCCTGGAGCTAGTGAATTTTTATTTAAATACCTGTCCGTTGAGTCAGTGATAGGTATTTAAATAAAGGCGCCCAGGGAATGAAACAAGAAGGACTCAAGCTATGTAAATATGTGTGTCCATCTGTTTAAAATGTTGTCTTTATTAAGATATAGGCTGATGCCATCGCTTCTAGGCACCAGTCAGAGGAAGTTACCCCACAAGTCATTATTATCTGTGATCACACCGTAAGGCTGCCCTCGGGGTCCGGACTTCTGGCTTCTGAAAGATACCCATTATCATGAAGCCTTCTGGGTATTTCAGGAACTAATGGACTGCAGGCTCCTACGCAAGGTATTTATGTGAAGTTTCCATCCCTAAGGATTGGCATCTTCGAGTATTTAAAGTCTAAAACTTCATATTTTCTCAAATTCCACCATGAACTGGTGGATTTACTATTTCCAAGATATATTGTCTTTATATTTCAGATAACAGGGATATTCGCCTGTCACCAGAAATATGTAAATACACTTGCATCAGTTTCAGTTCAGTCCCTCAGTTGTGTTCTGACTCTTTGTGACCCCATGGACTGCAGCACGCCAGGCTTCATTGTCCATCGCCAACTCTTAGAGCTTGCTCAAACCCATGTCCGTCGAGTCGGTGATGCCATCCAATCATCTCATCCTCTGTCGTCCCCTTCTCCTCCGGCCTTCAGTCTTTCCTGGCATCAGGGTCTTTTCCAAAGTGTAGTTTACAACCATACTACAATTAAAAAAAAAAAAAAAAGTACTGGTCTCACAATATGACACATCCATTGACTGTTTAAGAACTTTGCATTCACCATCTCATTTAATGTCTCCAGTAACCCAACAAGGTAGAATATATTTTTAGCCCAGTTTTGCAGATGGGGAATCTGAGTCTCAGAGACCTGAGAACCCCATGAATACTTGCATATTATACAGTGATAGTGACAGGTTGTGATACATGTATGAAGCCCCCATTGCTTAGGCATTGGATTTAAAAACAAGCAGGTGCTTTTGTGTTTGGAACTCATCAAATAAAGAATAAAAGCCTCATAGCTTGGAACAGCTGTTGGACCTAGAACTTGAACGGATTTTTATTTCAGAGTTCTGGATTACCAGCTGATTAATCTTTAATTACAAAAGTTATTTTTAAAAGGTATGAAGTGACATTATATCTTTATTTCTTTGATCCCATCCAAAGATAAATACAAAGTTTACCCCAAAAGATAGGTTTTTTTTTTCTTTTCTATCTCTCTCTTTTTGGGTATAAACTGTGGCTTTTTACGATACTGGACACAATTAGTTAAATTCTACTTTGTGGGACGTTGCTGTGAGTCCTAGACCCGGTGTATGTGGGAGGTAAACACACCAAAGACTTGAGTGTGAAGCCTGAAAGACTTCTGAGGTTCCACGTATCTGCCATAGAATGCATTTTTGAACTGTACCTTTTATGTCTACTCTTCATTGCTTTCCTTTATCTCTTACTTACAGTTTTTAATTTTACTGTTCCCCCTTTTAATGGTCACACGTCCATCACATCAGAGCCGGCTTGATTCATTTTGTAAAAGTATAAGGAGCATCATAACTTGTTTACCATTTAGATTATTTAGATTAGATTATGAAGTCACTCAATCGTGTCCGACTCTTTTCGACCCTGTGGTCTGTATCCCACCAGGCTCCTCCATCCATGGGATTCTCCAGGCAAGAATTTAGAAGTAAATTCGTATCTGAGCAAATAGGAAAATTAAGGGATTTGGTAACATCCCTCTAAAATCCCTGGTGTAAAAGTTGAAAGACTGGGGTCTAGAGTGGTCTCCCCCACTCTTTAATGGGGGAAAGTCGCTTGACCTCTTTGAGCCTCTATTCTTCATCTGTAAAATGGGAGTATTGAGACAGTCCTGTGTATCTCAGTGCTGTTGAGATGATCAAATATAGCAACAAGTTGAATGTACATAGAGGAACATAAAGTGCTACAAAAATGATAGAAATTATTTGGTGTTTTGTCTTTACTTTTAATAGTAAGATGAAAGTACTTGTAGCCATGTGTATGAACATTTAAAACCTAGAATAGTAAATTTATGTGCATCTCAACATGTAATATTTTTTTTTTCAGAATTATCTTGTTTTATTTTATGATAGGTTTAGTCTTTTTAAAATTTTTATTTTTTTATTTGCAGTATAGGTTATGTTTCAGTATAGTTGATTTACAATATTATGTTAGTTTCAGGTATCCAGCAAGGTGATTCAGTTATACATGTACATATATCTATTCTTTTTCAGATTCTTTTCCTATATAGCTTATTACAAAATATTGAATAAAGTTCCCTGTGCTATATAGTAGGTCCTTATTGATTATCTGTTTTTTTAATGTATATAATAGTGTGTATATGTTAATCCCAAACTCCTAATTCATCCCACCCTCACCTTTCCCCTTTGTTACTGTAAATTTGTTTTTGAGTCTGTTTCTGTTTTGTAAATAAGTTTATTTGTATCATTTTTACAGATTCCACATATAAATGATGTCATACGGTATTTTTCTCTGCCTGACATTTCACTTAGTGTAATAATCTCTGAGTCTATCGATGTTTCTGCGAGTGTCATTGTTTCATTCTTTTTATGGTTGAGAAATATTCCATCGTATATGTATGTACCACATCTTCTCTTTTTTTTAAGTCTTTATTTATTTGGCTCTGCAGGTCTTAGTTGTGACATGCAGGATTTCTAATTTGGGCCTGTGAAGTCTTAGTTGCAGCGTGTGGGATCTTGTTCCCAGACCAGGAATCAAATCCGGGCCCCCTGCACTGGGAAAGAGGAATCTTAGCCCCTGGACCACTAGGGAAGTCCCCACATGTTTATCCATTCAAATGGACATTTAGTTCCTTAACAAACTAAAAGCAGAGCTACCGTATGATCCGGCAGTCCCGCCCTTGGTCGTATATCCAGAGAAAACCGTAATTTGGGAAGATACATGCACCCCATTGTTCACTGCAAATAGCCAGAACTTGGAAGCAACTAACGTGTCATATTTCTAATGGGAAATTGTTTCTTGTTATTCTAAAAGTTAAGTCTCTCAGTCATGTCTGACTCTTGGCGACCTCATGGACTGTCGCCTACCAGGCCCCTCCATCCATGGGATTTTCCAGGCAAGAGTACTGGAGTGGGGTGCCATTGCCTTCTCTGTGTTATTCTAAGAGGCTCACAAATGAGGCGGAGAAGGCAACTTCACTTTCTCTTTTCACTTTCATGCATTGGAGAAGGAAATGGCAGCCCACTCCAGTGTTCTTGCCTAGAGAATCCCAGGCACGGGGGAGCCTGGTGGGCTGCCGTCTATGGGGTTGCACAGAGTCGGACACGACTGATGCGACTTAGTAGCAGCAGCAGCAGCAGCGCAAATGAGGCAGAGGAGGAAACACTCCATTACATAGTATGTGCTGCTTGCTCTGGTCTACAGGTTAAGATACTTCCCAGACTGGAACCCTCTTGCTGCCGTAACGTCCCAGATATGCACCCAGTTTTGAATCTAGCAAAGCCAGAAGAAAGCACTTAGAGCCTGTAGTGGATGAAAGGATGAACTCTGAGCCCGTCCCCCCCAGGTCTGAATCCCAGCTCTTACTTACCCTTACCAGCGAGATTACCAGCTGTGTTGTCTCGGGCAAGTTACCTAAACCTCTCTGGCTTCAGTTCCTCATTCATACAATGGGTATGATGCTGTTTACCTGCCTCACAGGATTGTGGTGAAGGAGATTAACTCATTTAGATTGCTGCCTTGCACGTGACTGCAGTACAGAGTCCATGTTTGTTGAGATGATGATGGTTGCTCTGGGTCTCTTCTCGTATCCCTTTCCAAGGCTTCAGTACCTGACATCTCTGTAATATATATTCCATAGTGCGATTAGTATATATTCGAGTATCTCACTAAGTCAGGCGAGTGAGATCTTTGGATCCAGCCTCTTAGTCTTCTTCATGAAGAAACTCAGGCCCAGGGACATAAGATACAAGCCAGGTTGGGGTAAGGCTTCTAGCCTCAGCCAGGAGCTTCCGGCACCATCCCATTCACCCAACATGGGAAGAGTTGACTTTCCTGAAAAAGGCGGCTCAGACCAAAGAGCTGCATAAAATTTTTAAGTTATTTCGTATTAATGATATATTTCCATTTTTAAATTATGTATATTTATATCAAGAATGGAGAAGGCAATGGCACCCCACTCCAGTACTCTTGCTTGGAAAATCCCATGGACGGAGGAGCCTGGCAGGCTCCTGGTAGGCTGGGGTCGCTAAGAGTCAGGCACGACTGAGCGATTTCACTTTCACTTTTCATTTTCACGCATTGGAGAAGGAAATGGCAACCCACTCCAGTGTTCTTGCCTGGAGAATCCCAGGGACGGGGGAGCCTAGTGGGCCACTGTCTCTGGGGTCGCACAGAGTCAGACATGACTGAAGCGACTTAGCAGCAGCAGCATACGAAGAAAATTTTGCTGAACATGCTTAAACACAGCTTTTTCTTTGCTATCAGTTATCTTTTGTAATGGAATCCGTGAGATACTTTCCTTAAAATTATCCCTCAGAAAAGAAAATCCCATGGATGGAGGAGCCTGGTAGGCTGCAGTCCATGGGGTCGCCAAGAGTCAGACACAGTTGAGCGACTTCACTTTCCCTTTTCACTTTCCTGCATTGGAGAAGGAAATGGCAACCCACTCCAGTGTTCTTGCCTGGAGAATCCCAGGGACCGTGGAGCCTGATGGGTTGCCATCTATGGGGTCGCACAGAGTCTGATACGACTGAAGCCACTTAGCAGCATCAGAAAAGAGTGAATTGCTGTTTATTTCAGTTCATTGAGAGTCTTTTTAAAGCAGAGTCCTTACTCCATTACTTTTATCGTGAACAACAAGATTTTATTTTGGGAAGACATACTAGCCTTGTGGCCTCAATAAGCTATTTGGGTTTATAGAAGTTGATGAAATTAATAGACATAAGCCAAGGAGGAAGTAAGAAAAATATTTGACATTGGTTTCATTATTAATGAAGGTCATTTGCATGTGACCTCTCATTCCCAAATAACTGGATTTTTTAAGGGTTATTTTAACAAGCAAGGCAGTATTGGACTTCCCCTGTGGCTTAGACAGTAAGGGTCTGCCTACAGTGCAGGAAACCCAGGTTCAATCCGTGGGTTGGGAAGATCTGGAGAAGGAAGTGGCCATATTGGAAGATCCCAAACACACACTTAGAGAATGAACGAAAAGCTGCCACGCTGATGTTAAACAGTGGTCCTCATGGCTTTGAATAAAATTGTCAGAGACTTTTCATATATCAAATTCAAATATGTGCATTTTTGAGTTTAAGGGAAATATGTGTTGTTTGGAAAACTTCATGAGAATTTCATGGACAATGCCCTCATTTGTGGAGGGAAATTAATGCTGCCTTAAATTATTTAATTATGTGTCAGTTTTAGCAGAAGCGTGAAAGCTTAGTTACAGACACATTTCAGTCTTTCTCTAGGTGGGTTATTTGGATTTTTGTCCTTAAATGGTTTCCCTCTGCTAACCAGCTCACTATTGGACTTCTTTATTTTCTCCAGCTTTAGATTTGTAACAGAAAATGTAAATTAGTTTCAAAAGAAAATGTTTAAAAATTAATTTTAAAAGAGAAATGCTACTAATTTAAACATACTGACCAGCAAGTTAAATAAGAGTCTGCTCAAAGTAATACATTCCCCCAGGTGAAAAGAAGTGATTTTATTTCCAGTGTTATATCTGCTCCCAACTTTCCTGCATCAGCACAGATAATCCAGCAGTTGAGTCTGGATTTGTTCTGTGGCAGCTGCCTAATGGGTTACTTGAATTGTGTACACACTCTTAAGATCTCAGTGAATTCACTCAAGTTAGAAAACAATAAACCTGTCACCTAATGTCTTGGAAGGAAAACTCCGAGAGTCTGCACTTACGGTAAAGACTATTTGGAACTTTAACACAGGGTCCAGCACTCGTTGCTAAGAATCCCGAGCTCTTTCTTCCGCAGCTGAAAAAGATGGCACCAGGATGCACTATACTTCCCAGCTTCCTGCCACACCCTCAGTATTTTTCTCAGAAGTGACAAATTTGGAGGCTAGGACCATCCAACGCTGTTTCCAAGCAACTGTTGAGGGACATAATGATTCTCTCATCTCTGCAGATACATTCCTGAGTTTGGAGAGAGAAAGCTGGGCTGATGGTCCCTGTAAGAACCCCTGAGTAAAGTGGTAACTGCTGTTTAATCAATGAGAATCTCAATAAGTGGTCATTTGTTCTGTTGATTCCTATGGATGGTCTGCAGAATGAAAATTCCAAATTTCATTTCCTTCGTTTCCCAAGAAGGACTCCTTGTCCTGTTGCAGTCTTAAGGAAGTACGATTTTGTCCCCTTTGGTGCCTTTTCGTGTCCTCAGATGCAGGACTCCGGCATCTTTGTAAGATGGGAGAGTGGAGAAATTGAAGTTGGTCGGCTGCTGACGGAACCCTGGCTTCCTTCACCAGCTCTCCTCCCATGCCTGCTCAAGAGGACAGCTCTGAATCCGTGTTTCTAGTAATCTTGGCTTCCCATCTTGCCCGACTCCAGATTCCTTCATATCAGCACAAATGAAATGACTGTGAATTATATGTTTTGGCCAGAAGAGGAAGAGGTGGTGTCTGCCCAGACTTGTAAGAAATGCAAGAAACACTAATAGTTGCGGAATTTGTGTTGGCAGGAGATGTGGCACTGCCAGTTGGGCTTTACTTCCACCCCCCCTTCCCCCTGAATATTGGTAATACTTCGAGTTTTAAATACAGAAAAATTCAGAAAATAATATAACATGCCTATTTACCCATCATTCAGAATTCACACATTTGACCATTTTTTATCCTTTTTGCTTCAAATCTTTCTAAGAATAAAATGTTATAAAGTTTAAGTTCAAAACATCCCCTTGGTTCCCTTTCCTTGTGAACCTTCCTGAAGATAACCTTGATCATGAATTAACTGTATATCTTTGCAGGTTATGACTTTAGATGTTCATGATGTGTATGTTATATATAAATCCGTAATATTGATTTGTGCATGTTTTGAAATTTATAAGTAATCATGTATTGCATTCCATTTCTTTTGTTATTTGACACTATAGTGAATGAGTGTAATTTGTTTAGGTATATTATGATAACTAATATATATGGACTTTTTCTAATGACTTGTTTCGTGGTTTGTTTATCATGTGTTTTCCTCTTTTCTTCTTTGCCTTTGATTTGTAAAATTTGCTTTATTTCACTCCTCCTGATTTGTTAAGTGTATAGATTCTTTTTATCTTCTTAAAAAACATAATGCCTGTCTTTAAATTTTTATTTTAGTATGATCTAAACTGATTCTGTGTCTGTATAATCCTCCAGAACAAAACCAGGACCCTCCGATGCTGGAGGTGGAGATGCTCTGTGCCTCCTCCTCTCATCTTTTATGGCTGTTATTGTCTAGACCTGTGCCACCCAGGATAGCAGCCACTGACTACACGAGGCTGTTAGCCACTAAGAAAGAATGAGCCAAGTTTAAAAAATTTTAATTTCATCAATTTAAATTTAAAAGCTGATATTCGACTCAGTTACTGGGAGGTTTTAAACATGTTTGTAACAACCTGGATATGTGAAAATACAATAGTTTATGACCTGTAAATATGGGTCAGGTATTCCTAGTGAAAACTTGGCATTTGAGTGGAAGTGTGCTATAAATGTGAAATACATACCAAGTTTTGACGATTTAGTGTGAAGAACGTTTGTCACGTATCTGATTAATAATTTGAATCTTGATAGCATGTTGAAATGATAAAGTTTTAGTTATCTTCAGCTAAATATATTATCAAAATTAGTTTCACCTTTGTCTTTTTACTTTCTTCATGTGGCTATTTGGCCTTGGAATGTGGAATGAAGCAGGGCAAAGACTAATAGAGTTTTGCCAAGAAAATGCACTGGTCATAGCAAACACCCTCTTCCAACCACACAAGAGAAGACTCTACACCTGGACATCACCAGATGGTCAACACCAAAATCAGATTGATTATATTCTATGCAGCCAAAGATGGAGAAGCTCTATACAGTCAACAAAAACAAGACCAGGAGCTGACTGTGGCTCAGATCATGAACTCCTTATTACCAAATTCAGACTGAAATTGAAGAAAGTAGGGAAGACTGCTAGACCATTCAGGTAGGACCTAAATCAAATCCCTTATGAATATACAGTGGAAGTAAGAAATAGATTTAAGGGTCTACATCTGATAGATAGAGTGCCTGATGAACTATGGAATGAGGTTCGTGACATCGTACAGGAGACAGGGATCAAGACTATCCCCATGGAAAAGAAATGCAAAAAAGCAAAATGGCTGTCTGGGCAGGGCTTACAAATAGCTATGAAAAGAAGAGAAGCAAAAAGCCAAGGAGAAAAGGAAAGATATAAGCATCTGAATGCAGAGTTCCAAAGAATAGCAAGAAGAGATAAGAAAGCCTTCTTCAGTGATCAATGCAAAGAA
>SJYW01016629.1:120597-135190 GCA_006410735.1 Raphicerus campestris | reverse complement strand
AGTGTTCTTGCCTGGAGAATCCCAGGGACGGGGGAGCCTAGTGGGCCGCTGTCTCTGGGGTCGCACAGAGTCAGACACGACTGAAGCGACTTAGCAGCAGCAACATACGAAGAAAATTTTGCTGAACATACTTAAACACAGCTTTTTCTTTGCTTTCAGTTATCTTTTGTAATGGAATCCGTGAGATACTTTCCTTAAAATTATCCCTCAGAAAAGAAAATCCCATGGATGGAGGAGCCTGGTAGGCTGCAGTCCATGGGGTCGCCAAGAGTCAGACACAGTTGAGCGACTTCACTTTCCCTTTTCACTTTCCTGCATTGGAGAAGGAAATGGCAACCCACTCCAATGTTCTTGCCTGGAGAATCCCAGGGACTGTGGAGCCTGATGGGTTGCCATCTATGGGGTCGCACAGAGTCTGATACGACTGAAGCCACTTAGCAGCATCAGAAAAGAGTGAATTGCTGTTTATTTCAGTTCATTGAGAGTCTTTTTAAAGCAGAGTCCTTACTCCATTACTTTTATCGTGAACAACAAGATTTTATTTTGGGAAGACATACTAGCCTTGTGGCCTCAATAAGCTATTTGGGTTTATAGAAGTTGATGAAATTAATAGACATAAGCCAAGGAGGAAGTAAGAAAAATATTTGACATTGGTTTCATTATTAATGAAGGTCATTTGCATGTGACCTCTCATTCCCAAATAACTGGATTTTTTAAGGGTTATTTTAACAAGCAAGGTAGTATTGGACTTCCCCGGTGGCTTAGACAGTTAAGGGTCTGCCTACAGTGCAGGAAACCCAGGTTCAATCCGTGGGTTGGGAAGATCTGGAGAAGGAAATGGCCATATTGGAAGATCCCAAACACACACTTAGAGAATGAACGAAAAGCTGCCACGCTGATGTTAAACAGTGATCCTCATGGCTTTGAATAAAATTGTCAGAGACTTTTCATATATCAAATTCAAATATGTGCATTTTTTGAGTTTAAGGGACATATGTATTGTTTGTAAAACTTCATGAGAATTTCATGGACAATGCCCTCATTTGTGGAGGGAAATTAATGCTGCCTTAAATTATTTAATTATGTNGTTAATTACTTTACAATATTGTATTGGTTTTGCCATACATCAACATGAATCCGCCACAGGATTCATACACGTGTTCCCCATCCTGAACCCCGCCGGAGGCCTCCTCCCTCCCCGTACCATCCCTCTGGGTCGTCTCAGTGCACCAGCCCCAAGCATCTGGTATCATGCTATATGTTTTGTTGTATAACATCTGTATAGCCATTCAGTCTATGAAATGCTCTCCCCAGTATCTCGCTTGATCGTAAAGGTGACCCTTTGAGTTAGGTGTCACTATCATCGATCAGAGAAAGAGACGGAGTCCCATGATCAGGTCGCTGTCCCGGATCACACGGCTCTGCGCTAGGGAGCCAAGCGTGGAGTGGTGCCTGGACCTGCATGTGTGCCGCGGAGCCCCACTGATCCCAGGGCGAAGATCGTTTGGGTTGTTCCTGCCTACCGGTTTGCTATGTGCTTGTTTATAGCGTGATCTCGTGGAGCAGTTGCCAGAGAAACCAGCTTTGCTACCATTGTCTCTCTTCCCGTCTCCAGTCTTAGGCTCATTCATTCATCTGGAAGTATTAACATATTCAGTTATACCTGCCTTTTTGGGGGGGTGGAGGGGTGGTTTCCACGTTTTTCTTTTTCAATAATTTGCATCCAATATGAACAATATTAGGTCAGTTTAAAGAGTGATCAGTCATATGCTGTCACAAATCCACTGCCTGGAAGCATATTGAACATAATGTCATTAATATTAGTTGAAGGGAAAAAAAATTTGTGGATAATATCAGTTTAAGGGGAAAACACTTTACTGTCATTTAATGTCAGAAGCTGTGTGGAGACTTCCCTGGAAGTCTAGTGGTTAAGACTCTGCGCTTACAATGCAGGGAGGGTGGATTCAATCCCTGGTCAAGAAACTTAACATCCCACATGGCCAAAAAACAAATAAGTAGTAGCTGTGTGCTGCTGCTTTAAAAGCCTGTCAGTTACAGGTAGAGGGTAGCCCAGATCAGATCTACTGAGTGGCCTGATGAGTAAGAATGAGAGCCCAGCACTTCAGACAACACAGTGTCTGGCTTGTGGCCAGACGGGTCACATTGGTAACTGGGGAAGTGGGCAAAGCCAGATGGCTCACCTGTTAGATTTTCTGAAGATTTTTCTGTCTGTAACTCAGCTGGCTGATAGAGCACAAGATCTATGAGCCAGACATTCCTGTGCCAAAGAGTGGGGAGAGAAAAGAGAAGCTCTGTTTTCCTTGATAATAGAGAGGATTCCATGGATGAGGGGGGAAATGGTTGGTTGGTGTGGAAACAGGAGAGAAGTCCAGGGATCTGGGAGGTTCTGAAGAGAGAAATCTGTAAACTGGGTAACAGGCAGCCCCAGGGAAGAAGAGGCTTACTGTGTTGTTTGCATTGAAGGAAAGCTTTTGTCTTTCTCAAAGACTTTATTTACTTTTGACCTGACTTTTAAGTATTACTTTATAATCCAAGCGTTTATTTATTAATATTTTTTTGGCCGCACTGTGCAGCTCCTGTGATCTTAGTTCCCCTACCCGAGATTCAACACAGGCCCTCAGCAGTGAAAGTGTGGTGTCCTAACCACTGGTCTGCCAGGGATTTTCCTGTAACCTAAGTGTTTAAATTTAATCTTACTTTATGTGGACTTTCCATATGTTCACATAGCTTAACTATTTTTAATACCATAACATTAATAATTACATTGTTTATCTAAACATTATTTACTGATCCTGTGAGTTGTTTCCAATTATTTCATATTAGAAAGAGTACAAACAAAACAGTATTTTTACAAAGCTTCTTGTTTCTTTCTCTGAGTCTTGGTTCCAAAATCAGAATTACTTCGTTATTACATGATTAGTCCTCTGTGTCTTTTTTATATTACCAGATTGTTTTTTGAAAATATATTAATTTACAGTGTCACCAACCCCAACAAACAGTGGGTTTGAGGAGCTTTTAAATGTTTTTCTCATTTTATCAGACTAGGCATTACTACATAGCTGTTTTCTTTTCCTAAGCCAAGCACTGTGTCAAATGTCAGTTTGCTGTTTGTATTTTTTTTGTCCTGGGAACTCTATTCCTGTGTTTGTGTTAGTCTCTCAGTTGTGTCCAACTCTTTGTGACCCTATGGAGTGTAGCCCCACCAGGCTTCTCTGTCCATGGAATTCTCCAGACAAGAGTACTGAAGTGGTAGCCCTTCTGTTCTCCAGGATATCTTCCCGACCCAAGGATCAAACCTGGTTCTTCTGCATTACAAGCAGATTCTTCTGTTCTCCAGGATATCTTCCCAACCCAAGGATCAAACCTGGTTCTTCTGCATTACAAGCAGATTCTTTACTGTCTGAGGCACTCCTCTATCCTCTATCCCTGCATGCTTGTCTGCTGAGTCACTTCAGTTGTGTCCAACTCTTTGGACCCTATGGACCGTAGCCCTCTAGGCTCCTCTGTCCATGGGATTCTCCAGGCAAGAATACTGGAGTGGGTAACCGTTCCCTTCTCCAGGGGATCTTCCCACCCAGAGATTGAACCCACATCTCTTAAGTCTCCTACACTGGGAGGCAGGTTCTTTACCACTAGCGCCACTTGGGAAGCCCACTCTATTCCTGTGTTGTGTCAAATAGTTTTAATTTTCTGATTATTTGAAGTGTTTTCATCTTACTTATTGTCTAGCCAATAAAAATATATTTACATAATTGATTTGCCTTATAAATCTAAGTGTATTTATGGGGTCTGGAAAGGAGTCAGGTTTGAGCTCTCACAAGAGTGGGCAGATGCTGCCTGGGGAGATGGATCAAAGTCTGGAAAGAAATCAGCTAGGGTGGCTGGGTGCTGGGCCGTTCCGCTGGGGCTGGGAGTGTGGGAGAGACCCTGGAGTTACTGATGGAAAAATGGGAATTCATGATAAATGTGTCAAGTCTTATCAGGAAATGGGCTAGAAATCAAAGCTAGGTGAGTATGGGGTGAAAATAACAGTTTTGCGCTTGGCCTGGGCTTTTCCTGCTCTCATCTCAGGGAACAAAGTGACTATTGGCTCCCTGTTCTTTCCCCCGGTGGCAAGATAAACCAATGAAAACTGCTTCAAGTGAATGTGCATTGAGAACAGGGGCTCAGATCAGTTCTTGCAACAATTCTGGTGTAATATTAGAGCAGTTATGTAGATAAATGCTGCGTGTGTGTATGTGTGTAAAATGTATCCTTTTACAAATTTACTTTTCCCTGGAGATTATCATTGGCTTATGTGGTCTTTTAATATGCATTTTCCAACTTAAATACAGTTCACCCAAATATTTTCTTTTTAGTCTCCAGAGAATACAGAGGGCAAGGATGGATCCAAAGTAACTAAACAGGAGGTAAGTGTATCTTTGACATCCTGTATTTAATTATTAACTGGAATTTCTAGTATTGTTATGATTGTCTGCATCTGAATGACTACTGCACTTCTAAACTGGATTGTTGAGACTACGTGAACCAGGGACAGAAGTGTGGCTGTGTCTCCGCCCTTGGCCCGGGCAGATTTCAGTTAGGGGCACTCAGGAGGTGTTTTCCACTTACCGTGTTTTTGTTTCTACTTGTCTGTACTGCTGTCTGTTAAAGCAGATACTGAGAATTCCTTCTGGGCAAAGAGTGAGATAATAGGTAAATTCATCAAGGAGAACAAAGTCCGCCTTTCACAGTAAGGAAATGAAAGACTGTTGATTTAATAAATTCTCCACTCCAGTGAGTGAACTATAAATTACCTTTTGGGCTCTGAATATTTGCCTAAATGCAGTCGTCTTTTAAAGTCAAAAACTGCAAAAGATACGTAAAATGTCAGAATTTTAAAGTTTTTTACTTTTAACCAGGAAAATTCTTAGGTTTTGGTATAATTAGATAATAATAAGTCAAAGAAGCTCTGTGTGAAAATACAGAAAACTCCAAAAGGCTAGGAATTTGGAAGAGATACTTGCCTTTGACCTTCCATGGCAATATCATGAACTTCTAAAAGGAGATGAGCTAGAAAAGTAGCAAATGAGATGGTAACTGTGACGACAGCCATTCCCTTTCGCACAGAGCTTTACAGTGTGTGGAAACACTGCAGCTCTTAACCCTTGAACTTACTAACTCAAAGGGGTCAGGAGAGAGATGAAAACAATATCTAGTTACAGAGTCTTTGATTGGGTGCTCATATTGTGTTAATAATTCAGAGGTTGTCATGAGAGCAAAACCCCTACACGTGATTTGTAAAAGGAAGTTCATTCTGCTGAATGGAAAATCTTCAACAGAACCTGTAAAGAAATACTTCAAAAGCAGAACAAACAGAACTGCTTATAGCCAAGTCCCCGCCATGCATTTACCCAGTTTTCAGTGTCTAGCAGAGCTTGGGAGGTAAAACTGGCAATCGAAGGTCAAGTCACTAAACAAATCGTAAAAGTGAAAGTGAAGTCGTGTCCGACTCTTTGCGACCCCATGGACTGTAGCCTGTAGCCTGTCAGGCTCCTCTGTCCATGGGATTTTCCAGGCAAGAGTGCTGGAGTGGATTGCCATATGAAAGTCGCTCAGTAGTATTCAACTCTTTGCAACCCCATGGACTATACAATCCATGGAATTCTCTAGGCCAGAATACTGGAGTGGGTAGCCTTTCCCTTCTCCAGGGGATCTTCCCAACCCAAGGATCAAACCCAGGTCTCCCACATTGCAGGCAGATTCAGTACCAGCTGAGCCACAAGGGAAGCCCAAACAAATGGTAGAACCAAACAAAAAAATGTTATACCAAAGTTCCAGTGCTTGAATTTTCTGGAAAATGGGGAAATATAATCTGTAGGACAGTTGACTAAGTGTAATATGCCTTATGTTTTTAGGTTTCGGCACAAATGCATTTGGGTTTCTCCTTGGGGACTGCTATTTAAATTGATCTGTCAGAAAACCTAGAAACCATTACGTACAACAGATCGTGGGTAGTGAAAACAACTTTTCCCTCCTTTCAACACTAAAAGCAAGCTGGTTAGAATATATGAACAAGATTTTTGCTGATACAGTTGTCTTATGCATATTCTTTTGGCCTCAGAATTTTTATTACCTATATTTTTACATGATTATTTTTAATGTTTTATCTGATTGCATGTATTGTCTTACTGCTATCAGAAATCTTTCCTAGAAAAGACTCTTCCTATCATTTAAATCAGGACCAGATTAAAACTTATGATTTGTCTTCATGACACCAACACAATTGTTTAAAAAGTGAAAATGTTGGTTAATTAGAAGTGCTTTGGGATAAGAACTGTTTGATCATATATTGATTGATTTTCCCTGCTGAATTGATGGGGTTTTCTAGTTTATGTCACTGAGTGTGTCCAACCTAGTCTACAGTCAGTAAATATCAGTTACAAAGGAGGATCCCTTTTTGAAAATCTTCTCCGTGGTATTTGAAGGGCATAGTGCAGAGTATATTACCTGGACAATAAATGACCAAAGTGATAGGCTACAGTCCTTACACTGGGCAGATTCCTAAGCCCTTTCACCTCCATTGTTTGAGTTGACCCTTAATTTAACCATAGAACAAGGGGAGAGAGGACTTTGGGATTTCCATAGAGATAGTTGGCCACGCACAGAGCCGACTCATTGGAAAAGATCCTGATGCTGGAGGAGATTGAGGGCAGGCGGGGAAGGGGGCAACAGAGGATGAGGTGGCTGAATGGCATCACTGACTCAGTGGACATGAGTTTGAGCAGACTCTGGGAGATGGTGAAGAATAGGGAAGCCTGCTGTGCTGGAGTCCAGGGGGTTGCGAAGAGTCAGACTGACTTTAACGACTGAACCACAGCAACAGCGTTCCGACCAAAGCAACTAAAAGACGTATGGAGCACTTGACTGCACCAGGCTGTGCAGATGGCATAGTGAACCAAGGAGCAAAAGTCTCTGCCTTCATGGAGCTTCCGCTGTAGAAGGGAGAAAGAGAGAGTAAATAAAATGATCAGAAATCTGCTATGAAGAGAAAGCAATCAGAGGGAGCAATTTGTGTCAGAGAAGCACTGTTATTATCACTGTTATTATCAGAGGCACAAGTTATTATCCTCATTTAACAAGAGCGAAAAAGGTTCTCAAAGAAATAACATACTTTTCCCTCAGGTGTCTCACCTTGTCAGTTGCAGCACCAAGAAAGCCGTCTGAGTCTTCTGACTCAAAATCCTCTGTCCTCGTGCCCCTTTTGGGGTCATCGTAAATCTGGTCATGGGACTTCATGGTGGTCCAGTGGTTAAGACTCTGCACTCCCGGTGCAGGGGGCCGGGTTCAATCCCTGGTCAGGAAGCTATAAGATCCCGCATGCCGCACGTCACGGCCCCAAAAAATCGAATCTCGTCACCCAGTGCCTTTTCTGTCTTCTCCATCCTCCAGTCAAGACCCTGCTCCACTTCTCAATTCTGCAAAGAAGGGAAATTCGACCTAGCTCTTCATTTGTTTTTGAAAGTTAAAAGCAACTTGACTTGTGGGCTTTGCTTGGAAGTGCATGGTAAAACACAGAAGCATTAAGAAGTCTCATAAAAGTAAATATACTTCTGAATTCCACTGGAATGGCCCATATGTTTTGAGCAGTGTTCNTACAGTGTGTGGAAACACTGCAGCTCTTAACCCTTGAACTTACTAACTCAAAGGGGTCAGGAGAGAGATGAAAACAATATCTAGTTACAGAGTCTTTGATTGGGTGCTCATATTGTGTTAATAATTCAGAGGTTGTCATGAGAGCAAAACCCCTACACGTGATTTGTAAAAGGAAGTTCATTCTGCTGAATGGAAAATCTTCAACAGAACCTGTAAAGAAATACTTCAAAAGCAGAACAAACAGAACTGCTTATAGCCAAGTCCCCGCCATGCATTTACCCAGTTTTCAGTGTCTAGCAGAGCTTGGGAGGTGAAACTGGCAATCGAAGGTCAAGTCACTAAACAAATCGTAAAAGTGAAAGTGAAGTCGTGTCCGACTCTTTGCGACCCCATGGACTGTAGCCTGTAGCCTGTCAGGCTCCTCCGTCCATGGGATTTTCCAGGCAAGAGTGCTGGAGTGGATTGCCATATGAAAGTCGCTCAGTAGTATTCAACTCTTTGCAACCCCATGGACTATACAGTCCATGGAATTCTCTAGGCCAGAATACTGGAGTGGGTAGCCTTTCCCTTCTCCAGGGGATCTTCCCAACCCAAGGATCAAACCCAGGTCTCCCACATTGCAGGCAGATTCAGTACCAGCTGAGCCACAAGGGAAGCCCAAACAAATGGTAGAACCAAACAAAAAAATGTTATACCAAAGTTCCAGTGCTTGAATTTTCTGGAAAATGGGGAAATATAATCTGTGGGACAGTTGACTAAGTGTAATATGCCTTATGTTTTTAGGTTTCGGCAAAATGCATTTGGGTTTCTCCTTGGAGACTGCTATTTAAATTGATCTGTCAGAAAACCTAGAAACCATTACGTACAACAGATCATGGGTAGTGAAAACAACTTTTCCCTCCTTTCAACACTAAAAGCAAGCTGGTTAGAATATATGAACAAGATTTTTGCTGATACAGTTGTCTTATGCATATTCTTTTGGCCTCAGAATTTTTATTACCTATATTTTTACATTATTATTTTTAATGTTTTATCTGATTGCATGTATTGTCTTACTGCTATCAGAAATCTTTCCTAGAAAAGACTCTTCCTATCATTTAAATCAGGACCAGATTAAAACTTATGATTTGTCTTCATGACACCAACACAATTGTTTAAAAAGTGAAAATGTTGGTTAATTAGAAGTGCTTTGGGATAAGAACTGTTTGATCATATATTGATTGATTTTCCCCGCTGAATTGATGGGGTTTTCTAGTTATGTCACTGAGTGTGTCCAACCTAGTCTACAGTCAGTAAATATCAGTTACAAAGGAGGATCCCCTTTTGAAAATCTTCTCCGTGGTATTTGAAGGGCATAGTGCAGAGTATATTACCTGGACAATAAATGACCAAAGTGATAGGCTACAGTCCTTACACTGGGCAGATTCCTAAGCCCTTTCACCTCCATTGTTTGAGTTGACCCTTAATTTAACCATAGAACAAGGGGAGAGAGGACTTTGGGATTTCCATAGAGATAGTTGGCCACGCACAGAGCCGACTCATTGGAAAAGATCCTGATGCTGGAGGAGATTGAGGGCAGGCGGGGAAGGGGGCAACAGAGGATGAGGTGGCTGAATGGCATCACTGACTCAGTGGACATGAGTTTGAGCAGACTCTGGGAGATGGTGAAGAATAGGGAAGCCTGCTGTGCTGGAGTCCAGGGGGTTGCGAAGAGTCAGACTGACTTTAACGACTGAACCACAGCAACAGCGTTCCGACCAAAGCAACTAAAAGACGTATGGAGCACTTGACTGCACCAGGCTGTGCAGATGGCATAGTGAACCAAGGAGCAAAAGTCTCTGCCTTCATGGAGCTTCCGCTGTAGAAGGGAGAAAGAGAGAGTAAATAAAATGATCAGAAATCTGCTATGAAGAGAAAGCAATCAGAGGGAGCAATTTGTGTCAGAGAAGCACTGTTATTATCACTGTTATTATCAGAGGCACAAGTTATTATCCTCATTTAACAAGAGCGAAAAAGGTTCTCAAAGAAATAACATACTTTTCCCTCAGGTGTCTCACCTTGTCAGTTGCAGCACCAAGAAAGCCGTCTGAGTCTTCTGACTCAAAATCCTCTGTCCTCGTGCCCCTTTTGGGGTCATCGTAAATCTGGTCATGGGACTTCATGGTGGTCCAGTGGTTAAGACTCTGCACTCCCGGTGCAGGGGGCCGGGTTCAATCCCTGGTCAGGAAGCTATAAGATCCCGCATACCACACGTCACGGCCCCAAAAAATCGAATCTCGTCATCCAGTGCCTTTTCTGTCTTCTCCATCCTCCAGTCAAGACCCTGCTCCACTTCTCAATTCTACAANAACTGAACTGATAGTCTTTTTTAAAATTCTTGCCACTATATTACAAGATATTGAATATAGTTCCCTGTTCTATACAGTAAACCCTTGTTTATTGAGAGAAATTCTTAAATCTTTTTTTAAAATAGTAGTTCAGCCCCACAGAGTGAGTCTCAAATGAATACTTTGAATTCTAGTGTTTGAAAGAAGGGAGAAGAGCAGCCTGGCCTATTTTATATCCAGTAAATACAGTCCGGTCATTTATAGGAAGATTTGTGAAATGTGGTGAGACTTACCAGGAAGATGTACACACCTGCTGCAAAGTCAGTACTACTGACTGTGAGCGAAAGTTTGTTTCAGCTTCCCCTCTCTGCAGTGAGAAAGAGCATCTCTTAGGATGGTTTAAGAGAAGAATATTTAAGAGAAGTTTGGGTTTTTTTTCCCTCCCTGACATAGAAAGAAGAGCTGGTAAATTTTAGGCAGGAAGTCATAAAATGATTTTACTGTAAAATATATGCTTTTTAGATATGGCTCCATTTAGACAGCCTAGAAAGGCAGACTTTGTTTTGCATGCGTTTTGTAGGCTTTTCATTTTGAAACTCTTGCAGTGGACCTGAATTATGAAAAGGTAGTGAGTCGTTTGGATGGGAACAGCTGGCAGGCCAGTGCTCTGTTGGAACGCCTCTGGAAATCCCAGGGTGGGGGTGGGGTGTGACATCACTCTGCTTCTTCGCGTGTTCCCTCTTGCCTGGAGAGGGAGGGGGCAGAGAACCCTCGAGTTGGGGAATTTTTCACAAGATCTGGCTTCCCTTCAATGAGCTCTTACTCAGGACAGCTCGTTGGTTGATAGGGAGGCAGTTGTAAATAATGGTTAACCTGTTGGCCCCTTTTCAGGCTCCAGACTGGATTCTAAGTAGCTAGTGGCTACACCGCTCCCTGCGAGTTCACGCTTGCTGTGCATATCTGGTGCTCACCCAGTCCAGTCACCTCCATGGTTGCTGAGGGCCCCCGCGAGGCATCAGAGCCTCAAGAGAGTTAGAGAAGATGGTTCTGTGCAGAAGGGGCACAGACGAGGGGCGGGAGGGAAGGCCCACATTGTGTGTCACACTGTGCACCCCCTGACCCTGTGCAGTGACGTGTCTGCACAGTCTCCTGGCTCGACACTTCTGCCT
The DNA here is from genome assembly GCA_006410735.1 of Raphicerus campestris. NCBI lineage: Eukaryota > Metazoa > Chordata > Mammalia > Artiodactyla > Bovidae > Raphicerus > Raphicerus campestris. The sequence continues at coordinate 124,038 of SJYW01016629.1, read as the reverse complement.
GCCCACCTGAAGTCCAGCTCTGAGCTGTGCACACGAAACCAGGGTTAAAGTTATTCCTGGAGGCTCTGGCCCTTCATTTCCTTCTGTAGTTTAAAGAAAGACGGCTTTAGCTTCTTCTGGCTATTTTCAGCAAGAAAATTCTTCCATGTGTAGATGGCAAGAAACACTCTAAGGCCCTTTGGCCTTGACCAACTCACCCAGACTGACTTGAGAATTCCATGATTCCTTGGAATTGTGACCCAGGTTCCTGCTGACCATTTGCACTGACCGTCAAAAAGATTATTTGAGACCTTTAAGCTATTGTCATGAGGCAGAGTCTGCATAAGGCAGCAAATTAGAGGAAAGTTTGCGTTGCTTTTATTTTTTTAATGCGTATTCTTGCATATCTACTATATGTTAGGTGGTACACTGTTCTAGTAGAAATAGAACTATGAACTGAAGAGAACAGGAAGAGTATTTGCTCCTGGAACACTTATAAAGAAAGGAAGTTGTAGAAAGTGAAATCCCTTGAGGCTCTGTCTTTGGCTGGTGAGGAGCGGAGTATCAGTTGTATGTGCATTTTTCTGAAATATGTAGAGTATTTCTGCTCTTAGTAATTTTCTTTGCCATCTCCTTTGCTGTGAAGTTGCACCATCCTTGAGGAAGATTTCCTTGAAAAATTCTAATCTCAAGAGATTCTCTAAATTTGTAAACTTCCAAATGAAAAGAGCTTTATACTCTATTTAAACCTTTCAGTGATGTGCATTTCGTAGATCAATCATTGTGTTTATTTTGTTACAGGTAAAAAGAAGCTGTGGTTGTTAACTGCCTAAGATTTGTAGTCATTCTCTTTTCTAACATAGTAACCAGGGAGGGGACTCCTGCTATTTCGGTTTCTGCACAATTATATAAGTCTCTTTTTGTATAAATGTATAAGCTTTGGTTCCGTTTGTAAGGAATGCGCGTCAGACTGGACTGGTTCTGAAATAGCGCCTCAGTGCTCCTGCTGCCCATTTTATCACACAGTAGATGATAAACGCATCTTCCTGGCCTTGCCCACGGCGCCCTCCCCTGCGAGAGGCCATTTCTTAGAACAGTGCACCTGCACCTCTTTACAGACACTTCTTCTGGAATGTTCCAGTGCTCAGGGCACTTGGGATATATTTAACTATGCTCACCGGGGGTTGAGGTGGGGGATTAATGGGACTCATGCGTACTATTCCAAAGTAAGACAGTAAGAATGAATTTTTTTTTAAAAATCAGCTTGATTGTGCAAAATCACAAAGAATTATGTTTTGTGTTTCTTTTCCTTTGTAGCCCACCAGAAGGTCGGCCAGGTTGTCAGCGGTAAGTACTTTGGGCCCCACTGTTGTTAGCTCTTATGAACACACATTCCTTCTGTCCACGGCAGCAGAATNTTTTTTTTAATCAGCTTGATTGTGCAAAATCACAAAGAATTATGTTTTGTGTTTCTTTTCCTTTGTAGCCCACCAGAAGGTCGGCCAGGTTGTCAGCGGTAAGTACTTTGGGCCCCACTGTTGTTAGCTCTTATGAACACACATTCCTTCTGTCCACGGCAGCAGAATGAAGACTAAGGTGGTGTTTCCTTTGAGCTTTGTTTAATTTCCTTTTTGGAAATTACCTGGGTCAGAATTTCGAGCAGGTTTGACAAGTGTTGCCAAGCAATTCACTTAATCAAATACACCGGTGAAGAACAGTGGCCAGCCCAGCAAGCAAGCATACGAAGCCCAGGAAGTTGTTTGATATGGCTAGAGCCGTGCGATGAAGAGTGACTTTATTAGCAAAGCCCTCATCTCCTATTCCACACCTGATGTACCAAAGGAGACAAGAGGTCTTGATTCTCTCTTCACGAGAAAGAGAAAATCCATACCTTAGTCAGAATGTTCTGGAAGTCCTCTGAATCCATAAGCTGTAGCCTCACTTCAGAAGCAGAGAATCTTTTTTAAAAAAAGGAACCATTTCCAGTCTGCCACCTGGGGTCTCCTTCTCCAGGCCAAGCCCAAGGAGTGGTCGTGGGTTAAGAGCATTGAAGCTGAGATGGGCAGTGATCAAGCCTTGACAAGACTGTGCCCCAGCCCTCCTCACCCCGCCGTGCTCCTGGCTGAATCTGGTGTTCCTCCCGCCCAGCCTGCCTCCTGCTGAGACTGGTCAGCCCAGCTTTCTGGAGGGGGACGTGTGCTGCCCACTGAGATGTAGGGGGAAGGCATTGACCTCTTGGCTCACAGCCTGTACTAGATGGCACTGGGACCTTCAAGGGAGCCTGGCTTTCTTCTCAGCCCACACCTGTGCCTGGAACAGTACAGGGAATCCAAGCTGAAATGGATATTAGAAACTTTCCACAATTTAAAAAAATATATATCAGTTGCTGGCTGTTCTTCTCAATATATTTTTGCTAAACTTGTTTCACAAATTTAAAAGAAAAGGAAAGACATAGGTATTGGAACCATTCTCAAGCTGGGAAGTATAGCCAGGTTTAGGTTGGGTTGAGCCAGTGTTCCGCATGTGTGCGTGCTAAGTTGCTTCGGGCGTGTCTGACTCTTCGTGACCCCGTGGACTGCAGCCCACCAGGCTCCTCTGTCCATGGTGCTCCAGACAAGAACACTGGAATAGGTTGCCATTTTCTCCTCCAAGGGATCTTCCCGACCCAAGGATCACATCTCCTGTGTCTCCTGCGTTGGTAGGCAGGTTCTTTACCACTAGCACCACATGAGGCCCAACCTAAGAAGCAACATCAGAGTCACCTGGAAGGTTAAGACCTGGGAGGTGTGTTTGTGTGTGTACATAGTTAATCCAGATTCTGCTACAATGCCAGTACAGTACACCAACACAAAAGGTGTTACGCTTGTCCAATGGTGTGATTTTCACTCTGGTTGAAAAGCTATGTCTTAACTCTTAGATTTCACTGTAGATTATGCTGAAAGCCATTGTATTGCATGGATATCTAGCTTATCAAGGGGGGGACAGACCTTTCAAGTCAAAAACCAAAACATAAAACAAGGCCTTTCCTGAGCACCAGGGTCCAGCAATATAATACCTTCCACTGACATCATGGCCCGAGGTGCTGACCCAGAGCCTCAGAAGCCAGTGGGAATACAGACTACAAAAACACCACAATTTCCTGTCCCATTAAAACACCAGTACTAGGTTTAGGGGGAAAAGGTCCGTCTTGCTGTAAACTGAGAAAACAAGGACATGTTAGTACAGTGTATCAAAGCCTGAAGTACAGTGTTTTATATCCTGAAAATCTAGGAGCTATGCAAGCTGATATATTTGGGGAGCAAATTTATGGTGGTCAGAAGATTAAGGAAAACAGCCCCTGCTTTTCAAGCTCAATTTCCTTTTCTTATTTGAGAGGTTATGTCCAACGACCAGTCTTCCGGAATTGAAGTGATTATAATTTCAGTTTATGACCTTGATGGAAAGGGCCAGGTTCGGTATGGT
>SJYW01016629.1:92113-118930 GCA_006410735.1 Raphicerus campestris | reverse complement strand
CCCCCATGGAGAAGGTACTCTGGGCAGTGTTTTCTATTTAAAAACCATGCTCCCTGGTGCCAGGAGAGAGGTATAATTTTTTCCTAGCTCCATGAGAGAGAGAAATATTTGCCCTAAGGTAGCTTTAGTAAAACCACAGGTTTAAACTTCCCCCGTGTCTCTTTGTACCCATCTCAGGTCCTTAGGAAGCAGCCAGGCTGAAGCCTTGTGTGGAAGGGCCTGGGGCCACAGGGCAGGGGGCTCCTGCTTCCAGGAGTGGGGAGAAACACACATGGCAAGAAAAAAAAGTCGCCTGGTGGGCCCTTTGGCTAATAAGGTCTGTGGAAGATCTTGAACTTTGGGAGCTAACAGTATACCTTATGGGCTTCCCAGGTGGCGCTAGTGGTAAAGAACCCGCCTGCCAGGGCAGGAGATAAAAGAGACATAGGTTCGATCCCTGGGTCGGGAAGATCCCCTGGAGGAGGGTGCAGCAACCCACTCCAGTATTCTTGCCTGGAGAATTCCGTGAACAGAGGAGTCTGGTGGGCTACAGTCCATAAGGTCACAAAGAGTTGGACACAGGTGAAGTGACTGAGCGTGCGCACACACAGTGAATATTGCGTCATTATAATTGTGTTCCTAATAACAGACTCTAGGGAGCCCAGGGTCTGGGTGGCCAGGAGATTCTATTCACCTTGAACTGGCCTTGGAAGAGAAAAGTAAGGAGAAGCTCAAGACAGGCATTTGAAACCCACATCAGAGGTGGGAGAATTTGGAACTGGTTTTAGAATACTTCATGGGCAGCTCTCTTCATTCCCAGATGGGCTTCGCCTGTGATGGTGCTAGGATTTCTAGACTGTTTGGAAGGCCGGTGTGAACCAAATTCACAGAGTCATTTGGCCGAGGGCCTGAGTCGTTCCTCTTGCTGCATTGCTGTGATAAAAGGAAATAAAAAGACATCAGACAGAAGCTTAAACGTGTTCCCAGAGAGTTATTCTGGCCCAGGGAATAGTGAATTGACTTCCAGATCTCACCTGTCTTCGACTTGAGAACCCAGGATGAAAATAGTCATGAAATGCAGAGTTCTTTTTGCTGGTGCTGAAAATAGGATGACATTTTTTTCTTTTGAGATGAACGTCATAGTCAAAATGGACTGTTGTCTTTGGCAGTCTTATTGCTGTTTCTTTTGGTGCTGAGGGTTGTCTTTTTCAGTATTTGTATAACTTCATTTATCTTTGCAGAAACCTGCTCCCCCCAAACCTGAACCTAAACCAAGAAAAACATCTGCTAAGGTAAGAGGTGCTCCCTCCCCCGCTTTGGCTTTTTCAACAGTGAATGGATTATAATTCCATATCCCAGACTCGTCCAAGGAAAGATCACATTTAATGATTCAGGCTCAGTGCCTGGACCAGAAAACTCACCCGAGCTGGAGACAGGCTTTCTCAAAAAGCAGAGAGCACAGTTTTTACACTTTCCTGGGAGTCTGTTTTCCGTTTGGTCCATGCAGCAAAGGAAGTCAGAGCATATGCTGCTCTGAGAAGCCTCACGTCCAAGGTGGAGCTGGGTAGCTGCCTCATGAGACACCCAGTTCAGATGGTTCTCGGGAACAGTGAGCCTGGGCCTGCTGCCAACAGCTGGTGGAGGACTTGTGGGGGCTTCTGGCTTCCTAGAACTGGTCTTGGGAGGCCAATCTGCTGACTAATAATTAATCAGCACTACCAAAAAGCAGATGTTAGAGTCGTGTCTGACTCTCTGTGACCCCATGGACTATACAGTCCATGGAATTCTTCAGCCCAGAATAATGGAGTGGGTAGGCTAGCCTTTCCCTTCTCTAGAGGATCTTCCCAACCCAGGGATTGACCCCAGGCCTCCTGCATTGCAGGTGGATTCTTTACCAGCTGTGCCACCAGGGAAGCAGGAGACCTGGGTTTGATCCCTGGGTCAGGAAGATACCCTGGAGAAGGAAATGGCAGCCCACTCGAGTATTCTTGCCTGGAGAATCCCATGGACCGAGGAGCCTGGCAGGCAACACCCCACGGGGTCATATAGAGTCGGACATGACTGAGCAACTGACACACACAGTAATAACAACACACAGCAAATAATGAATACAAGCAGTTACAGAGCCCTTGTCCTATGTGCGTGTGTGGTCAGTCGCTTCAGTCATGTCCAGCTCTTTGTGACCCCATGAACTGTAGCCTGCCAGTCTCCTCTGTCCATTGGGATTCTCCAGGCAAGAATACTGGAGTAGGTTGCCATTTCCTTCTCCAAGGGATCCTCCCGACCCAGGGATTGAATCCATAGTCTCCTCCTGCTCCTGCATTGCAGGCAGATTCTTTACCCGCTAAGCCACCTGGAAAGCCTTTTGTCCTATGTCAGACCCTCATCCTATGCGTGGGCCTACCTGGTGGCTCAGCGGGTAAAGAATCCGCCTGCAATGCAAGAGGCCTGGGTTCAATCCCTGGGTTGGGAAGATCCCCTGGAAAAGGGAAAGGCTACCCACTCTAGTATTCTGGACTAGAGAATTCCATATTGTGTAGTCCATGGGGTCACAGAGTCAGACATGACTGAGTGCCTTTCACTTTCATCTTATGGATAGACACTCACATCAATCCTACTAAGGTAGGGATACATATTCTGTTTGGCAGATGAGGAAATTGCAATGCAGAATTATCGGGGGTAGGAAGTTTACCCCCAAATGGCCTTTCTTTACTTTGCCCTTCAGAGCGTCATCCCTTGTTGTGTGTGCATTGTTTGAAATGATGCGTATTGAGGTGTGAAAAGGCGATTGTGAAGCGGAACTCGTTATTGTGGCTTTGGTCTTTTTGGGGGGAGGCCGGGGATCCACACCTCATGGCCTGTGGGATCTGGAATCTTAGTTCCCAAACCAGGGGTGGACCCTGGGCCCCCTGCTTTGGGAGCGCATTAGAGTCTGAACCACTGGCCCACCAGGGCAGTCCCGGCTTGGTCTTAAAATCAGGAATTTTTCTTCCTCTGGGCCTTCCTTCTCAGGGGCTCTCCCAGCTTTTAGCCCCAGGTCCTCACGTGCAGCGTTTCCTCTCGCTGGGTCTGCCCTGGCTTCACTGTGTCCCCCTGCAGCTGCTCTCCCCATGCCAGGACCGCTTCTCGCTGTATCAAGAGAGGATGCTCACCAGACACAGACTTGAGGGGAGGTCAAAGTCCAGTGGACTTCCTGAGTTGCCTGTTACATTTTCATGGGAGCCTCCATGTAACCCACTTAAAGCTCAGCAGAACTGGGTTCCCTTTGTCCCCTGAGAGCCACCCCATCACCCTTGTTTGTGCTTCCCCTTGTGTTTGGATGGAGGCTGGCTGAGTTTACACAACCTCCCACCCTGTCTCACATACTCTGTCTCCCTGTGCTTTGATCCTCTGGTAGAAAGAACCGGCAGCAAAGGTTAGCAAAGGTGTTAAAGGGAAGAAGGAGGAGAAGCAGGAAGCTGGAAAGGAAGGTACCGCAGCACCGTCTGAAAATGGGGACACTAAAGCTGAAGAGGTACTTTCCCCAAACACCTCCCGCTGATTGAATCAGTGCCTTGAAAGCAATTGCTGGATCCTTCAGCCAGTGACCGCACGTTCGTAATGCGTCTCCCTATTGCCCGTAATGTGATTGCAGATCCACATCTCTCGCTCAACTGTTAGTGTCTCAGCCTCCAGAGGTACCCCGCCCAGCACCCTGTCAGTAAAGGGGCAGATTGAAACAGTGAGAGTTAAGGGTACGGTAGCCAGTTCTGCACGTTTGCAGTGACTAGCCTCAGATAGTAGTGTGGTGTTCTTTTTCTTTAATCGTGAACCGCGGGAGCCCCGCAGGCAAAGCTTTTGTGGTCGTTTGCAAAGCAGAAAGCAACAGCTGCAGCCAAGTGTCTGTGCCATATATCCCTGCCTTGTCTGTTTTTACACCCAGAGTTGAACTCGGTTTTGCCGTAGAGCCGCTAAAAGCAGATGTTCCAAACTGTGCCTGTTGCTGGGGTGGAGTCTTCTTTGGCTTCTGGTAGTCTTAATAGTAACTCTGTCTCTTTTGTCTTCCTTTCTTTTTTCACAGGCACAGAAAACTGAATCTGTAGCTAACGAGGGAGAATGAATGGTCATGAAAATTGGGGTTGATTTTATGTACCTCTTGGGACAACTTTTAAAAGCTATTTTTACCGAGTATTTTGTAAATGCTAATTTTTTAGGACTCTACTAGTTGGCATACAAAAAATATATAAGGATGGACATTTTACCTTCTCATAGTCGTGCTTTTTGGAAATTTCCATCATCCTTGAGTAAAATAAAGACCAGTTTAATATTGGAAGCTGTCTGTAAAATTGATTTCAGTATTGCCTGCACTTGCTTTAAAAATTTAGTCCTGTGCATACTGTGGTGCTTTTACTGTGCGTATTTGCATTTTTTTCATGCCGTTTTTCTAGAGCAATAATCAGTGGTGCTTTTGTACCTAGGTTTTATGTGATTTTAATGAAACATGGATAGTTGTGGCCACCTGCTGATTATTTGTGGTTTAAAATAAAAGGTTTTCCTGCCTGCAAAATACCTGCCTTAGTAGTGTCTTTGCTAAATTTAGGCATTGTTTCATTTTCTTGTTGCAGAAGATGGAAAGAATTTGTACAGTCTGTCCCATGATGGTCCCTCTAATAATTCATATAGGGTTGTTTCTTAATTTTCTGGCCTTTAAAAATGTTATTTTTAAATAACATAGAATCATCTATGAATGCCTTTAAAAATGTTATTTTTAAATAACATAGAATCATCTATGAATGCCAGTGTAGAATTATTTCTAATATCCTTAATACCAGAAGTGGCCACCAATAGTCAACCATATAATATTTAATGCAACATTCTTCTATTGAAATCCTTATAAATAGAATGGCATTCTGCTAAATCAGAACTAGTGAAAAACCATAAACTCAGCCTCATCCTTGAAAATGTTCCCACTTTCAAAATAATACTAAGTTGTGCTGTGTTGTGCTAAGTCGCTTCAGTCGTGTCCGACTCTGTGACCCTAGAAACAGTAGCCCACCGGGCTCCTCTGTCCCTGTGGATTCTCCAGGCAGGAACACTGGAATGGGTTGTCATTTTCTGCTCCAGGAGGTCTTCCTAACCCAGGAATGGAACCCACATCACTTAGATATCCTCCATTGACAGGCAGACTCTTTACCACTAGTGCCACCTGGGAAGCCAATACTAAGTTACATTCTTATTAAAATGCTTTCCCATTAGTTGAGAAATTCACAGTTTCAGATGCTCTTTACCCAAGTGACCACTTTTGGGAAAGGAGTTGAATGTGATCTTTTGAATAGCATCCGTCTTAGTCTGTTCAAGCTGCTGNGAGGCCTGGGTTCAATCCCTGGGTTGGGAAGATCCCCTGGAAAAGGGAAAGGCTACCCACTCTAGTATTCTGGACTAGAGAATTCCATAGTGTGTAGTCCATGGGGTCACAGAGTCAGACATGACTGAGTGCCTTTCACTTTCATCTTATGGATAGACACTCACATCAATCCTACTAAGGTAGGGATACATATTCTGTTTGGCAGATGAGGAAATTGCAATGCAGAATTATCGGGGGTAGGAAGTTTACCCCCAAATGGCCTTTCTTTACTTTGCCCTTCAGAGCGTCATCCCTTGTTGTGTGTGCATTGTTTGAAATGATGCGTATTGAGGTGTGAAAAGGCGATTGTGAGGCGGAACTCGTTATTGTGGCTTTGGTCTTTTTTGGGGGAGGCCGGGGATCCACACCTCATGGCCTGTGGGATCTGGAATCTTAGTTCCCAAACCAGGGGTGGACCCTGGGCCCCCTGCTTTGGGAGCGCATTAGAGTCTGAACCACTGGCCCACCAGGGCAGTCCCGGCTTGGTCTTAAAATCAGGAATTTTTCTTCCTCTGGGCCTTCCTTCTCAGGGGCTCTCCCAGCTTTTAGCCCCAGGTCCTCACGTGCAGCGTTTCCTCTCGCTGGGTCTGCCCTGGCTTCACTGTGTCCCCCTGCAGCTGCTCTCCCCATGCCAGGACCGCTTCTCGCTGTATCAAGAGAGGATGCTCACCAGACACAGACTTGAGGGGAGGTCAAAGTCCAGTGGACTTCCTGAGTTGCCTGTTACATTTTCANGGTCAGTCGCTTCAGTCATGTCCAGCTCTTTGTGACCCCATGAACTGTAGCCTGCCAGTCTCCTCTGTCCATTGGGATTCTCCAGGCAAGAATACTGGAGTAGGTTGCCATTTCCTTCTCCAAGGGATCCTCCCGACCCAGGGATTGAATCCATATTCTCCTCCTGCTCCTGCATTGCAGGCAGATTCTTTACCCGCTAAGCCACCTGGAAAGCCTCTTGTCCTATGTCAGACCCTCATCCTATGCGTGGGCCTACCTGGTGGCTCAGCGGGTAAAGAATCCGCCTGCAATGCAAGAGGCCTGGGTTCAATCCCTGGGTTGGGAAGATCCCCTGGAAAAGGGAAAGGCTACCCACTCTAGTATTCTGGACTAGAGAATTCCATAGTGTGTAGTCCATGGGGTCACAGAGTCAGACATGACTGAGTGCCTTTCACTTTCATCTTATGGATAGACACTCACATCAATCCTACTAAGGTAGGGATACATATTCTGTTTGGCAGATGAGGAAATTGCAATGCAGAATTATCGGGGGTAGGAAGTTTACCCCCAAATGGCCTTTCTTTACTTTGCCCTTCAGAGCGTCATCCCTTGTTGTGTGTGCATTGTTTGAAATGATGCGTATTGAGGTGTGAAAAGGCGATTGTGAAGCGGAACTCGTTATTGTGGCTTTGGTCTTTTTGGGGGGAGGCCGGGGATCCACACCTCATGGCCTGTGGGATCTGGAATCTTAGTTCCCAAACCAGGGGTGGACCCTGGGCCCCCTGCTTTGGGAGCGCATTAGAGTCTGAACCACTGGCCCACCAGGGCAGTCCCGGCTTGGTCTTAAAATCAGGAATTTTTCTTCCTCTGGGCCTTCCTTCTCAGGGGCTCTCCCAGCTTTTAGCCCCAGGTCCTCACGTGCAGCGTTTCCTCTCACTGGGTCTGCCCTGGCTTCACTGTGTCCCCCTGCAGCTGCTCTCCCCATGCCAGGACCGCTTCTCGCTGTATCAAGAGAGGATGCTCACCAGACACAGACTTGAGGGGAGGTCAAAGTCCAGTGGACTTCCTGAGTTGCCTGTTACATTTTCACGGGAGCCTCCATGTAACCCACTTAAAGCTCAGCAGAACTGGGTTCCCTTTGTCCCCTGAGAGCCACCCCATCACCCTTGTTTGTGCTTCCCCTTGTGTTTGGATGGAGGCTGGCTGAGTTTACACAACCTCCCACCCTGTCTCACATACTCTGTCTCCCTGTGCTTTGATCCTCTGGTAGAAAGAACCGGCAGCAAAGGTTAGCAAAGGTGTTAAAGGGAAGAAGGAGGAGAAGCAGGAAGCTGGAAAGGAAGGTACCGCAGCACCGTCTGAAAATGGGGACACTAAAGCTGAAGAGGTACTTTCCCCAAACACCTCCCGCTGATTGAATCAGTGCCTTGAAAGCAATTGCTGGATCCTTCAGCCAGTGACCGCACGTTCGTAATGCGTCTCCCTATTGCCCGTAATGTGATTGCAGATCCACATCTCTCGCTCAACTGTTAGTGTCTCAGCCTCCAGAGGTACCCCGCCCAGCACCCTGTCAGTAAAGGGGCAGATTGAAACAGTGAGAGTTAAGGGTACGGTAGCCAGTTCTGCACGTTTGCAGTGACTAGCCTCAGATAGTAGTGTGGTGTTCTTTTTCTTTAATCGTGAACCGCGGGAGCCCCGCAGGCAAAGCTTTTGTGGTCGTTTGCAAAGCAGAAAGCAACAGCTGCAGCCAAGTGTCTGTGCCATATATCCCTGCCTTGTCTGTTTTTACACCCAGAGTTGAACTCGGTTTTGCCGTAGAGCCGCTAAAAGCAGATGTTCCAAACTGTGCCTGTTGCTGGGGTGGAGTCTTCTTTGGCTTCTGGTAGTCTTAATAGTAACTCTGTCTCTTTTGTCTTCCTTTCTTTTTTCACAGGCACAGAAAACTGAATCTGTAGCTAACGAGGGAGAATGAATGGTCATGAAAATTGGGGTTGATTTTATGTACCTCTTGGGACAACTTTTAAAAGCTATTTTTACCGAGTATTTTGTAAATGCTAATTTTTTAGGACTCTACTAGTTGGCATACAAAAAATATATAAGGATGGACATTTTACCTTCTCATAGTCGTGCTTTTTGGAAATTTCCATCATCCTTGAGTAAAATAAAGACCAGTTTAATATTGGAAGCTGTCTGTAAAATTGATTTCAGTATTGCCTGCACTTGCTTTAAAAATTTAGTCCTGTGCATACTGTGGTGCTTTTACTGTGCGTATTTGCATTTTTTTCATGCCGTTTTTCTAGAGCAATAATCAGTGGTGCTTTTGTACCTAGGTTTTATGTGATTTTAATGAAACATGGATAGTTGTGGCCACCTGCTGATTATTTGTGGTTTAAAATAAAAGGTTTTCCTGCCTGCAAAATACCTGCCTTAGTAGTGTCTTTGCTAAATTTAGGCATTATTTCATTTTCTTGTTGCAGAAGATGGAAAGAATTTGTACAGTCTGTCCCATGATGGTCCCTCTAATAATTCATATAGGGTTGTTTCTTAATTTTCTGGCCTTTAAAAATGTTATTTTTAAATAACATAGAATCATCTATGAATGCCTTTAAAAATGTTATTTTTAAATAACATAGAATCATCTATGAATGCCAGTGTAGAATTATTTCTAATATCCTTAATACCAGAAGTGGCCACCAATAGTCAACCATATAATATTTAATGCAACATTCTTCTATTGAAATCCTTATAAATAGAATGGCATTCTGCTAAATCAGAACTAGTGAAAAACCATAAACTCAGCCTCATCCTTGAAAATGTTCCCACTTTCAAAATAATACTAAGTTGTGCTGTGTTGTGCTAAGTCGCTTCAGTCGTGTCCGACTCTGTGACCCTAGAAACAGTAGCCCACCGGGCTCCTCTGTCCCTGTGGATTCTCCAGGCAGGAACACTGGAATGGGTTGTCATTTTCTGCTCCAGGAGGTCTTCCTAACCCAGGAATGGAACCCACATCACTTAGATATCCTCCATTGACAGGCAGACTCTTTACCACTAGTGCCACCTGGGAAGCCAATACTAAGTTACATTCTTATTAAAATGCTTTCCCATTAGTTGAGAAATTCACAGTTTCAGATGCTCTTTACCCAAGTGACCACTTTTGGGAAAGGAGTTGAATGTGATCTTTTGAATAGCATCCGTCTTAGTCTGTTCAAGCTGCTGTAACAAAATACCACTGACTGGGTGGCTTATAAACAGCAGAAATTTCTTTCTCACAGTTCTGGAGGCTGGAAGTCAGATCAAGTGCCAGCAGGATTGAGTGAGGCGGCCCTCTCAGATCTGAGACTTCTCACTGTGTCCACACATGGGGCAAGGGGCTGGGGATCTCTTTTATAAGCACTGATGCCATTCATAGGGGCTCCAGCCTCATGAATTAAGCCTCACGTCCTACTACCAGCATCTTTGAGAGTTGGAACTTCAGCATAGGAACTTTGGGAGGACACAAGCATCAGGCCATATCAATGTCTTTTTGTTTTTGGAAGGACAGAGGGGCAGAAGAGCTGTTTTCTAAATGCAAATTTGTTTGTTTGCATTCCTGAGAAGTTGGGTAACTGCATGAACACCCCCAGAAAAGCTGAAATCTGCGATTCCTCTTGGATGAAGAAATGGAGAATAGTTACTGCCTGTGCTGCTCTGGGACTCTTGCACAAAGGCTGTTGTTCCTAGGGCCTTCCATGCTTTTCTCTTATCAACAAAAACAAGCTCCCTCCTCCAAGGTATAATTTCAGGACTCAGAATTTATACCTGTGTCATTGTCCCAAGTTTGGCGTTAATCTCCTGCCTGTAGGAGCTGTATTATATGGAGGATAATCTCATGTATAGTTTCTTTGGTTTCTGATTATGAAATGTACCTTGACTGATGAGTGTTAGATACGCCAAGAACTTTTACCCCAAAGGAAAATATGATCACTTGACAAAAATATTTTCATCATGCAGTTAATAAACAGCTGAAGTTTCTGGCTAGCTTCCAGTTCCGAAGTGAAGTAGAAACTTCATAGGTTTACATTTAATTTCTAAAGTGCTGCTGGTGATCTTTCCTTAAAAAAAAGATTACAAAGATATATAAAGTCAAACTCCTCCTTTTTCCCCTTCAGATCTCCCAGAGATAATCAGTGCCCCATCATTTTCTCTATTTTACTCTGTGTATATGTGCATATATAAGCACTTGTGTGCACATGTGTACATATGTGCATATAATTTTAAAAGAAGGAATCAGGCATTCTATTTTGAATTTAATTCAACCAATAAATTGTATTGGGTATAAAGATTATCTCTAACAGTGCAGTATCGCCAGTAGTACTGCAGTAAACATTCTTGTACACAAAGTTTTGCCTACTTACATATTTCAACTCAATTTCCTAGAAGTGGAATGTCTGAATCAAAGGGAATATACATTCGATGATCTCACTATTGCCGAAAAAATGGTCCCTATCCACTTCCATCAACAGGGTATAAATGCCATTTCTTCCTGCATTTGTCAACACCCTTATTTTAGTTAGTCTCATAAATGAAAAAATATGCTGTACTGTTTCAAATTTTAAATTTATTACTAGTAAAACTGAGCTTTTCTTATGTTTAGTGTCACTTTAATTTCTTCTATGAATTGTGATGTTTTTCTCTTGGGGAATCTTTGTGTTTTAAATCTTTATTTGCTGTGGCCACTGTTGTCATTACTTTTTATTCAAAGACACAAAGATCAGGGGTTCTGTAGGCCACTGTTCTACGTCTCTTAAAGTTATGGGTATTATTCCTGCCACATTGACAAAGCAAGGGAATACTGTAGAGCAGACAGCTACCAAAATAACATAGGAAGCCCGCATTGCTCCCCAAGAACTTGACCAAAGGGTATGCTGCCAAGGGTATGAGTGCGCTGCCAGCAAATGCAGCGAAGGTTGGGAATCCCATCCACTGCCACACTGCTTACCCCTTCAGTGAATGTACGCGGTTAGAAAAATATGTGTTGTCCAAAATACTTGTCTGCTTGTGTTCTGCTCTGCTGTGCTCAGTTGTGTCCAGCTCTTTGTGACCCCATAAACTCTCACCAGCCTCCCCTGTCCGTGGAATTTCCCAGGAAAGAATACTGGAGTGGGTCTCCAGTTCCTGCTCCAGGGAAAATGGCAACCCATTTTCCCAGGCAAGAGTTCTGGAGTGGGTTGCCGTTTCCTGATCAAGGTATTGAACCTGTGTCTCTTGCATCTCCTGCATTGGCAGGCAGATTCTTTACCACTGAACCACCTGGAAAGCCCAGTTGTCTGCCTAACCTGCTGGAAAATCATAACTCCTTGGATCTACAGTGACTTTGAGTCAAATGGCATGGCCTTACGGTTGAGCAGTGCACTGCTTGTCCAGTCGTAAGTGGTAGTCCTAAAATTCTCCCTGAGGCCGGCCCATGGATTGTGGTGGAATAAGAGTGGGCTTTGGGAAGCAAGTGGCTCTGTAATTCTGTTTTATGTTCTGTGAAAAGATCATGTGAACTGAAAAGATACATCAGATACATCAGCCTGACAGGAGGTGAACTGTTGTATAACATCTTTGGTGGACATTAAAATGATTAAGAAGTTTGAAACAGGTTTATGAAACGAAAGTTTTTTCTCCCTTCTCCTCAAATTTTAGCAGATGTTTTTCTCAGCTAGAGGTACAAATGCTGTCCTTCAGGTTTCCAATCCCAGCAGATATAAGGAGGCCATCTCAATTTTTAGCTGTCACCTATGCTAATGTATCTCTTTGAATGCCTCTCTCTTAATTGTGAGCTCTGAACTTTTATTATTTTTTTTATCCAGAACACTGATATAAAATATCTTGCAATAATTATAATGATTAAGATAATTATAAGTAGCCACAATTTATTTACTACCCTGTAATAAGCACTTTTGAGAAATTAATTTGGGAGAAAATTTGTGAATTCTTTAAATATATTAATATGATGCTCCTATGCCTCAGTAAAAATGAGCCTTTTTTCCCAGTGCCAAGTAGAGGTTCAGGCTCTTAAAACTGCAAAGGGAATTTGGGATTATACATCTCTCCCTTGTATGAGAAGAGAAAGTGAAAGCCGATTTTAGGATTATGAGTAAGCTTCATGACCTTGGTTAGGCAGCAGTTTCTTAACTATGAGATCCAAAGCATAGCAACCAAATAAAAAACTAGATAAATTGTACATCAAAATTGTAAATGTCAAGAAAGTAAAGGTACGATCCACAGAATGGGCGAATATTTTTACAAATAATATATCTGATAAGGACCTATTATCTAGAACATATAATAAAAATTTAAAACCCAACAATAAACAATTTTAAAATTTTAAATGGGCAAAGGGTTTGAATAGACACTTCTCCAGGTTGTATCAATAGCCAGTATTTAAATGAATGTGCAAAATAGGGAAATACAAGTCAAACTCATAAGGAGACAATACTTTACAGTCACTAGGGTAACTTTTAAAAAATTGAAAATAAGTGTTGGAGAGCACCTGGTGAAATTGAAGTCGTTTGTTGCTGGTGGGAACATAAAACGGTGCAGCATCTTTCGGGAGCAGTTTGGAAGCTCCTCATAAAATGAAAGAGTTACCAAATTACCCAGGAGTTCTATATATACCCAAGAAAACTGAAAACATATTCACTCAAAAACTGATGCATAATTTGTTTATAGCAATATTTTTTATTTTCCCCATAGTGGAAGCAGTGTAGATGTCCATTCACTGACGAATGAATGAACAAAATGTGCCTTGTGGTGGAATATTATTCAACCATATAAAAGGATGAAGTTCTGATAAATACTTTGACAAGGATGAACCTTGAAAACATCCTGCTCAGTGAAAGAAGGCTGTCACACAAAAAAATTATATGATTTCATGCATGTAAAATGTCCAAAACTGACAAATTTATAATGACAGAAAATAGACTCATGGTAGGTAGTGGGAGGGGAGAGTGGGAACTGACTGATAGTGGAAACCGTTTCCTTTGGGGGAGATAATGAAACGGTTCTGGAATTTAAAAATGGTTATGCCTCCTTGTAACTATACTAAAATCCACTGACTGTACACCATTAAAAATGACATTTATGAGGCTACTAAAAGCACAGGACTTCAGGAGGTCACCATTGCTCACCTGTGTTAAGCCAGCCAGGTCATTTAACTTCTGCTTCTCATCCCTAAAATAGAATATCTGTCCGACAAAGCCGTTAGTGGTGAATGAGGTGGTTACTATGAAATCACGTAATGCAGTGCCTAAAATGCAGTGGATTTTCCATAAATGCCAACTGAATGGAAATTGGATGAATACTAATGGGCCTTGCAGGTGTGGGCTGGTGCATAAATCAGGTATGTCTGTCATAGGTGGTCAGTCCTGGTGTGCAAAAGGAAAGACCATGCTTCGTATCAAAGGCAGTATAATATAGTGGTTAAACTTGTAAACTCTGAAACCAGACTCCCTAGGTTCAAATCCTGTCTTTATTTCTTACTCTCCGTATAACAATGGACAGGTTACTTAGTATCTCTATACTCTGCGTATCTTAGAGTTCCTGTCTATAAATGAGAATAAAAATAGTACACTTGATTGGGTGTTAGAAGTGTGAAATGATATAAAATAGGTGTTCAGGAAGTATTATGGGTCAAACCATGCAGCAAGTGAGATGTTAGTTCCTGGGGGGCAGTGACCATTGTCTCTTTCACCTTTGTGACATATGGTAAAGGCAGAGTAAATACTTGTTGAACTTAGTGTGGTCTTCAATAAATAAGGACAAAGCTCAGGCTTTTATCATTGCTCTATGTGTCTCCAAATTAAGCTAATTGGACAGTGTAACCCAAACATATGAACCACAATTCATGGTCATATTCCTTGGAGTTAGTGCAAAAATTAAATCATCTTTATTTTGTGTGAAAGTCGCTCAGTCGTGACCCCATGGACTATACAGTCCACGGAATTCTCCAGGCCAGAATACTGGAGTAGGTAGCCTTTCCCTTCTCCAGGAGATCTTCCCAACCCAAGGATCGAACCCAGGTCTCCGACACTGCAGGTGGATCCTTTACCAGTTGAGCCACCAGGGAAGCCCAAGAATACTGGAGTGGGTAGCCTATCTCTTCTCCAGCAGATCTTCCCGACCCAGGAATTTAACTGAGGTCTCCTGAGTTGCAGGCGGGTTGTTTGTATTTAAACTAAAGCCTTTTAAAATCCAGTTTGGGGCTTCCCAAGTGACGCTAATGGTAAAGAATCTGTCTGCCAGTGCAGGAGACATAGGAGACATGGGTTCAGTCTTTGGGTTGGGGAGATCCCCTGGAGGAGGGCATGGCAACCCACTCCAGTGTTCTTGCCTGGAGAATCCTATGGACAGAGGAGCCTGGCGGGCTACAGTCCATGTGGTTGCAAAGAGTCAAGTCAGACACAACTGAAGCAACTTCGCATGCACGCACACAGGCACATCGTAACTTAAGAACATCTCTTTAGTTGTGGTACTATTCTTGGGACAATACTAGTTTGACCTGTGTGCTCACATTTTGTTTTTTTAATTTAGACCCTACTTCACCTTCTACAAAAATTACACCATGTTCGTTCTGTGTAATATCTTTCTTTCTAGATTACAAATTGCTTAACAATTTAACAGAAAATATTCACATAGAGATAAATACACCTAGACCTAGGTTGCAGAGAAGGCAATGGCAACCCACTCCAGTGTTTTTGCCTGGAGAATCCCAGGGACGGGGGAGGCTGGTGGGCTGCCGTCTATGGGGTCGCACAGAGATGCACACGACTGAAGCGACTTAGCAGCAGCAGCAGCAGACCTAGGTTAATGGGTCTCATTGAGTTGCTTGAAGCCAGGTTATCAACTCTAAAGACGGGAAGAACCCCTGAGGTCATCTTAATCCCTTCCAAGGAAGTTTAAATCCGGTTTACAACATGACAAAGAGTTTCTTAGACTTTTGAGTTCCTTCAGTCTTGACATTATCACTCAAACAGCTCTGTTACAAAATACTTTCTTATTGTAGAGCTAAGAACTGTATCCTTGTGGGTACCTGCTCAGTCGCTTCAGTTGTATCTGACTCTTCGCCGTACTTTGGACTGTAGCCCACCAGGCTCCTCTGTCCATGGGATTCTCTAGGCAAAAACACTGGAGTGAGTTGCCATGCCCTTCTCCAGGGGATCTTCCTGACCCAAAGATTGAACCCATCTCCTTTAAGTCTCCTGCATTGCAGGTGGATTCTTTACCCACTGAGCCACCTGCCCTGTGCTTGTACCTGCCAACTATTGATGTCAGGTCTCCCAGGACCAGGGACGTCTAGAACTAACATTCTTCATCCAGTGACGCTTCAAGTGTCTGAAGACACCTGTTACATCCCCCTGGAAACACTTTGGTTTCTCAAACTCCTCTATAAAGATAGGAGGAAAGATCTCTTTTTAAGATATAATTTAGTCTCATAAATTCACACTGATTGAGAAATGAGAGCAGAACATTTTTGAAACAATCACATTAGGCCTAACTGTATGAAATGCCTATCCTATTTTCTCTTTGGACCTTCAGAAATAGGGATTTCACATGATTCAGCTGATCCTTTTCCTCAGTCTTTCTCCTCTGTGGAAATTTGAGTTAGTGTGTCTTCTGTGAATAAGTATGTTTTCAGGACAAAGGACATATCAGGATGGCACCAAAGTCTGTCTTCCACATTCATCTATTCATCAAAAACATACTGAACATCGAAACACAGGGCATTTTGCAAGGTATTAGGGATGCAGTATTGAGAAGGTCATTGTCCTGCTGTTATGGAGCTCAGAGTCTAGTGGGGAAGCTAACATTATTGGTTTCTTAGTAACACAAATGTGTATTTATAAAAGCCATTACTGAATCCTAACCTTTTCCACCGTAAAACGTTCATATAATTACTCTAATGGATTTCATTTTGAGAACAGATTTTAGTCACAAACAAACATACATAAAACTAAGTAAGTTAATTTACTGAATAGCACTTTAAAATATTATTTACCTGGTTGCTGTAGAGTGCCTGTGAAAAATGACTCCTTGGACTTGGAATAAATGTTTAGCTATATTTCCAGTAAATAATTGATCTTGAATAATACTTCTTGTGGCTCTTCCACTGATGTCTTTTTGGGCTGGAAGACTCCAGCCCGTTGCACCCAACAACCTGTGGAACTGGAGTGATTTGAAAGGCAAAACGGAATTTGGGGAAAATAGAGGATGGGAGGAAGGAAACAGGTGGAACTGACCTGTATGGGTACCTTTATTTTTAGAGCCAAGTCTCCTTAGACTTCCAAAAGAATTGCTTTTTTACCTGTGAAATTTTTAAGGTCTTTTCATAGTAGCATCTAAAGCAGGATAAGATAAATTTTTATAGTATTCATTCATTCTTTTTGGTTGAGTTCAGCTTGAATAATTGGTAATGAACAGTGCTCTTAAAAACTGGCTTACTTAACATATACAAAGCCCCAAGAACTACATTCAATGAGCAGTTGCTGAGCTGCTTCTGTGTTCTGAGCACTTTGCTAAAGAATTGATAACAACCCAGGAAGAGATGTAATTTGGGGCTTCATTCTTACGAGTCCAGACAGACCTTTAGCCATATACACTTCTAGGTTTTTTGTTTTCTTTTTTTTTTCACAGTGAGTTGAATAATGATTAACCAAATTGTGTAAAATCTTCAGTTGATCAGTAGCTGTTGAGTAGCTACAATGTCCCTATGACAGAAAGAAATAATTGGACACTTGACTGATCTTTGCAGTCACAATGCGTTGCTTTGGACTTTTGCATTCTTAGAGCACCTTCTTGACCTATATTTTATACTGATTCCATTCTGTCTGATACTATAAAACCATAAAAGACTCTACGGTAAAAAATCGATCATTATATATGTGTGCAGTTCAGTCTAAAAAAGACTCTAGGAGACCAGAGCGGGGAGCCATTTTGAGTAGATGTGGAAGGATTATGGTGTATTATGCACATATGCGCCTGATGTTTGAAGAAGGTCTAGGTGAGTCTTGAGAGTAGCAGGAGAACTTGTCAGATGGGGAACAACCTTTATAAGGACTGGAGGGAAGTACGTGGAGTCACATCTGGAGTAGGTTCATCTCCTAAAACCATGTTTTGGGTACCTGAGCGAAAATAGATTCCCTATTTCCTGCTTCCATTTTTTTTCTGCAAAATGATAGGTTGGGTTTGATTAATGGCTTTTAAAACCAGTTTTCAAAGTAGTGCATGCTAAGTCGCTTCAGTTGTGTCTGACTCTTTGCAACCACATGGACTGTAGCCTGCCAGGCTCCTTTGTTCATGGAATTCTGCAGGCAAGAATGCTGGAGTGGGTTGCCATGCCCTGAACTAGAGGATCTTCCCGACACAGGGGTCAAACCCGCATCTCCTATGGATCCTGCATTGCAGGTGGATTCTTTACCACTGAGCCACCAGGGAGCAAGCAGTAGGATACCGATAATTCTTTGGGGATGGTGCTGAGGAAGGTGGACCCAGCCCCAAGGCCATCACCTCACCTCTTTGGGCAGCTCCTAAGGCTCATTGGGTGAGCTCACGGGACACGATTTTAAGACTGATGAACCAGGGGAATCCTAAAGGAAGGCCTGAGTGGCAGTTTGACTCCTCCTGGCTATCAGTGTGCACAGACCTACAGGAAAATGGAAAAATACCGTGACTGGAGGAGAGGGTTGCTGGTGGGAAACAGAAGTGGAGCTGGGCCTAGCACAGAGTAGGCACTAAGGAAATGACATGTCAGTGTCTGTGGGAATGTCCTGTCGTAGGCTGGGAATGTGCTGTCCACATGGTCAGAGAGGCCTTGAATTGTGGTCACCAGTAGCTTAGCTTTGAAACAAGGAGCCACCCTAGATTCTTCCATGGGGTATTGACAAAATGAACATGGTATGCAGGGAAAAGGAGCCCGGAAATGAACTGGATTCCTCACTTAACTCCTATTTTCCTTTAATTAGAATATAGTCTGGATATTGCATACTAGGAAACTATAGTTAGTTTTCTAAGGTAAAATGTGGTATTGTAGTTATTCTTAGGAAATGTGTGGTGTGCTGCAGTTTTTTGTTTTTTAGGGATGAAAGCATGTGAGAGCTGCAACTTATTTTCAAACAATTCAGATATAGAAATAACACCCATATCTACATCTGAATTGTTTGAAAATAAGTAGTGTATATAGTATATATAGTGTATATAGTATACATATGGGGCTTCCCAGGTGGCACTAGTGGTAAAAAATCTGCCTGCCAATGCAGGAGACCTAAGAAATCATTTCAGTCCCTGAGTCAGAAAGATCCCCTGGAGTGGAAAGTGGCAGAGGAGGACGACAGAGGAGCCCAGAAGGCTGCAGTCCATGAGACTGTGAAGAGTCAGACACAACTGAGCACATAGTATACATATGATGATATATATATATGATGTATATATTAAACATATAATGTTTATGTACATATAATAATATAATGTCTATATAATATATAGGAATATATAATGCATGTATATACAATTGTATTATATGTATTCACCCATTCGTACACATGTATTTATCTACCTGGATACTACAAATACGGCAAAATGTTAATTGCTGGATCCAGTGGTGGGAATACAGGTACTCCTTACACTGTAATATAATCATACCTATAGGACAGTACTTAGTCTGTGCCGGTAAAGAATCTGGCCTATATGTCTAGCTTCTAAGGGGTAACCTTTAAACCTTTGGAATTCTGCAGTTGATACTAGTGTCTTTGATATTCAGGGTGAGCCCCTGGGCCTCGTGGTTTCAGTCCATTTTGGGGGTGGGAAGGATGGAAACCAAGTTCCACCACAAGGGCAATCAATCATCGAGCATGCCTCTATAATGAAACCCCAGTGAAACCTCTGCACATCAAAGCCCTGGTGAAGACCCCAGGCCTGTAATCCTCCCTGTGGATTGTCAAGCAGCAGTAAACACTTCCTGAGGACAGTGAAAGCTTTGCCTTTGGAACCCTCCTTGGCTCTTCCCTATGTGGCTCTTCCTTTAGCAGGTTCTAATGTGTATCCTTTATCATAAACAATAACCGTGAGTGTAACTGCCTCCAGTGAGCTCTGTGAGTCCTCTCAGGTTTATCCCATTATCAGATTTGGGGGTGGCTTTGAGAGCTCCCAAATCTGCAGTGTTCAGAGGTGAGGTTGGGGTCAGAAGTGAGGACTGTCTTGGGGACTGTGTCCTTAGACTTTGCAGTTTGGCTAACTAGGGCTCAGGCCTTCTACATTATACTTGTGTATAAATATTTAATACTCCTAACATGAACATTAATGAGTTGTGATGGGGCCTTCTATTTGCCTGTCTTACAGATTAGAAAAATTTGGAAACAGATAACTCCCTTGCCCAAGGTTATACAGTGAGTAAACTGTGAAACTAGCATTTAACCCTTGCCAGGCTGCACCAGAGCTTGTACCTCTTGCTAATAAGGAAGCAAGCTCATCTCAGGGAAATAAGTGATTAGAATTTCAGAGTATGTAGGTCCAGGTTAGATCCTGTCTCCTCCATTCTCTAACTACAGTTCTGTACAATAATAATGGATCTCTAGGATAAAGACCCTAAGGCATAATAAGACAGCAAGCCCTGAAAGAAAGATTCAGTGATGTTTAGTACTAAAAACATTTTGTTTGCTAAGGTCATTAAGTGGACTAATTAATTTTGTAAAGAAGTCCAAGAGTTCTAACAGAATGGGCTTTCTCATAAACTTCTCCCTTGTCCAAGTAACGAGACCTCCACATTCTCTAACCATCCCGGTTAACAGGAGGCTTGCTATAAAATGTCAGTGGCATGGAAAAAATGCTTAAAGAGAGAGCAGTCCCACACCTCTCTCTACTAATTGATAGTTGACAATAATCCAAATCAGAATGGCATGTTCTTCAGAATTCTAAAATTCTAAATAAAATAAAAATAAAAATTTCAGTACCCTAAAGAAAGTATATGAGGGAAGAAGATTTAACAAGTGAAGTTCCCGAATGCTCTTCTTTTGCAGGAAAGGTTTAATTATAACAGGCCACAAATGTCACAATTTTGCCAGCATGCTGTGAATTTTGTAAACTCAACTAGCTGAAAGTGCATTAAATTTTAATCAAATTGTCACAAAAGCTTCCAGATAGATGGTACTGTATAGATGCAAGCAAAAAATGTGAATGACCCTCTGCAGTAGTCATGAAGTTGGGCATTTGCTCTTTGAATATGTGCATTGATGCGTGAGCAACGTCCTGACACAGGTTGCAAGGGTGCTGTTCTTCCCTGGCCACCCCCCAAAAAGCCTGGAGGTAAGCAATTCACTAGTGAGGGAAAAACTCAGCAATCCCAAGCGCACAGTAAAACAAGAGAAATCCAAGAGATTAAATCTCTGCTGCTGCTTTATTCTGCTAACGTGATCCTGATGGCCAAATGATTCTCTAAGAGGTTTTAGTTTGGGCTCTTCTGTGGAATTCCTAAAGTGGCTTATATTTCACCTAAGACAAAACGAAGCAAAAAAATCCCGGCAACTTCAAACATTGTGGTTTGAGATAATGCTTTGCTGTGATCTCATTTTCCAGTTTCTTTCAATGATTAAAAAAAGCCATTTTCCAATTTTCTCAATGACTAAAAATTTGGTTTCAAATTTTCCATTTTCCAAATTGTAGTCATTTTCCAATTTTTTTCAATGATTTAAAAAAAAAAAAATGGTTCCAAAGTGTTACTAGGCACAGTCCTAAAACCTTATGTAGGGGGGCGGAAAAAAAGGAAGCAGAAAGAGAGAAAGGAAACACCACCAAAGCAAATAGGAAATGGTATTTACGTTTTTCCTCATCTATTAAATAAGAATAAAAGTGCCTATCTCATAGGGCTGTTATGAGGATTAAATGAATTAATATTTTTTAAAGTGCTTAGAAAAAGTGCTGGTCATGTGGAAAACTATGTAACTTCATTTAATAAAAATGTTTAAGCACAAGTGAAAGAAACTTTGCAGGCACCAGTGGACTGAAGTGACCATCGGAGAAGCTGCCTTTGTTTTCCATAGACATGATTAAGTGCCACGAGGCAGTTTTAGAGGCAGAGAGGACTGAGGTGCAGCGGGAGAAATGTGTTTCCAGCGATTCTTAGCTACATGCGTTATTTCTGGGTTTATTTTCATAATATGAGTTTTTGATTGCTACGTACTTTGAAGTTTGCCTCAAGGGAAAAAGTTGAATTGAGACTCTTTGTGACCAGAATCTTTTGGCCTGGCAGGTTGGCGCCTTCAACTGTTTCTCATGCCAAGCCTGGGAGATTCTGTTCCCATTCCAAAAGCTGACAGGAGCTTCCTTGCAAATTTTTCTGAAAGAAATGAATGAGACTAAACTCCAACAGATTTCTGCCTCTATGGACCCTTAACTAGCCTAATTAGCTTGGTGAATTAGCAGTGCGAAGGCCAGAATACACAGTGCAGTGGGCCCAGCCCCAGGGGTGGAGACTCAGGAGGCTCCCGGATCTCGAAGCAGGAACCTTCCCGCAGCTGGCCAGGGATGGTCACAAAAGGCTGCAGTGAAAAGACTGCAGAAAAGCTGCTGCCGTCTTTTGGCTGAGTCCACAGGAATGTGGATTTTGAACTTTGAGCCATGCAAAATTATATTTATACCCAGAAAAGACTTCATAATGCCAAACCTGGTGAGCGTAAGATATTACATCATTTACACTTTGGGACATAAACAAAGAGAATTTTAAGGTCGTTTTCAGTAGCTGTTTTCCATCTCCAAAGGGAGAGGGGGAAGACTGAAAATGGAAAATGGCATTAAACTGTGACAGGAGGGGTCCAAGTCTGATATAAAAAAGAACCTTCAGGCCTTCAGTCGAATAGCTGTGTTCAACTCTATCAGACCCACCCACTTTGTATAACAAATATTTGTTAACATTCCTTTTACTGTCCTGAGCTAAAGTTCACAGACAATATACCATGCCTACAGGCATTCAAAAGTTAACATCATTGGTGGGATTGTAAATTGGTACAGCCACTATGGAAACAGCATGGAGGTTCGTTAAGAAGTGAAAACCTGAACTACCATATGATCCTGCAATTTTATTCTTGAGTATTTATTTGAAGAAAATGAAAACAGTATCTTGAAAAGATATATGTTCATTGCAGCATTATTTACAATAGCCGAGATATGGAAACAACCACTGATGGATGAATGGATAAAGAAGATGAGGTATATTAAAATGGAATACTATTTAGCCATAAAAAAGAATGAAAGCTTGTCATTTGTGACATGGATGGATTTGGAGGGCATTATGCTAAGTGAAATAAGTCAAACAGAGAAAGACAAATACCACATGATCTCACTTATATATGGAATCTAAAAAACAAGACAAGTAAAAACAACAAGAAAAACCAAGATCATAGATAGAACAGATTGGGGCTTCCGGGGTAAGGGTCATTTGGGAATAGGTCAAGGGGTCAAAAGATACAGTCTACCAGCCAGCTATAAAAAGAAAGTAAGTCTTGGGAATATAGAGTACAGCATTTGTGTTGCATATTTGAAAGAGAGTAGATCATAAAAGTCCTCATAAAAGTCCACAGAAAAATGTCTGTGATATTATGGTGGAAGGACACTAACTAGACTTACTATGGTCATCATATAACATTGGACATAAATATAGAATCATTATGTTGTGCACCTGAATATTAGTATTGTATGTCAATTAGACCTCAGT
Source organism: Raphicerus campestris (assembly GCA_006410735.1). Lineage (NCBI taxonomy): Eukaryota > Metazoa > Chordata > Mammalia > Artiodactyla > Bovidae > Raphicerus > Raphicerus campestris. The sequence goes on along the minus strand of SJYW01016629.1, from coordinate 96,131 downwards.
TTTAAAAAAACAAAAGACCTTGATAGACTGCTCTAACTGTAAAATAAAGAAGGATATAAATCAAAGTCATTTATGATGACCTATGTGTTTCAGTATGTAAATGTTTGGGCGTGACTTCACAAGAAGATATAATAAACTATAGATAGATGCATTAAATAAGGTCATATCTAAGAAAAGTAAGACATATTCAGTGAGTTATCAGCATATTTCCTCTACACTTGAGACTTTAAAATAGGAGATAAATATGTTTATTTCTAAGCTTGGAATCACAGCAATGCAACAGCTGCATTGGCATCAGAGATTCAGACGGTACAAATGGCGTTGCTCTTGGTGATGTGATTTCCTGAAATGGTGCACAATGCTTGTTAAAGTTTTCAAACTAAGCACAACAGTTGCTGCTGCTGCTGCTAAGTCGCTTCAGTCGTGTCCGACTGTGCGACACCATAGATGGCAGCCCACCAGGCTCCCTGGTCCCTGGGATTCTCCAGGCAAGAACACTGGAGTGGGTTGCCATTTCCTTCTCCAATGCATGAAAGTAAAAAATGAAAGTGAAGTCGCTCAGTTGTGTCAGACTCCTAGCGACCCCATGGACTGCAGCCTACCAGGCTCCTCCATCCATGGATTTTCCAGGCAAGAATACTGGAGTGGAGTGCCATTGCCTTCTCCAAGCACAACAATTAAAACTATGCAAAATGCAGTCAGAATACTCAATGTGTAGACGTCAAAACAGAGTTAGATTCTAGGCTCAGAAACTTATAAACAGTATTTTTTTTAAATCCTGGACTTTCTACGTGAAAGCCCAGGTGGACATGTGAAATTCATGAGAGATACAGAAACAATGTGACGTTGTGCAGGACTGTTCACATGTGGCAGAATGTCTGGCATCCCTGGATCCTGCTCAGGAAGTGCCAGTCATCCTCTGGGGACCACCCTCACTCTCCTCCCCACTCTGGCCATTGTGATAACTGATAATGTTTCCGCACCCTCCGAAGCAGAGTACAGCCCATGGTAAGATGTGCTGCTCTGAAACCCTAGTCACCTGCCCCGTGAAGTCAGGGTGAGAGGTCAGGCCCCAAGGGATGAGGTCTGTGCTCTTCCTTGGGAGTAGGATGGAATGAGAGGTTTGAGATCACAGGTAAACTTCCTTCTCTATGTTTTTCCCTTCTGACTTAAAATTTTAATTTACAGTAGGTCCCCTACATATGAACGAGTTCCATTGTGAGAATGGATTCATAAGTCCAATTTGTTCATAGTCCAACAAAGACAGCCTAGATACCCAACTAACATAATTGGTTATATAGTGCTGTACTGTATAGGCTTATAATACTTCTCACACAAATAAGACATAAAAAACAAGCACACACAAAAAGAAAACATTTTCAATATTATAGGATAGTAGCACCTTGAAAAGTACAGTAGTACAGTACAGCAGCTGGTATCCCGGGGCTGGCATCGAGTGAGCAGCAAGAAGAGTCATTGACTGGAGAAGAGGAGGCAGGAGATGGGAGAGCTGAAGGCTCAGCAGGGGCAAGCTACAGTCTCACTCACGCCTGACGCTGATAGCACAGGTTCTGGCTCCTTGCTGGATTCAGCTCTATCTACCCTCTTAAAGAAACTCCATTGATTCTGGGTGGAAGCACGTTCACATCTTTGAAAGTTCACAACTTTAAGATTCCTGTGTAGGGGACTTACATTGTTGTTTTTAATCAAATGCATTAAAAGTCAAGAAGTCTAGTCTATTATTTTAAATAATAGATTTTTTTATCGAATATAGTTAATTTACCAGTGTTGTGTTAGTTTCAGGTGCACAGCCAAGGGGTTCAGTTGTATACACATACATACAGATATTCTGTTTCAGAGGCTTTTCCATTATAAGTTATTACAAGATATTGAATGCAGTTCCCTGTGCTGTGCAGTAGGTCTTTGCTGTTGCTCTGTTCCATTTACAGTAGTGCATATGTGTTAAGTCAGACTCCTAATTTATCACCCCTCCCACACCTCACCCCACCTTCCCCTTTGTTTTTTATGTCTGTGAGTCTATTTCTGTTTTGAAAATAACGTATCATTTTTTTTAGATTCCACTTAGCAGTGATATCATATATTTGTCTTTCTCTGTCTGAAAAGTCAAGTAGTCTTAACAGTTCCCTGCTACACACTACCCCAAGCCCTCTCCCCAAAGACATATATTCTCAGATATTTTCTCTCATATTTGCTTTCATAATTCTAAACAGTGTGCTTTCCTCCCCCTAAAGTGTGATTTTTAAAATCATAATCATTTTAATTACACACTATACATAATAATATGTTGTAGGTTATTCAAATAATTTGTAATCATAAATATTATCTGTTGGCTTTCAAATAGGGAAAATAAACTTTCAGAACATGTGTATAGCAGATATTACACTTAAGCTATTCTCATATAGTGTTTGTATCATGTGACCCTTGCTAAAGTTTTGAGACGGATATCGTGAGTGTCATTCTCATGGCAAATATAGGCAATGGGAACACAGATAAGTGACCGCCCAAGACCACACGGTTGTAAAATAGCAAAGACAGGACTAGAGCCCAAGGTGTTTGCTTTCTTAGGCTGTTTTTAACCTTGCTTTGATAGCTGAAGTGTCATGGGACTATTCTGCTTAGATTCCCTTCTAACAAAAACTTCGAGGGTCCCCATTCCCATGGCACCTCCTTCCTGAAACCTTTGGTGATCCTCCCCATGCAGGTCTTTTCTCTGAGCTTCAGTGCGTCAATCTTGGCACTCATCGCAGTAACTCACTAGGTGTCTTTTTCACACTGCCCTAAGTCTTTTTCACACTTCCTCCTCTTTCTGTCCACAGACCCCAGCAGGTCATCAGTTGGAAGTTGTGGCATCTTTGTGCTGGGTATCAGTTGGAAGTTGTGGCATCGTCTGTGCCCAGCTACACAGACCAGAACAGAACAGCTTCCCTCCTTCCAAGCCCCCAGCTGGTAAACCTGTGAATGTGTGATATACCCTCTGAAATGGAGACAGGACCAATAACTTCAGTAGGACAGCTACACAGAGACCAATGTCTTCTCAGATTTGGCTGCTTTGCACTTCAAACTTGCAAGATTACTCAAATCAGACCGAAAGAGACATGCATACAGACAAACCTGATTCACAAAATCATGAAGATCCTGCTAGAGGACTGAAATTAAGAGGAGGCCAGTGACAGTCTTTTCTTATAAGGACAACGATGGAACATGAGTTTTGGTGAATGGAAGTGATTTATAAGTAAGGCTAACTGGACAACTTTACTTTAATCGAGGTGGGAAATGATGACTGTATGAATGGACATTTCTTCTGGAACAATCTTGAGTAGTTTTAGTTTTATTTACTCATCTTATTTTGGCTGCATTGGGTCTTTGTGGTGGCGTGCAGGCTCTCTAGTTGCAGCAAGCACCTGGACTTAGTTGCCCCCTAGCATGTGGGATCTTAGTTCCCTGACCAGGAATCAAACCCACGTCCTCTACACTGGGAGGCAGATTCTTAACCACTGGACCACCAAGGAAGTCCTCTTTAGTAGTTTTAATAATGGAGAAAATATCATTGGCTTTCTAGATGGTCAAGGAGAAAGAGGGAGAGGAACAATGAAAGTGATCAGGTTAGCAGCAATATGGTGAGAAAAAGGAGTGAGACTTAGTACTAAATTAGTAATGGACATGGACTTAAATGGGGTTGATAAAGTTATCAAGTGCTGTTGAGAAATTACGAAGGAAAAGAAAAGAAACAGTTTTGTAGGGGGTGACTGATTCTTTCATTGCCCAGTTGGGTAAGAAGTAATGCAATGAATACCTGGTATCCACAGGTGCATAGGGCATAATGCATAGTGCATAACATACTATGTACATAACATATAACATGTTATACCCATGAAAGACAGGTTACACCATAAATGCCATTCAAAAGTATTTGAATTGCCAGCCTTTCTTTTTCAACCTGAGAAGGAAAACATTCTCATTAACTTTGATAAATAACCACAGTTATAAATAAATAACT
>SJYW01016629.1:56335-87557 GCA_006410735.1 Raphicerus campestris | reverse complement strand
TGACTTTGACAGTCAAAGTGAATAGAACGCACAACTCTCAACACTTGACTCTTTACAACTCCGAACATCTCTGCACACCTAGCTGAAAACACAGTCCTGAGCACCTACAAATGATCCTTGCAGAAAGTGTAAATGGCACCATTCCTACCAATGGCCCTCTGCCTTAGGCTTTTCAAAGCCCTAGACACTTATAATTCAAATCACGTTTGTAAACATAAAACATTCCTAGGAACAACTGTAAGAATATTTAATACTTTCATGAAGAATGTGTAGTTCCTGTTTAGAAATATCATGAAAACCATCAGTGGAGTAAAGTTACATTCTGGGCTCAGAGACAAAGTTTTTAGATATAATCTCTCATTCTTTGGTGATTAAAAGAAACAGGTACTCAACAAAAAAATTGTCTTTTTCTTTTAATGCAACAATGCAATTCATGAACTGATTCTATGACATTAGGCCTTATTTAAGCTTGGTTTTGTTCTAATTTTTTTGTATTTGAGAACTATTGAGAGACTTAGGATAAATATAGTAATTCTTTGTTATCAGTCATGTTTTAGGAGTACTGTGTTAGCCAAATACTCTGGCTCAAAGAGAGTTGACTATTTGCAAAGAATTATATATATATATTAATATATATATATATATATGTATGTATGTATGTATGTACTAGGCCTTGACAAACTTGTCCTAATATTGTGGAAATGTTACAGGAAGGGGGATCCCTTCCAGGGCCTGAAACTGGGCTCTTGGAAACTGGGCTCTTGTCTAACACTTGGAAATTAATTGCCCAAGGAGACACACGTGCTGACAAAGCAAGAGATTTTGTTGGGAAAGGGCACCCGGGTGGAGAGCAGCAGGGTAAGGGAACCCAGGAGAACAGCTCTGCCATGTGGCTCACAGTCTCAGGTTTTATGGTGATGGCATTAGTTTCTGGGTTGTCTTTAGCCAATCATTCTGACTCAGAGCCCTTCCTGGTGGTGCACACCTTGTTTAGCCAAGATGGACACCAGCGAGAAGGATTCTGGGGGGTGCTTGGATATGTGGTGTCTCCTTTTGACCTTTCCTGAACTCTTCTGGTTGGTGGTGGCTTATTAATTCTGTGTTCCTTACCAGGACCTCCTGGTCGTAAAACAACTCATTCAAATGGTTACTCTGGTGCCTGGCCAGGGTGGGGGGCTTCAGTGTGCCTCCCTGACAAAAGATATTTTACTGAGGAAACTAACATCTTATCTGTGGTCACAAGGAGCAGCTCATAGATTTGCTGTGCCAGGTACTTTGCTGAGCATTTTGTTGACATTATGAACTTTAATCTTCATAATAAATCTAAGCAAGAACTTACTCCTATTTTACAAATAAAGAAACATGAATTTAGGAATAATTCTTATCCAAAGCTGTTAATAAAAGTTGCAGAAAGAATCTCACCAGAGTCTACCTGGTTCTAAATTGTATCCTTTTTCTCTTTTATGTGACATCTTGCAATTCTTCTTTTTTGAGAAAGGATGTAAGATTGTCAACATGTCAAGTTCAGCAAAGTTGTCAATGTGAAAATGAATGGTTATACAATGTCCAAGAAAAGCTAATTGACTATACTCTCGTTTATCAAAAAAGTATCATCATGATCATTATCATTGATAGCAAACATTTGCTATTCCTGGCAAAAGTCACGCAACTTCTTTTAATAATATTGAACTGTGAAAATTCCTCAAACATGACAAGGCAATAGCCATTTTGGATTTTAAAAATGAGCTCAATAAGAAGAGCACCAAAAGGAAACAATTCTTAAAGCTTTCATACAAAGCATTCATTAAAAATATAATTTATGAAAAAGGCTACTGAATGAACTTCAGGATGAAGTAATGAATGTTAAATTACGCTTTTTAAATCTCAAAGGAAGTTGCAGAGTAACCACATACCATACTGTTATAGTTCAAATTTTCTTCTCTTATGTAGCATTTGTTTTAAGAATAGTCCATTATTCATCTTTAATGGGCATCCAAAATTAAACAAATTGATTTTAAAAGAGGGTTTTAATAAAATACATCCATTTCTGATACATTTCTGTCTCCAACAGTGTCCTTACGGAGTCCAAGAGCTTAAGAGTAATCTGGGATTGTCTGCAATCATCGATGTGAAGGAGTCAGCACAGGGCCAAATAGCTTTTCTTGAATTTGAGTGTAAAAGGCACTTTATTTACTGCTAGATGACACACAGCTAGAGCAGGCAGAGGGTCTTTTTCCAAGGCAGACCTTTTTCCAAGGAAGCCACACAGATGGCCAGCCTGCACATGAAAAGATGCTCAACGTTGTTAATCATCTGGGAAATGCAAATAAAAAACCACAGTGAGATATGACCTCACACTCTTCAGAATGGCTATTATTAAAAAGACTAGAAATAACAAGTGTTGGTGAGGCTGCAAAGGAAGAGAACACTGGTGCACTGTTGGTGGAATTATAAATTGGTGTGACCACTGCAGAAACAGTATAGAGGTGCCTCAAAAAATAAAAGTAGAATCACTGTATTAATACAGTCCAGCAAGTTCACTTCTTGGTATTTACCTGAAGAAAACAGAACCACTAACTTAAAATTCATGCACCCCTATGTTCATTGCAGCATTATTTAGGATAATCAAGATGTGGAACCAACCTAAGTGTCTATCAATAGAAGAATGGATAAAGATGTGATACACACACACAATGGAATATTAGCCATAAAAAGAATGAAAGCTTTCCATTTGAGACAACATGGATCCATCTATGTGGTATTATGCTAAGAGAAATAAGTCAGACAGAGAAAGACACACACCGTATGATCTGACTTTCGTGTTGAATCTAAAACAAACAGAAGAAAATGAAAACAAACCTGAAGATATAGAGAAAAAACCGATGGTTACCAGAGGTTGTGGGACTGGGTGAAATATGTGAAGTGGATTAAGACTGTCTCTTATACACATCTTGGTGCACACCTTGTTTANATGGATAAAGATGTGATACACACACACAATGGAATATTAGCCATAAAAAGAATGAAAGCTTTCCATTTGAGACAACATGGATCCATCTATGTGGTATTATGCTAAGAGAAATAAGTCAGACAGAGAAAGACACACACCGTATGATCTGACTTTCGTGTTGAATCTAAAACAAACAGAAGAAAATGAAAACAAACTTGAAGATATAGAGAAAAAACCGATGGTTACCAGAGGTTGTGGGACTGGGTGAAATATGTGAAGTGGATTAAGAGGTACAAACTTCCAATCAGAAAATATATGTTATGAGATATTATACATCATAAGAATAGAATCAATGATATTCTAATAAAATTGTGTGGGAACAGATGGTTATTAGATTTATCATGGTGATCATTTTATAATATATTTAAATATTGACTCACTATATATTGTATACTTGAAGCTAATATAATGTTGTAGGTCAACTATATTTCAATTTAAATAAATGGTTTAAAAATTCCAACAGGGTAACTCAGGGAAGAGTGAGTCTTCTAGTAAAGGTCTTTTTCCCCTTTATAATATGAAATAAAATCCACTTAAACAGGTATTTCTAGAAAAGCTCTTGGATTTTACTTATTCATAATTGATTTGGGTAGTAGTAGATGTTATTGAGATGATGTTTCAGCCTGTAGAACAAGGAATATATAGGGATCCAACCTCAGATAAGTCCCCATTAATTACTAAATTCAAACCCAAATCTCAGAACTTATTACTGAAGCGTGACAGGGAAACTCTCTGAGAGACAATGAAATCAGACCTCCAGAGAGCAATAGAAAATAGCTTTCATCCACTTAGCCAAGAGAGACATTATCAAGTCTTTACCAAACCCATTTTACTTTCTTTCCTCTTGGGCCCCTTAGCGGTTAGGCTGGGGCCTTGTGCGTTCTGGCCACTGGAAATGAAGAGGTAGTAATGGCTAACCTAAACTCTCCGCTACAGATCTTCTTAACAGAGGCAAAGCTCAGTCAAGGAGATCTAGCCTCTGGACAGAGGCAGACCAAGTTGGATTTGTAGGAGAGTATGGAAAAGGTCATTAGTCTTCAGATAGCTAAGTTCCATGCCAGTTTACCTTCCTTCTTCCCATCAACATTGGACTCTTCTCAAAAATTCATTTAAGAGTTGCCATTCCCAGACTTCCCTGGTGGTCCAATGGTTAAGAATGTGCTTGTCAATGCAGGGGACATGGGTTCCCCTGGTCCCATGGCTTCCCCATCCCTGGTCCGGGAAGATCCCACGTGGTGCAGAGCAATTAAGCCGGCTAACCACAACTAATAAGCCTGCATGCTCTAGAACCCATGCTCTGCAACAAAAGAAGCCACTACAGTGAGAAGCCCAAACACTGAGAGAGTAGCTCCCACTCAGTGTAACTAAAGAAAGCCCGCTCACAGTAAGGAAGGCCCAGAGCAGCCAAAAAGAAATAAGTAAATAAGAAGAGGGGCCAGTTCTCTTTGCTTTGCTTCTGCTTCTCCGGCGAGGGCAGCAAAGCTGAATACAGTGTTGGTGAAGGGGAAAAAAGGACTAAAATGGAATCAGAGAAAAGGGACCCTACTTGAAATTGCTGGACACCTTTGATAGTTCCACCCCTGGAAAAGTAGACCCGTCCACATGCTGAAGTCAGATCGCTGGGATCAGCCCTCCCCTAACCACCTTGGGTGGGTGGAAGCAAGCTGTGTAGAAGGGCAGCAGAGAAGAAGACTCATGCTTGCTGTTCTGGGGACCACCTGGCCATCACTGGGACATGCGCTGGTGACAGTCCCCTTCTGTGCACCAACAAATATGAATAGGCTGAACCAGATTTCACCTCCCTAAGAAGAAAACTCTAAAGCCCTTTAAAAGCACCATTTATATACAATTGCAAATATGTTTATTGTGGATCACTTTTAGCTGTTCATTAAACCAAATCCCCTGGGGCCATTTTATGCCTATGCTTTGGAAATTAGTCCTTGTTACTTTATGTAATTGAAAACAATAAAGCTAAGTGCCTGCTATACTCTTCTGTAATTTGAAACAGGGATGCCCAACCTCCTATCTCCAGGCCCCTTGATGGCCTCAGAGGTAATGAGGGGAATCTGTGCGTTATTTTCATGATAGCAGAAAACCTTTCAGAAATGGGAAATTTAACTTAAAGCTGCATGAGCTATCTGTTTTGTCAAGTTTCTTTTGACTGAGATTACATCAGCCTAGGACAGTAATTTATTGTCTCAGAGAATAATTGATTGATAATTGATTATCTCAGGCTATTTGGAAACCCTGAAGTACAGCCATTTAATGTTTTTGATTAAAATAAATGGGTTAATCACCAATAAAGCTTTCATAGAGAAGAAATTTTAAGAAATAAGCTCTATGTAGAAAAAAATTATCAGTTTAAGCATCTATCCACCAAATGGAAATATTATAATAATCCAAATATCCATGAATAAATTAAATATGGTATAGCTCTACAATGGAATACTATTCAGCCATAAAAAGAATGAAATACTGATATGAACATGATATGATACAGCATACTGATATGATATAACATGAACGAACCTCAAAGAACCATTATGTTTAGTGAAAGAAGCTACTCACAAAAGACCATATGTGGTATGATTCCATTTATCTTGAAATGTGCATTAGACGCAAATCTTTCAAGACAGAAAGTAGATTCATGGTTACCTGGGCTGGGATGGAGGAGAATGAGAAGTGTGTTAGTAGATATGAGATTTCTTTTTAAAGTGAAGAAAGATTTTGCTGATGGTTGCACAACTTTGTATAGGATATATTAAATCATTTAATAATACACTTAAGTGGGTGAATTTTATGGTGTATAAATTGTATCTCACAAAAGCTATTAACATTTGTCAGAATCATAAATTAAACTCCATAACTTTCCATTTGACTTTACACCGAATTTGTCTGAATTAATGGAATCTTACAACCTGAGTGTAAAGCTGGGTTCTTGAGAAAGAATGACAAAAGCAAGCAATAACTGTATGTCTTGCCTTGGGGAAAAAATGCTGGAACCTCAGCCCTGTCTCGCCACACTTGCAGAACCTCTCCTGCACCCTCTTTCTTACTCTTGGCAAGAGGNAACCAAATCCCCTGGGGCCATTTTATGCCTATGCTTTGGAAATTAGTCCTTGTTACTTTATGTAATTGAAAACAATAAAGCTAAGTGCCTGCTATACTCTTCTGTAATTTGAAACAGGGATGCCCAACCTCCTATCTCCAGGCCCCTTGATGGCCTCAGAGGTAATGAGGGGAATCTGTGCGTTATTTTCATGATAGCAGAAAACCTTTCAGAAATGGGAAATTTAACTTAAAGCTGCATGAGCTATCTGTTTTGTCAAGTTTCTTTTGACTGAGATTACATCAGCCTAGGACAGTAATTTATTGTCTCAGAGAATAATTGATTGATAATTGATTATCTCAGGCTATTTGGAAACCCTGAAGTACAGCCATTTAATGTTTTTGATTAAAATAAATGGGTTAATAACCAATAAAGCTTTCATAGAGAAGAAATTTTAAGAAATAAGCTCTATGTAGAAAAAATTATCAGTTTAAGCATCTATCCACCAAATGGAAATATTATAATAATCCAAATATCCATGAATAAATTAAATATGGTATAGCTCTACAATGGAATACTATTCAGCCATAAAAAGAATGAAATACTGATACGAACATGATATGATACAGCATACTGATATGATATAACATGAATGAACCTCAAAGAACCATTATGTTTAGTGAAAGAAGCTACTCACAAAAGACCATATGTGGTATGATTCCATTTATCTTGAAATGTGCATTAGACGCAAATCTTTCAAGACAGAAAGTAGATTCATGGTTACCTGGGCTGGGATGGAGGAGAATGAGAAGTGTGTTAGTAGATATGAGATTTCTTTTTAAAGTGAAGAAAGATTTTGCTGATGGTTGCACAACTTTGTATAGGATATATTAAATCATTTAATAATACACTTAAGTGGGTGAATTTTATGGTGTATAAATTGTATCTCACAAAAGCTATTAACATTTGTCAGAATCATAAATTAAACTCCATAACTTTCCATTTGACTTTACACCGAATTTGTCTGAATTAATGGAATCTTACAACCTGAGTGTAAAGCTGGGTTCTTGAGAAAGAATGACAAAAGCAAGCAATAACTGTATGTCTTGCCTTGGGGAAAAAATGCTGGAACCTCAGCCCTGTCTCGCCACACTTGCAGAACCTCTCCTGCACCCTCTTTCTTACTCTTGGCAAGAGGCTATGAGACAAGCCTGTGGTTCAGGAACTGCTTGTCCTCACCCAAACAGTGCTCCACCCCCATAAAGGACCCAGGGCTTCATAAATCTCTTCCATGCAGAGAACAAGGCCCAGGGGCCTTCAATCACACTGAGACCAATCCTCCGCTTGAAAACTTCTGGTTTTCTCCCTGAAGCCAGTTTTATCTGGCACTAGATTTGCATCTGTGAAACTTTTTTGTTTTCACCCTATGAGGCATTTAACAAATTTCTACCAAAGTCATCAAGATACACGACAGCACTCTCCTAATAATGATGTCATAAGTCGACTGTGAAAATTTCAGAAAATATATGAAACTAGAAAGAAAAAAAATACAGCCATTACCTAATAATAACCTTAAAAAAACATTTTAGCATGTTTCTCTCTAAAATTACATATATCATTTTCTTTACCTGGTGGAGAGCACACTGTAAATTCATTTTTGTGGATTATAGGAATCATATAACTAGTCACCTTGTAGGCAGTAACTGCTGAAAAGCCTGGCATCAAAAGTACAAAGCCTTACAACATTCGTGCTGTGGACAAAACTCACTCCCAGCTTAATTTTATGCTTTTCTATTCAGATTTCTTCTGTCCTACTTTCCATCTTCTCTTATTTCTATATTTAATCTTGTTTTATTATATGTATTTTTATAAAACATTCTAAAGGCTTTCCAAAATAAACAGTTTTTCCATCATAACTATTTCAAGTGTCCTTTTTCAGTAGTGTTAAATATATTCACATTGTAATCTTGCAAAACTGAAACTGTAGACCCATTGAATAACGCCCATTCCCTGCTCTCTCTGTCCTCTGGTGATCACCATTCTACTTTCTGAGTCTATGAATTTGATTACCCTAGATACCTCATACACTTCCCCGGTGGTTCAGCAGTTAAAAATCTGCCTGCAATGCAGGAGACCAGGGTTTGATCCCTTGGTCGGAAAGATTCCCTAGAAGAGGGTGTGGCAACCCACTCCAGTATTCTTGGCTNTTGTTGCTAGAATAAGAGAAGATGACACTTCAAAATGATGATTTTTTTTTAATTTGCAGTTGCTCAGGGGTAACCCACTTAGCAAGCTTTTTCACCTTTTCAGTATGCTTCAAATGCTGAGTGAGCATAGAATGGTCGATGTTGAGTTCTCAGCAACTTCCCATGTAGTTGTAAGAGGATCAGCTTTGAAGATTGCTCTTAATTTGCCGTTGTCAGCTTCCGATGGCAGATCACTAACACTCCTCATCTTCAAGGCTCTCCTCTCCTTTGCAAAACTTCTTGAGCCACCACTGCACTGCGCATTCATTAGCAGTTCCTAGGCCAAATGCATTGGCAATGTTGCATGTTGTCTCTGCTGCTTTATGACCCATTTTGAGCTCAAGTAAAAAAATCGCTCAAATTTGCTTTTTGTCTGCCATCATTTTCATAGTCTAAAATAAATATTAATGTAAAATAAGCAGCAAGTAATAAGTCATTAGCAAAAAACATGAAGTGATAAATGTGCATTAAAATGATGTATAACATAACATTTATTGAGAACATATTCCAATATCAAATGACAAATTTCAACAATGCAAAAACCACAATTACATTTGCACTAACATAATATGAGTTTTTTTTAGATTCCACATATAAGTGAGATCATACAATATTCATCTTTGTCTATCTAACTTATTTCTCTTAGCATAATACTGTCTAGATTCATCAATGTTGTTGAAAATTATACAATTTCTCTCTTTTATGACTGTATAATGTTCCATTATTTATATATATCACATTTTATTTATCCATTTATCCATAGATGAACACTTATTTTGTTTCTATATCTTGGCTATTGTAAATAATACTGCAATGAACTTGCAGATGCAGATATTTTTTCAAGATAGTCATTTCTTTTCCTTCAGATGTATAGCTAGAAGTGAAATTGCTGATCACATGGTGGTTCTGTTTTTAAGTTGAGGGGCAAAATTCATGCTGTTTTCCACAGTTGTTATACCAATTTGCCTTTTCACTAACAGTGCCCAATGTTACCTTTCCTCCACACCCTCACCAGATAAAGATCTTTATCTTTTTGATAAAGCCTTTCTAACAGGTATGAGATGCTGTCTCATTGTGGTTTTGATTTGCATTTCCCCGAAGATTATTGCTTTCCCTTTTTCACATCCCTATAGGTCATTTTGTATGTCTTCTTTGGGAAAATGTCTATTCAGTTCTTCTTCCCAGCAAATATTAAAAATATTTTGTAACCATTTGTAATTACCACATATGAGTCTATCATCCAGAACTGCCATAATTGACATGGACATTTCTCATTCCTCTATTGTCGGATATTTAGATTGTTTTGAATTTGTATTATAAAGAACAATATTCCAATGTATATTTTTATGTATAGTTCTTTGGTCATATTTAATATTATTTTCTATGAAAGAGTTTAGACATGGCACGACTGAGTTAAGGATATGAATATTAAGACTTTTGACACATCTTTTCTCATTTCTAAAAAATTATAACTTAAAAAATATTTTTTTTCTCCTAGAATTTCATCATTTTTATTGAAGTATAATTGATTTACAATGTTGTATTGTAAATTAAAAAATAATCAAATAACATTTGAGATATCTATCTTCTGAAAATTTACATTATGTATCATGTTTTAAAATGGTGTGAAATATATATGTGGCTTAAAATATACTAATACACGAATTACATTTTTTATAATGTTGAGGTCTTTTAAAGTTTATTTTTAATTGGAGGATAATTGCTTTACAATATTGTGTTAGTTTCTACCATACACCAACATGAATCAGTCACAGGTACACATGTGTCCCCTCTCTCTTGAACCTGCTCCCCGCCTCCCTCCACATCCCACCCCTCTAGGTTGTCACAGCACTGAATGTGAGCTCATTTCACCTGATGATGGACAGGTGGTGTACTTCCATGCCCTAACTATTATAAACAGTGTTATAATGAACATAGGGATTCATGCGTCTTTTTCAGTTTTGGTTTCCTCAGGGTATATGCCCGGTAATGGGATTGTTGGATCATATAGTAGTTTTATTCCTAGTTTTTCAAGGAATCTCCATACTGTCCCATAATGACTATATCAATTTACATTCCCACCAACTGTGCAAGAGTGTTCCCTTTTCTTCACACCCTCTCCAGCACCTACTGTTTGTAGAATTTTTGATGATGGCTACTCTGAACAACGTAAGATGATATTTCATTGTATTTTAAATTTATATTTATCTAAGAATGGGCAATGTTGAGCATCTTTTCATGTGTTTATTAGCCATTCATATGTCTTCTTTGGAGAAATGTCTGTTTAGGTCTTCTACCCACTTTTTGGTTGGGTTGTTTTTCTGATATTGAACTACATGAGCTGCTTGTATATTTTGGAGATTAATCTTTTGTCAGTTGTTTTATTTGCTATTATTTTCTCCCACTCTGAGGGCTGTCTTTTTACCTTATTTATAGTTTTATTTTCTGTGCAGAAGCTTTTAAGTTTATTTAGGTCTCATTAGCTTAGTTTTGTTATTTCCATTATTTTAGGAGGTGGGTCCAAGAGGATCTTGCTGTGATTTATGTCAAGGAGTGTGCTGCCTATGTTTTCCTCTAGGAGCTTTATAGTTTCCTGCATTGCATTTAAGTCTTTAATCCATTTTGAGTTTATTTTTGTGCATGGTGTTAGAAGGTGTTCCAATTTCATTCCTTCACATGTAGCTGTCCAGTTTTCCCAGGACCACTTATTGAAGAGGCGGTCTTTTCTCCACTGTAAATTCTTCCCTCCTTTGTCAAAGATAAGGTGCCCATAAGTGTATGGGTTTATCTCTGGGCTTTATATTTTGTTCTGTTGCTCTGTATTTCTGTTTTTGTGCCACTACCATACTGTCTTGATGACTTGTAGCTTTGTAGTACAGTCTGAAGTCAGGTTAATTCTTCCAGCTTCACTTTTCTTTCTCAAGATTCCTTTGGCTGTTCAGGGTCTTTTGAATTTCTATGCAAATTGTGAAATGTTTTGCTCTAGTGCTGTGAAAAATACCATTGGTAGTTTGATAGGGATTGCATTGAATCTGTAGATTGCTTTGGGTAGTATAGTCATTTTCACAACATTGATTCTTCCCATCCAAGAACATGGTATATCTCTCCATCTGTTTGTGTGGCCTTTGACTTCTTTTATCAGTGTCTTATAGTTTTCTGC
Organism: Raphicerus campestris; assembly: GCA_006410735.1. Classification (NCBI taxonomy): domain Eukaryota; kingdom Metazoa; phylum Chordata; class Mammalia; order Artiodactyla; family Bovidae; genus Raphicerus; species Raphicerus campestris. The sequence continues at coordinate 76,092 of SJYW01016629.1, read as the reverse complement.
ATACAGGTCTTTTGCCTCTTTAGGTAGGTTTATATCTAGGTATTTTATTCTTTTTGTTGCAATGGTGAATGAGACTTAATTTTTAATCACCTTAATTTTTATTTCTGATTTTTCATTGTTACATATAGGAATGCAAGTGATTTCTGCATATTATTTTTATATCCTATGACTTTACAATATTCATTGATTCAGTTCAGTTCAGTCACTCACTGTGTATAATATCATGTCATCTGCAAGCAATGAGAATTTTACTTCTTTTCCAATCTGGATTCCCTTTATTTCTTTTCTTCTCTGATTGTTGTGGCTAGAACTTCCAAAACTATGTCAAATAATAGTGCTGAGAGTGAGCACTCTTGTCTTATTCCTGATCTTAGATGAAATGCTTTCAGTTTTCCATCATTGAGAATGTTTGCTATGGGTTTGTCATATAAGTCCTTTATTATGTTGAGGTATGATCCTTCCTCAGGATTGACTGAGATTATCATATGGTTTTTATCTTTCAGTTTGTTAGTATGGTGTATCACATTGATTGATTTATATATATTGAAGAATCCTTGTATCCCTGAAATAAAGCCCACTTGATCACAATGTATGATGCTTTTAATGTGTTATTGGATTCTGTTTTCTAGAATTTTGTTGAGTATTTTTGCATTTATGTTAATCAGTGATGTTGGTCTATAATTTTCTTTCTTTCTTTCTTTCTTTTTTTTTTTGTGGCACCTTTGTCTGGTTTTGGTATCACAGTGATAGTGCCCTCATATAATGTATTCAAGTCTTCCTTCCTCTGTTATGAAAGAGTTTGAGCAGTTAGCTGTTCTCTAAACTTTTGGTAAAGTTCACCAGTGGAGCCATCTAGCCCGAGGCTTTTGTTTGTTTAATGTTGAGCTCTTTTGTTGACTTTTACATTTCTTTCCAAATCCAGCTCCTCCTTGTTGGGGTACCAGACAGCCACTACTGCAGGTTGGGTTCCAAGGGATCAGGTTGGGGTGGAGTAGCTTCCTCTACTTGTACCAGGTAGGAAGCAACCATGGAGTTGATTTTAATCAAAGGTCTAGGGGGCAAAGGGCAAGGCAGAGAGTGGTTTTCCTGAGGAAACGTAGAACTAGCCTGAATAGCCTGAGGTAGCTTGGATTTAAAATGCATAGCTGTGGCTTCAATAAGGCTGGTATACAGCTGGGGGTCAATTGGAGAGAGGGGATATTTGGGGCCATCACAATGATTGGGAGCATAGTGCTGGCATTTAGCGGGTAAGGGCAAGAAAGACTAGAGGTATCACATGGCTTGAGACTATTCTCTCAAAGTAATTTTTCAGACCCTGATGTCAGTAACTCTCCCAGTGACACACACTGGGCTAGTTTTGTGTTGATATATCTAAACTCCAAGGGCCACTCTGTATTCTGTTCCTTTTGCCATTAAGGACCATAAAATCATAAAGTAGCTCTTTACTGTACAGTGGAAATGAACACATTGTAAATCAACTATATTCCAATAGATTTTTAAAAATGTTCATTTCAGTGATGATGGGTTGAGAAAATTTATATTTATTAAAAACCTATTATGTACTGAATAATTTTATTAGTTTCCTATGGTTGCTGTGACAGATTACCCTAAACTAGGTGGTTTAGAATAACAGACCTCTCTCACAGTTATGGAGGTCAGACCTCTGAAATCAAGGTGCCAGCTTTTGGAGGAGCTGTATTCCTGCCACAAGCTCTAGGAGAGGATGCAGCCCCTGATCCTCCAGCCTCTGGTAGCTGCCAGCTTCCCTTGACTGGGGCTCCTTTCCTCCAGTGGCTTCCTCCTCTTCTTTCATCTCACTCTTTTATAAGGACACTCGTCATTGGATTTTGAATCCACCTGTCCGAGCCAGAATGACCTTCTAATCTCAAAGTCCTTAGCTAGATGTCAAAGGCCCTTTTCTCAAACATTTACAGACTTTGAGGGTTAGAGTGTCGCTATCTTTGGGGCTTCCCAGGTGGCTCAGTGGTTAAGAATTCACCTGTTAATGCAGGAGACACAGGACCCATGGGTTCGGTCCCTGGGTCAGGAAGATCCCCTGGAGGAAGAAATGGCCACCCACTCCAGTATTCTTGCCTGGAAAATTCCATGGGCAGAAGAGCCTGGCAGGCTGCAGGTCAAGGAGTTGCAAAGAGTCAGACATGACTGAGCGACTGGGCACGTGTGCATGCACACACACGTGGATATCTTTGTGGAGTGGTGAGCCATCTTTCAGCCCAACACATTTTATTCCAGAAGTGCGTTAAATTTTCCAGCAGTTTTGTGATGGGAGGACATCATTAGCTCTTGTTGATAAATGAATAAGATGAAATTTAGAAAAAATAAATACTTGGCCTAGGTGTCCTGGTGCCTTCCAGAGCTGAGATTCACCCTGAAGCTCCTGCCACCTGGATGCACTGCTGATTGGCTCCACTGGTTCCTGGTCAGTTACAGGGTGCTGTCCTTGCTATTGCAAAAGTAGCAGCAGTGTTCACAGGTAACCTTGTACACTCCACTGATTTTGGCCTAAAAGAAGGAAAAGTTCTCTACTAAAAGAGCATCCCACTTAATATAAGAATAAAATACAGTCGAGCAATTAAATGTATTCTATAACAATTCCAAATAGGTATCCAACTAACCTAAATTTAGACATTCATGCGATGTTCCAAAAGTGCCTTTTTCCATATTCTTATCCCCTGAAAAGAAAAAGACACATTTCTTCAGCCCAGTTTAATTTATTCTTTCAACATTTGTTGAGTACCTACTATAATTTATGGTCTAACCTCCCATGAAATCCTTCTTCCCCTATTATGGATATTTTAATTTTAGTGTAAGAGTACATTTGAACTCACACAAAAAAAGGTATAAAGATATTCTGGCAGTTTCTACATCCTGAATTATTTTTTAATCTACTTTATGGAGTATTAACTTTTTGTTTTACTCTTTTCCTTTGCTTAAATTTAGGAGGTTTTAAATAGCGTTAAGATTTTACATAACTGCAACTGGTTAGTTCTAAAAATTGTTTTTCTTTAAATAAAGCTTGTTTTTTACGATTTAGATTTAGGAAAGGTTTGTAACAGGTTCAGGGTTCACATTCAAATCAGGTCCATCAAAGCAATTATAAAATAAAGAGAATATCATGATGTTTTCAAAGATAGCTTTTCCTTCTATCAAGAATGAGTTTTTCAACAGATATACATTCCAGTGCCTCAGGATTGAAACATCTTACGTATTTAAAAAATTGGTAATTTAGAACCGTAGCACCTTTTAGGGAAGATTTCTTGAAAAGCTTGTGTGTTTAAGGAAATAACATATTTAATGAACTCACACACACAAATAACATCTGTTATCACTGATTAGGGAAACTTAGTGGAACTGCAAAAATTGAAATGACATTAATTTGTCCACACTGGCGAGGATCTGCAGAAGAGACACGTGTTTAGATGCTTTAAAATGTAAATAGTGCCCATCAGGGAGCATAGCCTCACTTCACATAATGGGTTTTCAGATAAACAAGTAGGGGGAGTTTGCACTAATTCTATAGGGGCATAATTAAAAATAATTAGAAAACAAACCCTACATATTTTATAAAATGACTTCAAGAAAACAGATTTTGCATTTTCAGAGGGTGGTAAGCACGTAGCACAGGCTTGGGGTCTGAGGTCCCCAGTGACACACGCTTCCTTCCTTGTGCAAACCTGCCAATACACTTTTCAAAAAAGAAAAGAAGAAAACATTTACAAAGGATAGTCTCCAGGGGCAAGAAGGTATGCCTTTAATGATTCAGACCTTGGCAACCATCAATAAGTATGCTAGTGAAAGGCAACAAAGAGTATAATATACATATTGCAAATCCAGGAAAATACTACTGTAGATAGACAGATGGATGGACAGATAGATAACTCATGGTGAAATGAAAAAGTAGGCAGAATGACCATCACTCTAGGTTTTGCTATAATGACAAATAATAGCCAAATCTCAGTGCAACTGCAAATATTTATTTCTTGTTCACTTTACATGAGGGCGGTAGGCCCACTGGACTTGTGCTCAATTGGCTGCACCCTATGTGTCTTATTCTGGGGCCCAAGTAGAAAGAGCAGCTGCTATCTGGGGCTTGCAATACTCAGAGTGGAGGGCAGAAGTTGAGCGGTAGAGCCAAACCACACTAAAGCGTCATCATTTTCTGCTAAAACATAGTGCGTTTCTCCTTTGCTCACCTTCTGTTGGCCAATGCAAGTCCAAAGTCAGCAGGACTTTGCAAACTTTGAGAAAGTCTGTTGCATTACAAGGAAGTGTAGCTAAAGTGGAGAGGAATGAGAAGTTGTGAACAAATAAATATTTATCACATCTAACATGTAGAAAACAGCACAATAATATGACCAGTACATTTATTTTAAAGAAAACGTTATGATAATTAAGCACTTAGGGAATTCCAACAGAAAACTCCAGTCAGTGGTGGACTCAAGTTTTATGGGGCTTAAATACATGCAATTTTTGTGATCTTCTTTAGAAAATGTGATCAAATACTCCTATTTCAAAACTAGAGACCCTAAACAAACAAAAAATTAAAATATAAACAATGAAAAAAAAACACTACAGACCCTGAAGTTTAATTATCTTCATGATAAATTCAATTTTGCCTTCAGAATATACGTTGGAAAAACTCTGATTCTATTCATCAGTAAAATTGTAGCAAAATACATTTTGCTGTTGTTCAATTACTCAGTCATGTCCGACATTTTGCGACCCCATGGACTGCAGCCCCACAGGCTTCCCTGTCCTTCACTGTCCACTTTAAAACTTTTACTGGCACAAATTCTTTAAAAATAAAATACTCTAGCTTTTAATAGGCAAATGGTCATTTATTAATTTGAATTTAATATAATAAAATAATCTGTCTTCCCGAGGCCATAGAGGTCACAGACTTAAAGGAAGGTAAGAATTCCCTAGAGGTCTGCATCTGAAGAAGGCAATTTTTGTTCACTCAAGGAATCCAATTTGTTGTCATTGTTAAATATNTATAATAAAATAATCTGTCTTCCCGAGGCCATAGAGGTCACAGACTTAAAGGAAGGTAAGAATTCCCTAGAGGTCTGCATCTGAAGAAGGCAATTTTTGTTCACTCAAGGAATCCAATTTGTTGTCATTGTTAAATATATTATGACCCATGCTGACCCCGGAAGATAGCTACTGTGAAGACCCAAGATTTTTGCTAAAATAAAGTGATGTCTTTTTTCAGCCTATACAAAAAGTAATTTATTTCTTATAAATTTTCTGCACTCCCCAGTATTGCTGAGAATAATGAAGGAACGGTATGATTTTCAAGCCAGGTAAGTTAAAACTAAACAATAAGAAGAGAATAAGGCTGACCTATGTTGAAGTGTATGGTAGTAATCCCAGATCCATCAGTAGGTTAAGACCTAAGGATAATGTGAAAGATGGAGGTTAGAAAGAACACCTCCCAAGTCTTCACCACTCTGCTCTTCACTGGGGGTGGTAGGCAATGTCCCCCCATCAGTGTCCACATCTTCAGAATCTGTGAATATGTTAGGGACCTTGCAAATATGGTGCCGATTACAGACCTGACATAGAGGAAATTATCCTGGAATATCCAGACTGTTGGATGGCATCATCAACTCGATGGACATGAGTTTGAGTAAGCTTTGGGAGTTGGTGATGGACAGGGAAGCCTGGCGTGCTGCAGCCCATGAGGTTGCAAAGAGTAATACATGACTGAACAACTGAACCGGACTGATTGAGATGACATGCTTAGTCACTCAGTTGTATCTGACTCTGATTCCATGGACTATAGAGTCTGCCAGGCTCCTCTGTCCATGAAATCCTCCAGGCAAGAATACTGGAGTGGGTAGCCATTCCCTTCTCCAGGGGATCTTCCTGACCCAGGGATCAAAACCAGGTCTCCTGCATTGCAGGGGGTCTCCTGCATTGCAGGTGGATTCTTTACCCACTAAGCCACCAGGGAAGCCCAGGGAATATCCAGATGGGCCTCATCTAATGACAGAACTCCTTCAAAGCAGAAACCCTTTTCCAGCTGTGCTAGGAGAAAGAGATATGATGATCATAGGGTCAGTGAGACTTGGGAGAGAGACTCAACCTGCAGTGCTGACCTCTAAAAGCAAACACAGCCTTGCTGACACGTTGATTTTAGTCCAGTGAGATTCTTACCAGACTTTTGACCTACAGAAGGTCAAAAGTCTCATAAGTGTCCAGTAAGTGTGTTTCTTTAAGCCACAAATTTTGTTGCAATTTGTTACTGTAACCGTAAAAAGCAAACACACTTGGTGAAGCAGGGAAGTGACACACGCAGATGGTGCCCTCCATTTCCTGGTGTGAACGCTCCAGGGAGCTCAAATCCCCAAATCTGAGCACCCAAGTTTCTGGGTTCTCCCAGGTACATACGCCACCACCCTGCTATGGACCACCACTCAGGCATGTTTTCCAACCCAGAAATCTCTTCTAGTTTATCTTCTCCAGTTTCCTCAGTTTGTGTTTGTGAAGTGACATTTCCGATCCTCTTAGTCTGATTATTCTGTGTGAGATAAATGGGAAAATACACTTTGGCAACCTTGTGGGTCACAGTCTTCAGAGTGATCAAGCTGTTTGTAGTGGATCAGGGCAATGTTTGGGAAGTACATTCATTTTCCACTGGTACAGTGTTTGACAATTTGGATTGTTCATGCTGCTGAAACAGAGAGCAGAGAACGTTAAGTGCTTCTGTGGTCCAGGAAATATTTGAACTGTTTGACCGCGTGGCAACGCATGTCTATATTTTTGGGGTGGGGTGGGGGGTTTGTTTTCTGCTGGACATACTTTTGTGCAAAGCAAGTTATCTGTCTCACTCCAAAGGGGATACACAGGAAGAAACCTTAGAGGAAACTTTAAAAACAAAGGCAAAAGTGAGTCATTTGGGAGAATTAGGAAAAAATATAGAATAGATGCAAAGGTAAAGAATGGACTGATTCTGAAGCATTGTTTAAAACAGTTTGAATGAAAATGGTCATTGACTGGAGGTAAAAAAACAGTCATACATAAGCTATAATGAATGATTTACTTTGCACACAAAATAGGCTGAAAAAAAAGGATTCAAGCAGCAGTGAAGGTGTGTTAAATAAACGGGCTAACTCTATTGAGAAACAACTGAAATCCTCCTGGAGAAAGACACTGAAATAATATAGCCATTTGCCAGATAATGAACCAGAATGATGAGCTTTGTAGTCATTGGCATTATACAGTTGCTATATAATATTTTAATATACCTTAATACATATTCGTTTTCAACATCAAAGGATTTAATAATGCTGAAAAGAGTGTTTAGCATCCTCACAGAGCTTAATTTCTGGATTTCAGCCGTGCATCACTGAACAAACAGAATGTAATATTAATGGAGCTCTGCTTTGCCCAGAATATTGACTATTTATAATATTACAGTCATTAAAAAGAAGCACCAGTTTACTGATACAATTTAAATACTAGTGGTTGGAAAAAGAGAAGGTTATTTGTGTTCCTAAATTAGAGACATTTTTTCATGCCAACTTTCTTTCCACTGTAATGGAAGTGGAAGCGACAAGAATATATTGTGCATTTCCCCTGGAGAAACAGCTAAGTGTAACACAGAGCTCTGGACTTGGTGCCAGGACACCTGGGTTTCCGTCCCTGCTCCTCTGGTTCTGGCCCTGACAACACTTAGATGCCTCCTAGAGCAGGTTCTGTGCCTGAAAAACAGAGATAATGTTACCTGTTTTTGTCTGATTCACAAAATGAGGTAACGTGATATACTGCAAGGTAAAAGTGTTTTGCAAATTTTAAAGGGTCCTATCCACTAGGGTCCTTACATTAGGCTTAAAAAATATATATATAAAAAATAATATTTAAATCATTGAAATACCAATTCAGTCTAAATGTAAATTGTTTTAACACTTGGTAGAGTTTTTAAAATATTTAATTTTATGATAGTTTCATGATCCTGGCCTTATCATCAACTTAGGCTGTGTTCATTCATAGTGATGTTAACTATACAAAAATATTTGGAAAATAAATATTGTCTTCTCCATAGTTTTGCCTAGAGTTAGGGTTTTCCCTTTGTTTTGAGTTCTCTTATGTCGGTTGTTGACAGTCAAATCGTATACATAAAGGTGTAAGAATACATGCTAAATTCATTGATTTACTGACCAGGAAATATTAATTACATATTATGTGCCTAGCACTGTACAAAGTACTACTCAGTAAACTCACTAAATGAGCAGTTTTATTTTTTTCCTCTTCTAAATTGACTCACTCTTTGTCTGAATTAATAAAGTCAACCAGTAGGTTTTGGGTTTCCTGTAGACACAGCTTAAATGTCACTTTCTATCTTCAAACTGCTATTTTGAGAACTGGTGATGTGTAGGTGGAAAACGCTTTACTATTTAGAAATAGAGTACTATACAGTAAGTCTTATTAGACAGTTGTTTTCACTTTGTAGGTTTCATTTAACTTTTTATTACAGAAAATTTTAAATGTGCATAAGCACATGACGTAAGAAGTCCTCATACACCTAACCAAGGCTCACAATTAATGATTCATTGTCAATCTTACTTCACCTCTACCCTCATTCAACACTTCCCTACCCTATATCCTTCTGGATCAAACTTCAGTGATCATGTAATTTAATCCTTATATTTTTCAGTGTGTATTTCTAACAGATAAGGATTCACGACCTCCCCCTCCCAAATACCTACTATAGCATTAGTAGTCGTGTTATTTGCTCATTCGTGTCTGANCAAACTTCAGTGATCATGTAATTTAATCCTTATATTTTTCAGTGTGTATTTCTAACAGATAAGGATTCACGACCTCCCCCTCCCAAATACCTACTATAGCATTAGTAGTCGTGTTATTTGCTCATTCGTGTCTGACTCTGCGACCCCACAGATTGTACCTCACCAGGCTCCTCTCTCCATGGCATTCCCCAGGCAAGAACGCTGGAGTGGGTTGCCATTCCCTTCTCCAGAGGATCTTCCCAACCCAGGAATCAAATCTGGGTCTCCTGTATTGCAAGCAGATTCTTTTACCATATTAGCTACAGGGAAGTCCCTACTAGTTCATTATTACACCCAAAATAAAATTAACAAAACTCCTTAATAGTATCAAACATTCAGTGTGTATTCCAATTTCCAACTATTTTTTAATATTATGATTTTTGCAGTTTGTTTCATTTAGTATTCAAATAAGGGCCACACATTGCAATTTGTCGAAATGCCTCTTAATTCCATTTTAATCTTCAACTCTCTCTTTTTTCTCCCCCTTGCAAATTATTTGCTGAAGAAACTGGGTCATTTGTCCCGTGGTCTTTTCTACAGCCTAGGTATTGCTGAGTGCAACCTGTTGTATAGTTTAATTTGTTTTTCAGTCTTATGTGTTTCCTGAATATTAGTAGTTAAAAATATATCTGCATGTAACATCTTTTTTTTATAATAAACTTTTTATTTTAGAATAAGTTGGTATACAGAAAAATGTGAAGACAGTACAAAAAGTTCACACCCAGTTTCCCCTATGATTAACATTTGAAATTAGCATGATACATTTGTTATAATTAATAAACAAATATTGATACACTATAATTATCTAAAATCCATACTTTATTCAGATGCTTTTAGTGCTTACCTAATGCCCTTTCTCTGTTCCAGGACCCCATTTAGGAAACTGTGTTGCACTGAGTTGTCATATCTCCTTGGCCTCCTCTTCACTATGACAGTTTATCAGATCTTCCTTATTTTTGATGACCTTAACAGTGTTGAGGGGTACCAGGGAAGCATTCTGTAAAATGTTCCCTAATTGGGATGTCTCATTAAACTGGGATTTAAGAGCTTTGGGGAAGAAGAGTACAGAAGTAAAGTGCCATTTTCATCAAAGGTACATCCTATACATATGTTTTATCACTGTTGATAATAACCTTGGTCACCTGGCTGAGGTTGTGTTTTTCAGGCTTCTCCGTTATAAACCTACTATTTTTATCTCCTCTTTCCCTATAGTACCCTTTCGAAGGAACGCTCTTTCTGAAGCCCCTATACAGAGTGGAGATTTATTCTGCATCTTCTTTAGGTAGAGTAACTACATGTATTATTTAAAATCCTTCTTAATTTTTCTATTTATGGAATACATATTTAATCATGTGTTTATATCAGTATGGACTCAAGGTTATTTATTTTATACTTTTGATTATAATCCAAAACTATGTTATTTATTTTGTTGCTCAAAATATTCCAGCTTTGGTCTTTGGGAGCTCTTTACAGGTGGTTCATTTGTCAGACCCCCATCATTGTGTGTGGGAGGGAAGAGGGAGAGTGTATGTTTTAAATACTTCCTTACTTTCTGGCAGACAAGATGCCCCAAGCTCATTAGGAATATTCCCTGCCTTCATCCTAGAATCAGTCATTTCTCCAAGGAGCCTTGGTTTCTTCCATTGGAGAACTAAAGATCTGGGCACCAAATTTAATAAAATATTTTAAAACCGTTTTTTTGCTTCCATTTAGTTGGTTTTGAAAACTTTGGATTATTTTTGTTACAGTTTTATTGTAAGTTTTTGATACTTTATAGTTCCAATTTGCAAAAGTCATTTTTAGTTGAAATTTTCTGCCTGTATTGAATATGGAGCCTTTTATTTTAAGCAAGTAATTTGCACGGCTTTGTTTCTATGTATGTCTTTATTAAACTCAGAGTCTGAAAACATGAATTCTTCTACATTGTGCCCGTTCAATCAGCTTGAGTGGCTATTTGGTTAAGTGGTGCTAAGTGTATGGAACCTTTGACTGTTTTTTAAAAAAATTTTAGTGAATCAACTAAATATTTTGACATCTCATAATTACAAAGTATCTAAAGAAAGTAGATAAATAAGCAAATATCATAAGGAGTGATTATGTTTAGCTCTGTGAAAATCATCCAGTTAAAAATTCATGAATGTTTAACTTCTATGGTAGACTTTTCTGCATAACTAGGTAAATCAGTAGCAAAAAATGTCACTGTAAAATTTACGAAATGCTTCTTAAGAAAATAAACAGTGGAAATTTTTGTTCCTTATACCAGAAGAATTTAAAAAAAAAATTATCAAGGAGTGTCATTTCTATACAAAATATACTAGCTACATTTTTTCATTTATTGGTTAGAGGTCTCTTTATATAATTTATTTTTTAAAGCTAGGCTTATAAAAGTTATCAGGATTTCAAAGGCAGGCAACCTTAGCAAAAAACTTACCAACTATCTACAGGGGGCAAGTCTCCTCTGATAAATGAGTTGTAGAGATAAATTGGTTCATATGGATAAAGTGAAAGTGTTAGTAATTCAGTCATGTCCAGCTCTTTGCAATCCCATGGACTATAGCCTGCCAGGCCCCAGAATTCTCCAGGCAAGAATACCAGAGTGGATAGCCAGCCATTCCCTTTTCTAGAGGATCTTCCCCATCCCAGGGACTGAACCCACCGTCTCCTGCATTGCAGGCAGATTCTTCACTGTCTGGGCCACCAGAGAAGCCTCGTACATGGAAAGTACTTAACATATACATCTACAAGTATGTGTGACATATGGTATATCTACACATATAGGCATATATGTGTTTTAAATATTTACTTATGTATGCTGTGCATGCTAAGTGCTTCAGTCATGTTCAGCTCTCTGTGAAACTACGGACTGTAGCCCACCGGGCTCCTCTGTCCATGGGGTTTCTAGGCAAGAATACTGGAGTGGGTTGTATGCCCTGCTCCAGGGGATCTTCCCAATCCAGGGATCCAACCTGCACATCTTCTGTCTCCTGCATTGGCAGGGGGGTTCTTTACCACTAGCTCCACCCAGGAAGCCCCATACATATATGTATGTACACACACACACCACAATATGTAAATCCTAGCCCTGGTGGCTCAGACGGCTCCTCCTGTAATGCGGGAGACCTGGGTTCGATCTCTGGGAAGATCTCCTGGAAGAGGGCATGGCAACCCACTGCAGTATTCTTGCCTGGAGAATCCATGGAGAGAGGAGCATGACGGGCTACAGTCCATGGGGTCACAAAGAGTTAGACATGACTGAGCAACAAAGCATAGCACAGCACAGCCCATCCGAATGTTCAATAACAGTAATCCCACCATAGTTAATATGCTTTCTCCAAATCAATATTGTAAGGGTATTGTTGAGTTTTTCTCTTTTGCATTTCTTAGTGTGTGACCTTTGCTCATTCTGCCCAAGGCACTAGGGTTATGTTATATCTGGAATGCAAAAATAGAGGCTTTCAATTTACCGCTTTTCATATCCAAAACAGGAATGCAAAGCAGGGGTTTTGAATCTGCAGGAAGAAAATAATCCTAAAATCCGGGTTTTGTCAAAAGACTCTGCAAGTTTCCAAACTGTTTTAGCTCCATGTTGACTTTGTCCACAGCAGTTATCAAATGCCTTTAGGGGGGGTGGTTTCCAGACAAGACTTAAGGGAAGACCTCATAATTTGCCAAGGCTGCAGAGAATTCAGACTATCTCTTTTGTCCTGGGGAAGATTTGCATCAAGAGGAGAGAGACAGAGATGACTCCCAAGCATCGCTTTGCAGGCAGAAGCTGCTCCAGAAGGGAAGGTGCTTTAAAGATGCTAAAGACCCTTAGAAGCAGAAGACCTTTGCTTTGCTCCCTCTGTGGGACTCTGGGAGGAGACATGGGATGACAGTGGCACCCACAACAGTGTCTGGTGTAAAGAAGTCATCTAGACCTTTAGGGTCTGGACTCACGGCTCCTCTGGCTCGTGTGTGGCCTGGGCTGTGTGTGGCAAGCAAGGGATCCAGAAGTGAGTGTGTGTCCTGATGGGGAAAACAGAGGTCCAGAAAGGCCCAGGGACCAATATGATTCATGGTCAGGCATAGAGGCAAATGGTCCACTGGTGTGTGTCTGCATGGTGACTCACAGGGCAAATGTGACCATCAGCAACCCACTGTCATGCGTCTGGGGACCAGACCAGGCATTCAGCTGAAGAGAGCAGGGAGGGTCCATGGAGGTCACCATCTGAATCCTCACCACTGCTCCCCTCATCTCCACCCTCCTTCCGTGATATCAGGACTGTGTCTTGGAGCTAAGGAAGTGGAAGAGAAAATTCTTAAATAATTAGCATTTTCCCCAAAGAGACTGAGTAAACTACCCAAATTCAGTCACAGTGAATCTGTAAATATAAAAGCCACTCACTATCAGAACTAGACAAGCGGTGGGCACAGCACAGCCCTGGGCCAGGAGGCCAGGACACAGACAAGAGGCCAAGTTCAGGCCAATTACAAGCCTCCAAGTAGAAGAAACCAGGAGATGAGACCAGTGGATTGAGCTCAGAAGTTGTGAAGGGGAAGCCAAGTGGTGGCAGAGGACCAGGTCTGAGCACGACCTCCCCTCTTAGGGAACAGGGACTACCGTCTCCAGGAATGACAACAGCCCAGGACTGCCTGACGTTTTCCTTAATTGAGTGTGTGAGACAAAAGGTATATCTAAAAGCAGTTTCACCTGGAAGTATGCATTGAGTATGACTATTAGTAGCTTGGAGAGAGAGCCTTGAATTAAAATTAAGAAGCACATGTCAGAGCTGAGAAATATAGAAAGGATAAATCATAAAGCTAAGTGAGATCAGGATCATTCATTCATGAGAAAACTTTTCTCAAAATTTCAAACTGAGGAAAGAGAGCCTTTGCAAGAATCTGGGGGGAAAATTGCTTCAGGAATTCTAAAAGGCCAGGTCGCCATAATATAAATGGGTTCATATTTATGGTACCTAGGCGATGCCATGTTTTTTGTCAGGTAATAAAGGAGCCCTTGCTAACTATCCATAGGAATGCAGACACATAGATGGACTTTTAAAACGAGCACACAACTGATAAACCTATTTGCAGGGCAGCAATGGAGGGGCAGATGTAGAGAACAGGCTTATAGACATAGGTAGGTGGGAGGAAGGAGAGAGAGAGAGAGGAAAGGAGAGAGAAATGTGGAAGTATATACACTACTATATGTAAAACAGATAACCAAGGGAAATTTGTTGTATAACTCAGGCAACTCAAACCTGGCTCTGTAGCAATCTAGGTGGGTGTGAAGCGGTGGGAGGTGAGAGGGAGGTATGAGATGGAGGGACACACATACACCTATGACTGACTCATGTTGATGTATGGCAGGAACAAACACAATATTGTAAAGCAATTGTCCTTCAATTAAAAATAAATAAATTTATTAGAAAACACACAATAATGAGGTGGTATGGGAGCATAGAGAAAGGACATGGTGGGGTGCATTTTTTACCCTGACGCTGCCAGCATGTGTCTTGCTGATCAAACATTTCCTTAATACATATTCATGGAGGACCTGCAAAGTGGGAGGTTGTCCTGGAGAACATAGAAATGAATGGAGGGGGGGATGTTGCCAGATGGGCTTCCTGGTAAGCACAATATCTAAATTGAGACCATCACTTCGTGGCAAATAGATGGGNCTTGGACGTGGGGTAGCTCTTCACGGCTGCTCCAGCAAAGCACAGCTGCTGCTCCTTACCTTGGATGAGAGGTATCTCCTCACTGCCGCCCCTCCTGGCCTTGAACGTGGAATAGCTCCTCTAGGCCCTCCTGTGCCTGCGCAGCCACCACTCGTTGGACATGAGGTTGCTTCTCCTGGCAGTATAAATAGGAAAGCGTAAAACCCCTCTGGCAATATCTGGCCTACAGCTATTCTGTTTGGTTGATTCAGAGTGCAAATTTAAACAGCACCTGGCAGGGGACCAGGGTTAAGGAAGCATTGTCTCTGTGTCTTGAAAACCAAAAGAACCATCATTCTGGTGCGCCAGGAGTGGCTTGGGGGAGTAAAGACCACGCCAAGATGCTCCTCAGGAACAAACTTGGAATCACAAAAAGTGGGCCATTGAGGACCCAAGTTTCTGCTCTATATAGCACAGACTCAATAGTTTTATTGTGTAAAGTATTTAAAGAAGGTGTAACCAAAAGACCACTGTGGCACATTGGGGAAAAAAAGAAAAAGGAAAAACTCAATAAAGTTCCCATAGAATGACCAGCGTCAAGCTCTGTTGCTTCCCTAGGTACCCTCCAAGTTAAACTGTTTATGTAATGTAGCCAAAGAAATGGGATGAAGTGATTTGGAATCGCAGACTACATACCAGTCATAAGTGGGAGAAAATCTTGCTTTAAAAAGTAAAACTGTAAGAGTTTTTTATATAAGAATATGAAAAGCAGGTCCATTTATTTTTAAAATACTTTTAAATTTTCCTTTTAAGTTATGCATGGCATTTCATTTGACCAAGAGAAATCTTCTTCTTCTTTTTTTAAAAAATTAATTAGTATCCTAATTGTGATGGGATACTTCGATGCTGGGAAAGATTGAAGGCAGAAGGAGAAGAGGGTTACAGAGAATGAGATGGTTGGATGGCATCACTGATTCAATGGACATGCACTTGGGCAAACTCCGGGAGATTGTGAGGGACAGGGAAGCCTGGTGTGCTGTGGTCTGTGGGGTCTCAAAGAGTTGGACACGAGTTGGTGACTGAACAACAACAATCTCAACTGTGAGATTTCAAGGTGTCTTAGGGGTAAAGGATCTGCTTGCCAATGCAGGGGACTCAGGTTTGATCCCTGGGTTGGGGAGATCCCCTGGAGAAGGAGATGACNGGAATGCACAGGTGAGTCAGAGGGTGAAGGTGATCCAAGTCGAGGAAACAGCGTGGCCAAAGACCTGGACGGGAAGAGGGCTGCTCGCTGGGGAATCTGCACGTGCTTGAGTCACCTTGAGGATGTGCAGAAAGGAGGTGGGGATGCGGCAGAGTGAGCAGAGATCCCCTGGTGACTGGGGACTCAGCCCGAGGGAGCTGGGGAAGAGGACAGATGCAAGAGCTCTTCAGCAAGTGCAAGTGACAGGGCTGGGGACTGAGTGGGCCTCGGGGCAGGAGCTCAGAACCAGTCCAGCTTTCTGGCTTGAGCAACTGGTGGCGCGGTTTACCCAGAGAACAACCCCAGAGACAGAGCAAGCAGGCGAGCAAGGCAAAGGCACGCTGAGCTCAGCTGGGGCTTGCCGAGTTTGAAATTCCTGGGAGAGTCCAAATGGAGCCCTGCAGAAACAGCTGGCTCCTTGGGTCTGGGCTGCAGATGCAAATTTGACAGTGGTCAGTCTAATTTAAGATGCCTGACTATTGAAAAACAGTGACCGTGTCCTGTTCTTTGCCTCAACAGAGCTGTGGGAAATGGTCTTTATTTTTCAAATTGCATACCATAAAAACAAAGTTTCAAAGTATAGTGTGAACTAGGAATATCATTCTTAATATTAAATAGGTATTAGTAATTAAAAAAGAAATCAGCTTACTGATTTCAAACGTTAGGGGCTTTTTGATATGATGTATTTTCTAACAAAATCATTAAATGCATGTTTACTTTAAATTATATATTGTTCTTTGTAATCTTACAATTAAAATGCTTTAATTTCTCTAATTTCTTATTAATGTTCATGGAACTGGGATATGGATATTTTCAAGCCACAAATCAAGTTTGAATCATTTCTTACAAAATTCAGTTCATTTGTGAGATCATTTCATTTATTACTATTTCTTATGTTTTATTAGGATATAATTGGCAATTTTATAATTGTGTAATATATATAGGATATAATTGTGCAATTTTAACGTGTATGTGAGTTTATTTCTTTTTAAACAAAATTTAGCTTTTTATTAATTTGGCTGCTCTGTGTCTTAGTTGCTGCATATGGGATCTAGTTCCCTGACCAGGGATCGAAGCTAGGCCCCCTGCATTAGGAGCTCAGAGTCTTAACCACTGAACCACCAAGGAAGTCCCGAGGTTACTTCTTTACAGAGTAGCTTCATCCAGACATACATGAGTACCAAAATTTTGAGTCTTTCATTGTCAATAAATTGGGAAAATAGTAGCATGGAACTACCTTGATTGGTATGATTGGGGTCTTATTTATAGCTGTACAGTAAACTCGCCACAAACCCAGTAAGCTGCAGTACACTGGAAGTGTCTTTGATTTAAAAATCCTAATCATTGTTCCCTTCTCCATAGAACCAGGTGGGCTGAAGATCAGACTGCCAGCCTTGAACCCTGCCTGACCATGAGGCGCTGCAGGCACACAATCATGGCCTTTGCCCAAGGCTGACATTGCTTGACTGTGAGCCCAGTGTCTACAAGGTCAAGCCCTTACTAAAACCCTGGACAACATGCCCTGTGTTCACTGTGGGTTTTTTATTTGATGCAAATGGAATAGTTGGGCTAGACAGAGAGCCAACTTATGTAAATGTCTTAAGAAGACAATTGTCTTGCCATGTATGAGTTTTTGTTTTATCATACTGTTACAAAACTTCCAAGGGAATTGTGACATAAGCTAAGCACTTGAAATCTGTTTACCAGTCTAATGCATCCAGAATTCCTATCTGCCATACATATTCATAGCTTGGCAAAGTCCCAGAGGGGGAGAATTCTATATCAAAGCTGGCGTGTTTGTCGCTTGTGAAAGGTGAGTTTGGGCAACTATTATATGAGAATGGCATGAAAATACTATTTGGAGTTTCAACTTTAAATCCAAATATCAGAGAAACTTTAAAATTGTTAAACTTTGTACAATAGGCAAAACTGACCTTTCTAGATCTACCAGCTGTATTCATTACTGTTGTTCAGTTGCTCAGTCGTGTCCAGCTCTTTGTGACCCCATGGACTGTAGCACTCCAGGCTTCCCTGTCCTTCATCTCCTGGAGCTTGCTCAAACTCAAGACCATTGAGTCAGTGATGCCATTCAAGCGTCTCGCCCTCTGCCGTCCCCTTCTCCACCTGCCTTCAATCTTTCCAACATCAGGGTCTTTTCCAATGAGTCAGCTCTTCTCATCAAGTGACCAAAGTATTTAAAAACCAGGAGAAAGTCCCCAAAGAAAGAAAGGGATGGGGTTTAGTGACATCTAGAAAATGTGACTCACTTACCAGAAAAGAGATATTTTATTTTTACTTTCTTATGTTAGTGGGGGACAATTGTTTTCTTGTTTTCTAGTTTATTTATTAAAAATAAAGTATGAAAAAGATGTAGAAATCTATCAGCTTACATTTTTGGAATAATGATAAAACAGAACCTTTGCAAAACTGTAAGTAGATACACATTTAAAAATCACACAGCATTCACTGGGCTTTTCCTAAGAGTAGCCTGACTACTGAAAAAAAAATCTATGAAGGAAACAGAAGGCAAGGCTTATGTGGTCAGCACTTTTTACAGCTAAAACAATTGTTTGATTTAAATCTGACTTTCCTGATGCATTTATTCAGATGTAGGTATAGATGGTTAATGTGAAATGTAACTTTGAAGTCATCTATATGAACGTAGACTGCCAGACAGTTTAAATAGTGTACTTGAATGATTTTTTTGGCCTGAAATATCCATGTGGCTAAATATCCAAGGGCTTCCCTTGTAGCTCAATCAGTAAAGAATCTGCCTGCAGTACAGAAGAGCCGGGTTCAATCCCTGAGTTGGGAAGATCCCCTGGAGAAGGAAATGGCAACCCACTCCCGCACTCCAGTATCTTTGCTTGGAAAATCTCATGGACAGGGGATCCTGGTAGGCTGCAGTCCATGGGGTCACAAAGAGTCGGGCATGACTGAGCGACTAACACTTACTTATCCATGTGGCAGCTAGTTGATCAAATATCTTATTAATACATATTTACTAAGGGCCTATTGTGTGCTCAATTGTTCTAGAGGATACAGAGAAATCCTCTAGAACATTGTCCCTATCTAGGGAGGCTTTGTATTCCAGCAAGATAATATCAGGGCTTCCCTGGTGGCTCAGTGGTAAAGAATCTGCCTGCTAATGCAGGAAACCCAGGTTCAATCCCTGGGTTGGGAAGATCCCCTGGAGTAGTAATTGGCAGCCCACTCCAGTATTCTTGCCTGGAAAATCCCATGGACCTAGGAGCATGCCAGGCTACAGTACATAGGGTTGCAAAAAAAGTCAGGCATGACTTAGTGACTAAACAACAAAAACAAGAACAAGATAACAACAATGTTACATGAACAACAGTCATTTACCATTCAGGCACGGTGTGATGAAGGCCAAAGAGACTGAAAAGAATGAAGATCTTGAAAGTTCAGTGGAAGAAAATGTATCTACAGGTTGTGAGGATCTAGAAAGAATTGTGAAAAAAAAAAGTTCAGGCTTTATAGTGAAAATTTTCATCATTTCAGTTCAGTTCAGTCACTCAGTCGTGTCCGACTCTTTGCGATCCCATGAATCGCAGCACACCAGGCCTCCCTGTCCATCACCAACTCCCGGAATTCACTCAGACTCACATTCATCGAGTCAGTGATGCCATCCAGCCATCTCATCCTCTGTCGTGCCCTTCTCCTCCTGCCCCCAATCCTTCCCAGCATCACAGTCTTTTCCAGTGAGTCAAGTCTTCACACGAGGTGGCCAAAGTACTGGAGTTTCAGCTTTAGCATCATTCCTTCCAAAGAAATCCCAGGGCTGATCTCCTTCAGAATGGACTGGTTGGATCTCCTTGCAGTCCAAGGGACTCTCAAGAGTCTTCTCCAACACCACAGTTCAAAAGCATCAATTCTTCAGCGCTCAGCCTTCTTCACAGTCCAACTTTCACATCCATACATGACTGCTGGTAAAACCATAGCCTTGACTAGATGGAGCTTAGCTGGCAAAGTAATGTCTCTGCTTTTGAATATGCTATCTAGGTTGGTCATAACTTTTCTTCCAAGGAGTAAGCA
>SJYW01016629.1:29848-48826 GCA_006410735.1 Raphicerus campestris | reverse complement strand
TCCTCTTTCACTTTCATCAAGAGGCTTTTTAGTTCCTCTTCACTTTCTGCCATAAGGGTGGTGTCATCTGCATATCTGAGGTTATTGATATTTCTCCTGGCAATCTTGATTCCAGCTTGTGTTTCTTCTAGTCCAGCATTTCTCATGATGTACTCTGCATAGAAGTTAAATAAGCAGGGTGACAATATACAGCCTTGACATACTCCTTTTCCTATTTGGAACCAGTCTGTTGTTCCATGTCCAGTTCTAACTGTTGCTTTCTGACCTGCATACAGATTTCTCAAGAGGCAGATTAGGTAGTCTGGTATTCCCATCTCTTTCAGAATTTTCCACATTTGATTGTGATCCACACAGTCAAAGGCTTTGGCATAGTCAATAAAGCAGGAATCGATATTTTTCTGGAACTCTCTTGCTTTTTCCATGATCCTTGGCATACACGATAGCCCAACAGAGTCATACAGCTCAGGTAAGAGATAAGTAATTCTTTGGTCTTTATATAATTATGTCCCTCTAAATAATGAAGGAATTATTTAGTTCCTATAATTATTTAGTAATTATACAAAGACCAAAGAGTTACTTATCTCTTACCTGAGCTGTATGACTCTGTTGGGCTATTGTGTATGCCATCTGTTTAATTTTTGATGATTTCCGTTTCTAAATTCTTTCAGTTACCAATGAAAACCCAACAAAACAATATTTGTCACATGACTATATATCTCCAGATAATGAATCTATATAAACTCATAGTTATGAAAACAAGTGGTACTAACAAAAGACTCTATAATGAATAAGAAGTTATATAACAATATATATAACTTAACAATAATGTTATAGCTTAAATCTGAGTGGGAAAAGGTGACCTGTTTTTCTACAATTGTACATTGATGTATTTTCCTTAAGATTTTCTTCACATTCACAAGATTTTGTTTCTCACTTAGAAATTAGTATGATCCAGAGTCACTGCTTTTCATTCAAAATAACCACACTTTTCAATTTTCAAGAGAAGTTTCCTTTTTCTAACCCAAAAAGATCCAGATAGATCAGATTTTTCCCAATGTTTTCCTAGCCAAGTGTTAATTTCTGGCCAAAGATTCTGTCATAAAGGCTAACTTTGGGGAGATTTAGCCTTAGGGTAAAAAAGAAACAGTATAAAGAATATAATAGTGTAATTTAAAGAATATTATAGCTATGGGTACTAATTTATTCTTTTAAACTGCCTTAGAATTAAGAATTGGTCTAAAGCAGACAAATCCAACTAAGTTTGTATTGGATAGTTATTCAGCTGTTATGCATGTGCAGAGAGGTGACATACCATAGGGGTCAACTGCCCAGACCCCAGACCCTAGAGTTCAGCTTGCCTGGCCTCAAATCCCAAACTCATTGAATTTTTAGAACATTAACCCTGGGAAGATTGCTTCAACTCTATCATTTTCTCAACTGTAAAACAGGAATAATAACAGTACCTGTCTCAAAAATAAACTGGTACATGAACTTAAAATTATCTCTAGCAAAGAACAATCACTAAGTGTCAATTAGTATCATTCAGTTTTCATGTGGTGATAACTGTGGGTATACTGTTTTGTTTCTATTTTTACCTCTTTTCTTTCCTCTTGTCTGTCATCCTCACTCCCATCTTCTAGACCATTTGTCTTTCATTTGCATTGTCTAACACGGCACGGTATCTTCACAAAAGTGCTCAGTAAAGGTTGAATGAATGAATGAATGAACCAGATTTCTAGCTCTTGTCTCAGTCTCCTCAGCACCATCCCCAGACCCCGATGCTCTCCTGTATTGGAGAGGGAGCCCCTCTTCTTGCCCCCATAAGCCCTTATGAACACCCATTAACTATAGTGAACACTGCAGGCTTAGTTGATCTGTATGACACTCTTTTCCCTTTACATTTCTTCAAATTCCCTAGTTCTTCTATCTTACTCAGGAGTTATTTGAGCCAGAATTTGTGAGCTTCTTGAGAGTAGTAGCTCTCATCTGCCTCACCTGATGCTTGGCAAATGATTGGTTGAATGAGTGGATGAATGAATGACTGGACTCGTTCCGGCTCCTCAGCAGAGCCCTGATAGTCTCTGACCACCTGTCAACTTCCAGGAATTGTAAGCACAGGCCCCTGGCTCCTCTGAAGAGTGGCCTGACCCTGGAAAAGGCTGGTAGGAACCAAGAGCAGAGAACTCTGCCTGGTACCATCTGACCACTGAATGAATGCAGTCACTGGAACTTCCTGTATTCTAATACCTTCATTCTACAAATGAAGAAGCAAAACCCTCAAAAAGGTTCAATCCCCAACAAGGAACTACTGTGTAGCACATGAAACTCTGCTCAATGTTATGTGGCAGCCTCCATAGCAGGGGAGTTTGGGGGAGAATGGAGACATATATATGTATGGCTGAGTCCCTTTGCTGTTCATCTGAAACTATCATAACATTGTTAATCGGATATACCTCAGTACAAAATCAAAAGTTTAATAAATAAAAAATTAAAAATTTAAGAAGTTCTAGCTTCAAGATCTCCTAGCGTATTAGAGGAGCAACTGGAAATACAGTTTAGGTCTCCTGGCTTGTACTCTATACATATTCAAGTGCAAAGAGACTTTGCATATGAGATTTGCATGCTCTGTGGAAAGCTTAGGAGGAAGGAGTGAATGGAGAAGAGAAATTGGATAAACAGGAAATATTCTTGTTTATCTTATTTGTTATTCTTAACAAAAGTCATTTCTAGTTACAATATCCTCCCATATAAATGTTTTAACTATTAATGATCAAAGCCATATATAGAGGAATTATAAATAAATGTCTTGGCATCTTATATTTTAGAATCTGAAAACATGTACTGCTTTTGCCCGCCTAGAATCTTCTCTCCTTTTTTGGTGACCACACCTAGGTGTCCATTTTGGGGGGTCTGTGTCTTCCTAGCTGCTAGCCTTCTTCATGGTCATTTCAGGGAAGATGTCCAGATCAGCCCAGTCAAGGTGTGGCCTTGTGAACTTTGCTAAGCGGATCAGAATCTCTCCCAGGAATGTAGATCCTGAGCTGAGAGACACTCAGACACAAAAGAGCAAGCACAGATTCATTCCATTAAGCTTTCTATGGACAGTTTTGGATTCCTCCAAAGCTGTGGATTCTATGGATAATCTATGGATTCCCCCTACCTGGATCCTTGGAACTATTCTAGGGTCTGTCCTCACCAGGGTGGCTTATCAGCTTTATCTTTGATTCTGTGAGCTGACCCATATCCTTCCAACAAATTTCTTTACTGTTGAAGTGGTAGAGTTTGTTTGCAACTAAACTCTACTGGCGGTTGGACTGCAAGTTGGTTTGTCTACAAAGCAAGCTAGCAGAAAAAGAAAGAAATGTGGAAAAGGTATGTGTGTGTGTGTACTACTAAGTATATAACCGCACAAGAGAAAACAGACTTTGTGCTACTATATATACAAAGTGGAGACAGGCCAACTATGATTTTACCATGGAAATGTGTCTGAAGATGGCCTTGAATTTTAATTACTCAACTTTCCTTGCATGTTTAAAGTTGTCATACTCTTTTACAAAAACATATTATGCAGTTTTACAGGGTTTTTTCTATAGTATACATTTTAAATCTAGGTTCTTTGCTAGCTGACATATATTTCCCTTACAATTTAATATTTTAAAGAAATCACCTTATTTATATTATAATAGTAAAACAGTAAAACATATCAAATTCATAAATTAGAGAAAATATATATTATATATTAATTATAGCTTAATTTATTCATGTTTATTACATTAAGCTACAGATCCATTGCACTTTATGAATATATAGATGTATGCAAAATTCTGTATAAATCTTATGTTAATTATTTCACCATGAACTGTAGCTGTTCTTTAATTTTTAATTCCATTTAATAAGCTAGAAAGTTCACTAAAGGTGTTCATGTAAAAAAAACATTTATGAAAAATCTCTAAGAATTAACCTACAAGAATAATTATCTATGCTCTTTATGAAAAATGATTTTTTTAAAAAAAGTGTGACACAGAGGTCTTCAATAAATAACACTGGGGAATTTTTACCATATCTCCTTTTGGTTGTGAAATTTTAAGACATGTAATCTATTAACTCTTTCTAGGGTGACTACATTTTGCAAGCAGAATGTTACATTAAGCACTAGAAATAATTCTGAAGCAGTATTTATAATGGTAGGAAAAAATTACCTATAAATTTACCAAGAAGAATTTATAATGCTTATAATATTTGTATAATATATAACATTGCTTATATATAACAAATGCTTATAACATTTGTATAATATATATACATACATCCTAAAATTTTTCTAATGGTTAAAATGTCAGCCTCTCTTGGCAAACTCTGGAATTTAAAAAAATGCATACAAGTCAATACTAGCTTTTATTTCTTCCTCAATACAGGAGCTTCATACATAATATTTTCAACTCAGCAGAAAGATTAAAGAGACATGAGGCTGATATTAATACCATCTCCCTCACCTTATTTAAGGTTAGTTTCCATTGCCTTTCACACCCTGACCTGTAGAACATGCTGAAGTAACAGTTGTCAGCAAGGGTTTGCTTTGAGGTTGCATGTCCAATATTGCTTAGCAAACATGCTTTGATAGCACTTAGTAAAATGGTTTGGTGAGTTGGCTGAATCTTTAAGAAGACAGTCCGGGTTTCTTTGAAATCTATAATTTTGTGAAAACTACTAGAAATGCGTGTGTGTGTATTCCATTTAATCACCTGCTTGGTGTTGCTCTTTTGTGCCAGTTTTTAACTGAGAGTGGGCCTTAAAAAAACTACTTTCTTATTGTTTGTGAGATAGAAATTTTTACTTTTAAACATAAAACCTAGTTCAAGATTTCAAAAAAATATACAACAACAAACTATGAATTTATGGCTACACTGGTGGGAAAATGTTTTAGGGAAAGAAGGAGCAATGGTCAGGAAGGGGAGAAAAAGAAAGATTTTTACTTTTAACTCAGGATTTTTTTCTTTTTTTTTCAGTAATTTCTTTTTTTTTGTATTTCTTGTTTTAAACTGAAATATAGATGATATACAATGTTATATTCGTTTCAGGTGTAGAACAGTGATTTGGCATTTATACACATTATAAACAGATCACAATAGTCTAGTAGCCATCTGTCACCATACAAATGACAATATTGTTGACTTTTTTCCCTATGCTGTACGTTTGGAGAAGGAAACGGCACCCCACTCCAGTACTCTTGCCTGGAGAATCCCACGGACAGAGGAGCCTGGCAGGCTACAGTCCATGGGGTCACAAGAGTCAGACTTGACTTAGCGACTAAACCATCACCGCCAAACATAGGACGCATATGTGGTTTTGAACTGGTGTTTTTGTTTTCTTTGGATAAATACTCAAAAGAGGAATTGCTGGATTATGTGGTAGTTCTATTTTTAATCTTTTGAGGAACCTACGTACTGTTTTCCACAGTGGTTACACCAGTTTATATCCCCACCAGTAGTGTTCAAGGGTTTCCTTTTCTCCACTTTCTTGCCTGTCTTTGTTATTTCTTATGTCTGATTATAGCCATTCTAACAGGTGTGAGGTGATATCACACTATTGCTTCAGTTTGCATTTCCTAAATGATTAATGATGTTGGAACATATTTTCATGTATCTATTGCTCACCTGTAAGTCTTCTTTAGAAAAATATCTGTCAGATCCTCTGCCTACTTTTAAACTGATTTGTTGATTTTATTTTTTCATACTGAGATGTGTGAGTTCTTTATATATTTTGGATATCAACGCTTTATTGAATGTACCATCATTTGCAAATATTTTTCCCATTAAGATTGTTGTCTTTTCATTTTGTTGATGATGTCCTTTCATGTGCAAAAGCTTTTTAGTCTGATGTAGTCCCATTCGTTGTATTTTTGCTTTTGTTGCTCTTATCTGGGCAGACATATTCCCCCCAAAGTATGGCTAAGATCAATGTCAAAGTTTTTTTTCTATTTTTTTCCTAGAAGTTTTATGATTTCAAGGTCTTACATTTAAGTCTTTAATCTATGAGTTTATTTTGTATGTGATGTAAGAAAACTGGCCTGGGAGCCTGGTGTGGGGCTCAGACCCTGCCCTCCTTGGGGAGAACCTCTGTGGTTGGGATAGCCTGCCTGGTTATGGGTTACCACACCAGAAGGGGAGATCCTGACTCAATCTCATCTCCACCCCTCCTACTTATCCCACTGTGGTTCTTTCTTTATATCTTTTGTTGTGGGACAGCAAAACACAGGATCTTCATTGCAGAGTGTGGGATCTTTATTTGTGGCATGCAAGCTCTTAGTTGTGGCATGTGGGATCTAGTTCCCTGACCAGGGATTGAACCCGGGCCCCTTGCATTGATAATGTGCCATCTCAGCCAATGGACCTCCAGGGAAGTCCCTCAAGATACACTCAATGTTAACTTACATGAATAGGACAGAATTGGAGGTGGTCATATTAGCTATTGAATAATAGCATTATAATAATAGCTCAGGGATGGAAAAGAAGTGAAAGAGAGCTGCTCTAAGAAAGTGTCAGGCGGGGGCTTTGAGTAGAAAGTTGAAATGACTAATTGCATTTGGAAGAGATCAGGAAATCTCCTGAAAGATATAAGTGAAAGAAAAGTATATTTGACAGGTTTCAATCTAATTTGAAGAGCTGCATATTTTCAGTCCTACAGTGCTGATAAATGAAATTAGGTTTAGGGGTGATCCTTTAGGGCTAGTGATTTGGAGGCAGCTTTGAAAGAGCTGCAATGGCAGAAAGCAATGGTAACCCACTCAGAGAAGGCAATGGCAACCCACTCCAGCACTCTTGCCTGGAAAATCCCATGGGCGGAGGAGCCTGGTAGGCTGCAGTCCATGGGGTCGCTAAGAGTCGGACACGACTGAGCGACTTCACTTTCACTTTGAAAGAGCTGCCAGGGTATTAAGTGATCTTTAATTGCTATTCATCCTTAGGTCTTTAGGTCTAAAGATCCCAGCAATTTCCTAGGTGGAAATAGGAGGGTGGAGGGAAGGAAAAGTTTTGAGTCTTGTGGAAGTTNTATCTTTGATTCTGTGAGCTGACCCATATCCTTCCAACAAATTTCTTTACTGTTGAAGTGGTAGAGTTTGTTTGCAACTAAACTCTACTGGCGGTTGGACTGCAAGTTGGTTTGTCTACAAAGCAAGCTAGCAGAAAAAGAAAGAAAAGTGGAAAAGGTATGTGTGTGTGTGTACTACTAAGTATATAACCGCACAAGAGAAAACAGACTTTGTGCTACTATATATACAAAGTGGAGACAGGCCAACTATGATTTTACCATGGAAATGTGTCTGAAGATGGCCTTGAATTTTAATTACTCAACTTTCCTTGCATGTTTAAAGTTGTCATACTCTTTTACAAAAACATATTATGCAGTTTTACAGGGTTTTTTCTATAGTATACATTTTAAATCTAGGTTCTTTGCTAGCTGACATATATTTCCCTTACAATTTAATATTTTAAAGAAATCACCTTATTTATATCATAATAGTAAAACAGTAAAACATATCAAATTCATAAATTAGAGAAAATATATATTATATATTAATTATAGCTTAATTTATTCATGTTTATTACATTAAGCTACAGATCCATTGCACTTTATGAATATATAGATGTATGCAAAATTCTGTATAAATCTTATGTTAATTATTTCACCATGAACTGTAGCTGTTCTTTAATTTTTAATTCCATTTAATAAGCTAGAAAGTTCACTAAAGGTGTTCATGTAAAAAAAACATTTATGAAAAATCTCTAAGAATTAACCTACAAGAATAATTATCTATGCTCTTTATGAAAAATGATTTTTTTAAAAAAAGTGTGACACAGAGGTCTTCAATAAATAACACTGGGGAATTTTTACCATCTCTCCTTTTGGTTGTGAAATTTTAAGACATGTAATCTATTAACTCTTTCTAGGGTGACTACATTTTGCAAGCAGAATGTTACATTAAGCACTAGAAATAATTCTGAAGCAGTATTTATAATGGTAGGAAAAAATTACCTATAAATTTACCAAGAAGAATTTATAATGCTTATAATATTTGTATAATATATAACATTGCTTATATATAACAAATGCTTATAACATTTGTATAATATATATACATACATCCTAAAATTTTTCTAATGGTTAAAATGTCAGCCTCTCTTGGCAAACTCTGGAATTTAAAAAAATGCATACAAGTCAATACTAGCTTTTATTTCTTCCTCAATACAGGAGCTTCATACATAATATTTTCAACTCAGCAGAAAGATTAAAGAGACATGAGGCTGATATTAATACCATCTCCCTCACCTTATTTAAGGTTAGTTTCCATTGCCTTTCACACCCTGACCTGTAGAACATGCTGAAGTAACAGTTGTCAGCAAGGGTTTGCTTTGAGGTTGCATGTCCAATATTGCTTAGCAAACATTCTTTGATAGCACTTAGTAAAATGGTTTGGTGAGTTGGCTGAATCTTTAAGAAGACAGTCCGGGTTTCTTTGAAATCTATAATTTTGTGAAAACTACTAGAAATGCGTGTGTGTGTATTCCATTTAATCACCTGCTTGGTGTTGCTCTTTTGTGCCAGTTTTTAACTGAGAGTGGGCCTTAAAAAAACTACTTTCTTATTGTTTGTGAGATAGAAATTTTTACTTTTAAACATAAAACCTAGTTCAAGATTTCAAAAAAATATACAACAACAAACTATGAATTTATGGCTACACTGGTGGGAAAATGTTTTAGGGAAAGAAGGAGCAATGGTCAGGAAGGGGAGAAAAGGAAAGATTTTTACTTTTAACTCAGGATTTTTTTCTTTTTTTTTTTCAGTAATTTCTTTTTTTTTTGTATTGTTTTAAACTGAAATATAGATGATATACAATGTTATATTCGTTTCAGGTATAGAACAGTGATTTGGCATTTATACACATTATAAACAGATCACAATAGTCTAGTAGCCATCTGTCACCATACAAATGACAATATTGTTGACTTTTTTCCCTATGCTGTACGTTTGGAGAAGGAAACGGCACCCCACTCCAGTACTCTTGCCTAGAGAATCCCACAGACGGAGGAGCCTGGTAGGCTACAGTCCATGGGGTCGCAAAGAGTCGGATTACATACTTATTTATTTTATAATTGGAAGTTTGTGCACCTTAATCCCCTTCACCCTTTCACCCACACCCAATCCCCTTTATTCTGGCAATAAGCAGTTTGTTCTTTATATGGGTCTGTTTGTGTTTTGTTTTGTTCGTTTATTGGTTTCTTTAGATTCCATATGTAAGTGAGAATATACAATATTTGTCTTTGTGTAACTTATTTCACTTAGCTTAATACCATCTAGACCCACACTGTCACAACTGACAGTATTTTGTTCTTTCTATGGCTGAGTAATATTCCCTTCTATATGTATCTCACATCTTCTTCATCCATTCATCTATTTATAGACACTTAGGTTGCTATTGCAGTAAGCATAGGAGGCTGGAGAAGGAAATGGCAACCCACTCCAGTATTCTTGCCTGGGAGAATCCCATGGACAGAGGAGCCTGGCAGGCTACAGTCCATGGGGTCACAAGAGTCAGACTTGACTTAGCGACTAAACCATCACCGCCAAACATAGGACGCATATGTGGTTTTGAATTGGATAAATACTCAAAAGAGGAATTGCTGGATTATGTGGTAGTTCTATTTTTAATCTTTTGAGGAACCTACGTACTGTTTTCCACAGTGGTTACACCAGTTTATATCCCCACCAGTAGTGTTCAAGGGTTTCCTTTTCTCCACTTTCTTGCCTGTCTTTGTTATTTCCTATGTCTGATAATAGCCATTCTAACAGGTGTGAGGTGATATCACACTTGCTTCAGTTTGCATTTCCTAAATGATTAATGATGTTGGAACATATTTTCATGTATCTATTGCTCACCTGTAAGTCTTCTTTAGAAAAATATCTATCAGATCCTCTGCCTACTTTTAAACTGATTTGTTGATTTTATTTTTTAATACTGAGATGTGTGAGTTCTTTATATATTTTGGATATCAACGCTTTATTGAATGTACCATCATTTGCAAATATTTTTCCCATTAAGATTGTTGTCTTTTCATTTTGTTGATGATTTCCTTTCATGTGCAAAAGCTTTTTAGTCTGATGTAGTCCCATTCGTTGTATTTTTGCTTTTGTTGCTCTTATCTGAGCAGACATATTCCCCCCAAAATATGGCTAAGATCAATGTCAAAGTTTTTTTTAAATTTTTTTTCTAGAAGTTTTATGATTTCAAGGTCTTACATTTAAGTCTTTAATCTATGAGTTTATTTTGTATGTGATGTAAGAAAACTGGCCTGGGAGCCTGGTGTGGGGCTCAGACCCTGCCCGCCTTGGGGAGAACCTCTGTGGTTGGGATAGCCTACCTGGTTATGGGTTACCACACCAGAAGGGGAGGCTCTGACTCAATCTCATCTCCACCCCTCCTACTTATCCCAGTGTGGTTCTTTCTTTATATCTTTTGTTGTGGGACAGCAAAACACAGGATCTTCATTGCAGAGTGTGGGATCTTTATTTGTGGCATGCAAGCTCTTAGTTGTGGCATGTGGGATCTAGTTCCCTGACCAGGGATTGAACCCGGGCCCCCTGCATTGACAATGTGCCATCTCAGCCAATGGACCTCCAGGGAAGTCCCTCAAGATACACTCAATGTTAACTTACATGGGTAGGACAGAATTGGAGGTGGTCATGTTAGCTATTGAATAATAGCATTATAATAATAGCTCAGGGATGGAAAAGAAGTGAAAGAGAGCTGCTCTAAGAAAGTGTTATGCGGGGGCTTTGAGTAGAAGGTTGAAATGACTAATTGCATTTGAAAGAGATCAGGAAATCTCCTGAAAGATATAAGTGAAAGAAAAGTATATTTGACAGGTTTCAATCTAATTTGAAGAGCTGCATATTTTCAGTCCTACAGTGCTGATAAATGAAATTAGGTTTAGGGGTGATCCTTTAGGGCTAGTGATTTGGAGGCAGCTTTGAAAGAGCTGCAATGGCAGAAGGCAATGGTAACCCACTCAGAGAAGGCAATGGTAACCCACTCCAGCGCTCTTGCCTGGAAAATCCCATGGGCGGAGGAGCCTGGTAGGCTGCAGTCCATGGGGTCGCTAAGAGTCGGACACGACTGAGCGACTTCACTTTCACTTCGAAAGAGCTGCCAGGGTATTAAGTGATCTTTAATTGCTATTCATCCTTAGGTCTTTAGGTCTAAAGATCCCAGCAATTTCCTAGGTGGAAATAGGAGGGTGGAGGGAAGGAAAAGTTTTGAGTCTTGTGGAAGTTTACTTTCCTGGCAGCTCAAAAGTTACACTCTTTGGTGAGCTCCGCTTATTGATTCATTTATTCAAACTTTTTCATTGAAGACCTATTTTTGTGAATAGGTGAGAACTAAGGATGTGGGATCTAGTTCTTTAGATATATGGGTTCTAGTTTCCTAACCAAATCAAACTGAGGCCCCTTGCAGTGGGAGTATGCAAACTTAGCCAATGGACCACCAGGGAAGTCCCTCTCTTCCATTCTCAATTACAGTACTGATTCTGTAACAGGAGACTCAAGTTCCATCCCTGGGTCAGGAAGATCCCCTGGAGTAGGAAATAGAAATCCGCTCCAGTATTCTTGCCTGGAGAATCCCATGGACAGAGGCACGTAGTGGGCTATAATAGTTCATAGGGTTGCAAAGAGTGGGACATACTACTGAGTGACTGAGTGTGCACGTTGCCTATTTTTTCTACTATTCTTTTTCTGTATTCCAGTCATTATATTGGTCTTCTCTTCACTTTCAAAACAGGCTACAGTCATCATCTTTTCCCTGAGATGATTTTTTCTCTCTACTCTCCATTTAGACAATATCTACATATGCTTTAGGTTTCAAATTAAATGTCTCTTTTTAAATGAGTTGTCCCCAGATTCATAAGCCAGAGGAGATTCCCTTCTTATATGTTCTATCATAATAATTTAATTTGTTTTATTGCGCTTATTTGTTGAATGTATCTTCTCTGTAAGCTCTATGAGGGCAGGGACAGGAGTCTTGGCTTCTTTACTCCTGTCTTCTCAGCTCCCCAAGCTGTACCACAGGAATCTACAGGCTTCTAAGTCTCTTTACTTTCCCTACCAAAGCCAAGGGATTCTCTGCCTAGTCTGGAAGGAGCTGAGAAAACTTCTCTTCTGACACTTTCTACCTTCTTCCAAATATTTTGTCTTTGCCAAGGCCAATGTTTGAAACTCAAGAGCAAAGAATTGATAGATTTGTTCTCTGCATTCTGCTGTTTCAACCTTCTGCAGAGACAATGGCAGAGAAGATTGGCGTATAGGAATGTGTATGAGGAGAAGGGGACCACTCAAATATCTCCACCTCATATCCATAGCCACCACCTGCCCCAGAGATGACATGTGTTCCCCATGACTTCTGGATGCTGCGCTGCACTGCCTAGAGTCCCCTTCCATGACTAAAGGTCTTATTCTCTGGGGAGCCTAGGAATTTTGCCTGCTGACAGCTATTAGCTTGGAACTTTCTTTGGGAATTGCCCTCAGCTATAGAGAGCCTCCTAGCCTAGGTTCAAACCTCTTCCCTTTGATATCTCATATCCAGTATAAAGGGTGGCTCAATCTCCTAACCTAATCTCATCAGTTGGCTGAAGTCTTGTGATTGCAGCCCACCTTTTTAGTCCCATCCAGCCTCCTTCCCTTTCCCCATTGGTGTCAATCCCAAGACTCATTCCCAATAAATTTTCTGCACACAAATCTCTATCTCAGAGTCTACTTCCTGGAGGTCTTATCTTGCAACAGTTATATCTGTGATTATATGTATTTTTCATCCATCTACCTCTCAATTCCAAACACCTAAAAGTGGGGAGGGGGAGGATTTTAGATTGCTTGGAATCTTGCTTCAAACGAGTCATATAGGGAAAGAATTATAGCTTATTTCTGTTGATTTTAGATTTGGGATACAGTCAGTGGGAATACTATTGCAAGGAATGGAAAAGAAGAGGGAGAAAAATTTTTTCATATTTATTCTTCCTAGATTGCATTGAAGAGGATTTTATGTAGATATATTGGGAGAACTTGTAGAATTAAAAATAAGAAAGGAGTATAAGAGAAAGTTGCTGACGATTTTTAAAGTACAAATTATAAAATCCTATAAAATTCTCAAAAAACCAAAATGACGTGTGTCATCTTGAAGAGCAGAGCTGATGTATATATGCAGATTGGGAAATCTCATATACCAAGATATTTAGTATTAACTGCTTTTCCCTAGAAAACTGAAGAAAATCAAGTTGAAGAAAAGGTAAGACTAAAAGAGATAACATTTGTCGTGTTTTTTAGTGCAAAGGAATAATAATAATTTTATTTTTCCCTGAGAGTTGGAAGGATCTTAGAGGTCATAAAGTCCTGGCCAGTGCAGGAATATCTTCTGGGAGTTATTGTACTTTTGCTCAGAACACACAAATATAATGTTAATTTTGTGTTTTATTATTTTGAAGTTTAATAATCTTTGCTAAGTATTAACTTGAGGCTATATACACTACACTGCTTTTACTTATTCCTCAACTGTGTTAATGTTGATGCTTTTACCATCTTCTGTTTAATCTTGCCCCTGGGATCTATTACACTTAGTTAGCACAGAGTGTCTAAAGGAGACACATTGATTTGCTTTGGTTTGTCCTCAGATTCATACTACACTTAACCCATCCATGTTCGTGATTGTTCAGGTTTTCCCTCGTTGCTGAAAAACTACAAAACAGAGGTGGACAGTGTTCAAGTAATGTAGTATAACAACTGTGTAAAGCATTGCCTCATTCTGGATGGATTGTGCTACCAGAATGCATCTGTAATTTGTTTCCCTGTGTGTAAGTACATGTGTACGAGGAACAGGGGAATGTCGTCTCCTTTGCCACATGGGTTTGTTTTTTTTTTTTTTGGCCTCTTTATGAACATAGAGCAATTTTATTCAGAACATGGAAATTAAAGCAAAGTAATAATCATCATCACCTTTTTAAGTGGTTCCTATATTCTAGGCAACATGCTGAGTGTTTTACACACATTTGGCTCACTTAAGGCTCACAGCCCTCTGAGGTAGGTAGCTAATACCCATATTTTACAAATTAAAAAACCCTGAGTCCTCACAGAGGTTTAAGTAATTTGCCTAAATTCGCATGGCTACAAAGTTATCATAAGTCATAGCTGATTTTTCTTTTAGTCACTCTTTCCAAAACTTTTTTGAAAAGAAAATTCAAAGATTTTCACTTTAGGTCTTGACTGACTTCTCGCAAGACAACTTCTGTGCCCTTAAATTTCCCTCTGTGTTTAAGCAACTCAATTCCACAGCTTTACTTTCTTTCCACATAAAAATGCCCCGCACTCCTTCCCTCAGCGTACTGTCTTCCCTTCCCCTAGCCATCTCGCTACTCAGCGCTTTAGCTCTTTGTTATCTCCTAGACCTCGCTAACTGGATGACTAGCTGCCAAATAAAATCACAGGAGGAAAAGATAAAGCATCTCATCTTTCTCTCTTAAGCCTTTGCTCTCTTCCACTTCCTTGTCAGTGAGTGTTGGAGTTCTCCAGTTTCCCCAGGCAAGCCCAGTGCTAAAAATAGCCCACCCTGCCTGATGGCGCTGGTGGCATTTCCTGGGGTAGAAGAGGCCCGAGTGAAAAACAACTGGTGAGAGGAGATGATCAGACTGAAGCAGTCAGGGGACACCCCACCCGCACCCACTGCTGAAATCCAGGGACTTGGGCAGGAACTGGTTTATCGTCACTCTTGGAAGGATCAGATCAAAAGGAAATTAGTGTGTTTCCTCTTCTCAGATGAGAGGGGCATAACTTTTCATTGTTTCAAGGGCATAAAACAAGTGTAATCATAGAAATATAATTCAAGCCTGTCTGTCCGCCCTACTGTTGTTTCAACTAAGTAGAGAAGTTTGACGAGAAGTAAATGTTAATTGAACCGTTAACGTTCAACAAACATAATTAAACTCATTGCTGACTTTTTTTCATACATACATAATGTTTTGGGGCCATCCTCAGTGGCCCAGTGGTTAAGACTCTTCACTTCCACTGTAGAGAGTGCAGGTTAAATACCTGGCCAGGGAACTAAGATTCCACATGCCGAGAGATGTGGCCAAACTAAGATTAAAAAATAATAATGCTATATATATTTAGGGCCTTCCCTGGCAGTTCAAAGGGTTAAGAATCTGCCTGCAATGCAGGAGACTCTGGTTCTGTCCCTGGGTTGGGAAGATCCCCTGGAGAGAGGAATGGCAATCCACTCAAGTGTTTTTGCCTGGAGAATCCCATGGATAGAGGAGCCTGAGGAGCTTTCACTTTCACTTTAAAGGAAGATTCCATTTTAAAAAAAGACTTCCTGCCAGGACAAAGATGGAAATGAAATGATTTTAAAAAAAAATCTGTGTAAATCCATACTCTCTCCAGCTGTTATTATGAGATACATTTTTTTCCACAAAAAAATAGCTTTATCATTTTTTTCTGACTGAAGTAATAATATATGTTTACTTCTAAAATTCAATCTGATATTCAAGAAGAAAGTAAAAATTACACAAAATCCTCCACACTGAGAAAAACAAATTTTGTGACAATCCTTTTATGCATACACACCTCGGCCTTAAGCCCTCCCCACAGGGACTCAGAAAGGTGGCCAGCTGGGTCCAATGAGGTGTAAGAAGAAACTTGCTGTGGTTTTTTTCTTTACTGTAAGAATGGACAATAGGAAAAAATAGACACTTTTTCTCCCAGTCATTGTCAAGTGTAGATGCCACTTTTAGAAAAACTGCTGTAGCCACCTCAATACCAGCCTCTAGAAAGCCAATGGAGAAAAAGAAGGCAAGGATAGGAGAATCACAGGAAATGATTCTGATGAAGACACTGAGTTGAGGCACTGTACCTCTGGACTCCCCAGCACATGAGCCTATAAATTCCCTTATTGCTTGTATGACTTGAATTTTTCAAAACTTGAAGCTGAATGCATCCTAACTAACAAAGATATAATATGCCCTAAGAAAAAGTTTAATATTTATGTAAGGTCAATCCTATATTTTCTTAATAATTTCTGGCTTACTAATTAGCTTTTAAAAGTGTCTTCAATATGCAGTTATATACATATAACTGAGCAAGTGAGCTAAGCTGCTTCAGTCATGTCCGATTCTTTAAAACCCCATGGACTATAGCCCTCCAGGCTCCTCTGTCCATGGGTTTTTCCAGGCAAGAATACAAGTGGGTTGCCATGGCCTCCTGAGGGGGTTTTGCCAACCCAAGGACTGAGCCCATGTCTCTCATGTCTCCTGTGTTAGCAGGCAGGTTCTTTACCACTAGTGCCACTTGGGGAGCCCTTACATATATATGTATAAAAAACATCTACTTCTGCTTCATTGACTATGCTAAAGCCTTTGACTGTGTGGATTGCAACAAACTGTGGGAAATTCTTAGAGACAGAAATACTAGACCACCTTACCTGCCTCCTGAAAAATCTGTATGCAGGTCAAGAAACAACAGTTAGAACTGGACATGGAACAACAGATTGGTTCCAAATTGGGAAAGGAGTACGTCAAGGCTGTACATTGTCACATTGCTTATTTAACTTCTATGCAGAGTACCTCATGTAAAATGCCAAGCTGGACAACTCACAAGCTGGAATCAAGATTCCCTGGAGAAATATCCATAACCTCAGAAATAAAGATGATACCACTCTAATGGCAAAAAGCAAAGAAGAAATAAAGAGCCTGTTGATGAGGGTGAAAGAGGAAAGTGAAAAAGCTGACTTAAAACTTAACATTTAAAAAACTAAGATCATAGCATAAAGTCCCATCACTTCATGGCAAATAGATAGGGAAACAGTGGAAGCAGTGACAGATTGCATTTTCTTTGGGCTCCAAAACCACTGAGGATGGTAACTGCAGTCATGAAATCAAAGATGCTTGCTCCTTGGAAGGAAAGCTATGACAAACCTAGACAGCTTATTAAAAAGCAGAAACATTACTTTGCTGACAAAGGTTTGTATAGTCAAAGCTATGGTTTTTCCAGTAATCATGTGAGAGTCAGACCATAAAGAAGGCTGATTGCTGAATAATTGATGCTTTCAAATTGTGGTGCTGGAGAAGACTTCTGAGAGTCCCTTGGACAACAAAGAGATGAAACAAGTCAATCCTAAAGGAAGTCAACCCCAAATATTCATTGGAAGTACTGAGGCTGAAGCTGAAGTTCTAGTACTTAGGTCACCTGATGCTAAGAGCTGACTCATTAGAAAAGACCCTGATGCTGGGAGAGATAGAAGGCAGGAGGAGAAGGAGGGTGGCAGAGGATGAGATGGTTGGATGGCATCACTGACTCAATGGACATGAGTTTGAGCAGAGTCAGGGAGATAACGAAGGACAGGGAAGCCTGGCATGCTGCAGTTCGTGGAGTTGCAAAGCATTAGACACAATTTATTGACTGAACAACAACGACAAGTCATCCACAAGGAGACTCAAAGTAGCTCACCTCAAGTTTATGGGAAGAGAAGCTGGAAAGTAGGAGGACTACTGGAATATAGGGCTTCCCAAGTGGTACTGGTGGTAAACAATCTGCCTATCAATACAGAATATGTCGGTTCAATTCCTGGGTTGGGAAGATCCCTGGAGTAGGAAATGCCAACACACTTCAGTATTCTTGCTTGGACAGTTCCATGGACAGAGGAGCCGGTGGGTTATAGGCCATGCAGTCACAGAGAGTTGCATATGAGTGAGCACATATACACACGTGCACACTCCCCACCCACAAACTGAAGAGAGTCAACTTGAGACAAAGGTTGTGGCTACAGAGCAAGGTGTGGGGAGGGGCAGAGTCCTGCCCTGAGGAGCAAAACCAGAGATCTGATAGCCCGATGAGGCCGTTGAGCACTCTCCAAAACTCTGGGCACAAAGGGAGCAGAGTATGCATTCATTGCATCATGTGAGAGACTTCAGGGAAATGGAGAGTTTAGTTCAGTGGGTGAGGAGGAGGGTGATCAAGTAACTAAACAAAAACCAGAGAGGACAATAGCTGTTGTTCAGTCACTATGTTGTGTCCGACTCTTTGCAACCTCATGAACTGCAGCACGCCAGGCCTTCCTGTCCCTCACTATATACCAGAGTTTGCCCAAATTCATGTTCATTGAATCAGTGATAACATCCAACCATTTCATCCACCAGAAGTGGCTTTAAATATTTGGAGAATCAGCTATTGTGTATAAGTGGAATTAAATCCAGGGAGGTAACTTACTATTATCGGAGAAGGCAATGGCATCTCACTTCAGTACTCTTGCCTGGAAAATCCCATGAACGGAGGAGCCTGGTAGGCTGCAGTCCATAGGATCACTGAAGGTCGGACATGACTGAGCGACTTCACTTTCACTTTTCACTTTCATGCACTGGAGAAGGCAATGGCAACCCACTCCAGTGTTCTTGCCTGGAGAATCCCAGGGATGGGGGAGCCTGGTGGGCTGCTGTCTATGGGGTCGCACAGAGTTGGACATGACTGAAGTGACTTGGCAGCAGCAACCTACTATTAAGGGTTTCCCAGGGGGCACTAGTGGTAAAGAACCCACCTGCCAATGCAGGAAATGTAAGAGACACAGGTTTGATCCCTGTGTCTGTGTGTGATTTGATTCTAGGTCAGCAAGATCCCCTGAGAGAGGGCATAGCAACACATTACAGTATTCTTACCTGGAGAATCCCATGGACAGCGGAGTCTGGCAGGCTACAGTCCATACGGTCGCAAAGAGTTGGACATGACTGAAATGACTTAGCATGGCATGGCATAAAGTACTATTAACAAATATATTTTAAAGAGGAGGCAAATTTGGTTGAGCAGCAGGAAGCCCCTACAAGCAAAGTTCTTCAAACTGAAAACTAGTTTTAAGTTTCCTCCTCACCTGGATCATTCAGCCACAGGCTTCATGAC
>SJYW01016629.1:0-20372 GCA_006410735.1 Raphicerus campestris | reverse complement strand
AGGAGTGGGTCTTGAAATTGCTTAAACCCGTAAGGGCCTGGTCTATCCACACTGTTATAAAAATTGAAGTAAAAGCAGGGCTGTATTTTGGGGGCCCAAACTGATGATTCCATCAGTTTGTGGTCTGGGATTATAAGCAGGAGCCCCTAAAACTACAATTTGAAGTCTCACCCATGGAGTAGACATACAGCCTGGGACCCTTTCCCAACTGGGACTGCAGATTACTCATAACCAGGGACTTGCCACTGCTGTTCAAGTCTGGATGTAGGTTGTCAGCGTACTTTGATGATATTTGTGCTGTTCCTTTTCTCTATTGTTTCTATTTCTCTTCTTCTGATGACTGTATATTGACATTAAGTCAAATAATCTATAAAAAGCAGAGACATCCCTTTGCTGACAAAGGTCCATATAGTCAAAGCTATGGTTTCCAGTAGTCATGTACAGGTGTGAGAGTTGGACCCCAGAGAAAGCTGAGCACTGAAGAACTGATGCTTTTGAAGACTCCTGCGGGTTCGTTGAAATGCAAGAAGATAAAGTCAGTCAGTCCTAAAGGAAATCAACCCTGAATAGTCATTGGAAGGACTGATGCTGAAGGTGAAATCCCCAATACTTTGGGCCCCTTGATGGGAAGAGCTAACTCATTGGGAGAGACTTTGATGCTGGGAAAGTCTGTGGGCAAGGGGGGAAGGGGGAAACAGAGGATGGGATGGTTAAATAGCATCACTGACTCAATGGACATGAATTTGAGCAAACTACGAGAGACTGTGGGGGACAAAGGAGTCTGGCTTGCTGCAGTCCATGGGGGTGCAAAGAGTCAGACATGACTGAGTGATCGAACAAGAATAACAGTAATCTTCTATCAGTTCAGTTCAGTTCAGTCACTCAGTCATGTCTGACTCTTTGCAACTCCATGGACTGCAGCACACCAGGCCTCCCTGTCCATCACCAACTCCTGGAGCTTGTTCAAACTCATGTCCATCAAGTCGGTGATACCATCCAACAATCTCACCCTCTGTCATCCCCTCTCCTCCTGCTTTCACTCTTTCCCAGCATCAGGGTCTTTTCAAATGAGTCAGTTCTTCCCATCATGTGGCCAAAGTATTGGAGTTTCTGCTTTAGCATCAGTCCTTCCAATGAAGAGTCAGGACTGATTTCTTTTAGGGTTGACTGGTATGATCTCCTTGCAGTCCAAGGGACTCTCAAGAGTCTTCTCTAACACCATGGTTCAAAAACGTCAATTCTTTGGTACTCAGCTTTCTTTATGGTCCAACTCTCACATCCATACATGGCTACTGGAAAAACCATAGCTTGGACTATATGGACATTTGCCAGCAAGTAATGTCTCTACTTTTTAATATGCTAACTAGGTTTGTCATAGCTTTTCTTCCAAAGAGTAAGTATCTTTTAATTTTATGGCTGCAGTCACCATCTGCTGTGATTTTGGAGCCCCCCAAAATAAAGTCTGTCACTGTTTCCATTGTTTCCCCATCTATTTGCCATGAAGTGATGGGACTGTATGCCATGATCTTTGTTTTTTGGATGTTGAGTTTTAAGCCAACTTTTTCACTGTCCTCTTTCATTGAGAGGCTCTTTAGTTCCTCTTCACTTTCTGCCATAAGGGTGGTGTTATCTGCATGTCTGAGGTTATTGATGTTTCTCCCTGCAATCTTGATTCCAGCTTGTGCTTTATCCAGCCTGGCATTTCGCATGATGTACTCTGCATCTTAGTTAAATAAGCAAGGTGACAATATACAGTCTTGATGTACTCCTTTCCCAATTTTGAACCAGTCTGCTGTTCCATGTCCAAATCTAACTGTTGCTTCCTGACCTGCATACAGATTTCTCAGGAGGTAGGTAAGGTGGTCTGGTATTCCTATCTCTTGAATAATTTTCCAGTGTTTGTTGTGATCCAATCAGTCAAAGTCTTTGGCGTAGTCAGTAAAGCAGTAGTTACTTTTCCGGAATTCTCTTGTTTTTTTCTGTGATCCAGTGGATGCTGGCAATTTGATCTCTGGTTCCTCTGCCTTTTCTAAATCCAGCTTGAACATCTGGGAGTTCTTGGTTTACATACTGTTGAAGCCTAGCATGGAGAATTTTGAGCATTACTTTGCTAGTGTGTGAAATGAGTGCAATTGTGCAATAGTTTGAACATTCTTTGGCATTGCCCTT
Source organism: Raphicerus campestris (assembly GCA_006410735.1). Lineage (NCBI taxonomy): Eukaryota > Metazoa > Chordata > Mammalia > Artiodactyla > Bovidae > Raphicerus > Raphicerus campestris. The sequence goes on along the minus strand of SJYW01016629.1, from coordinate 18,203 downwards.
CTTTGGGATTGGAATGAAAACTAACTTTTGGTCATTGGTAAGTTTTCCAAATTTGCTGACATATTGAGTGCATCACTTTCACAGCATCATCTTTTAGGATTTGAAATAGCTCAGCTGGGATTCCATCACCTCCACTAGCTTTGTTCATAGTGATGTTTCCTAAGGCCCACTTGACTTTGGACTCCAGGATGTCTGGCTCTAGGTGAATGATCACACCATCATGGTTTTTTGGGTCATTAAAATCTTTTTTTGTATAGTTCTTCTGTGTAATCTTGCCACCTCTTTTTATTATCTTCTGCTTCTGTTAGGTCCATATCATTTGTGCCCTTTATTGAGCCTATCTTTGTATGAAATGTTCCCTTGTATCTCTAATTTTCTTGAAGAGATCTCTAGTCTTTCCCATTATATTTTTTCTCTTTATTTCTTTGCATTGTTCACTTAGGAAGGCTTGCTCATGTCTCCTTGCTATTCTTTGAAACTTTGTATTCAGATGGATATATCTTTCCTTTCCTTGTTTGCCTTTCACTTCTCTTCTTTTCTCAGCTATTTGTAAGGTCTCCTCAACCATTTTGTAAGGTTTCCTCAGACAATCAACCTTCTATAAGAAACTGAAATTGCTTTGTTTGTATGTAATGAGTGGTTTCTTTTGTTAACAAATCCTTTAAACCTATAATGAAAGTAAAACTTTCAGCAAATCCAATGGCTGCAGGTGGGAGTCTTAACCAGATCAGGGAAATTCTTAGACATCCTTGCGCCCCCAGGTTTCAATTGGGAAGTCTCCGGAAGTTATTGTTTTTAAACAGAATGAGATGTCCCCAAAGACAACTCTTTGGGAGGGAGGTCATGTTGAGGACGTGGGTCTGAACCTGATGGCTGGCCTCCCTCTGCCCTCCAGGATTCACCCTTCCCACAGCCGTATGGGCCTTGCTAGTAACTCCAGGCCTGTGCCTGCCACTGGCACTGTGTCCTCAAGGTGTCAGGCTTCCATGTAGTGCCTTGGATACTGGGACTGAGAGGGGGGCTCCCTGATTTGTGGTGAAAGCCCCAGTAGAGTGGTAGGTGGACCCAGTACAAGCAGATGAATGCAACAAGCAGCCAGTGAAATTCCCAGGTGGGTATCTGCCAGTTGCATTTCCTACCTTACCATGTTCTTTCCCCAAATATATGATTACAGCAGAGGAGGCATGCTGCGGCCCATGAGTTGAGTCCTGCACACAGCCTGTTTTTGTATCATCCACAGACTAAAGATGTTTCCTATTCCCATTTGGTAAACGATTAAAAACATGAAAAAGAAAAGTAAAATCTCATGATGCTTGAAAAAGGTATGACATTCACATATCAGTGTCCATACATAATGTTTTATTGAAAACACGACTGCATTGTGCATGGTCTACACATTGGCTGTTCTTATGCTATGAGAGCAGGGTTAAGCACACCTGAAATATATGTGCAATCTGACCTTTTACAGAAATAGTTTTCTGACCTGTGCATTACAGTAAAGCGGCATTAATTTGGAGTGCTTAGATTTGGAATGTGGGATTATTTAGACTCAGTGTTTGTGATTAATATGGAATAGGAAGTTTTTACATGATTTCCCACTCTGAATATGAAGGGTAACATTAAAAATGAAAATTAAAATATCTGTGTCTGTCTTGAATCCTGTATCTAGCAGTTATTTATTATTTAATTTGTCCTTAAGTAACTAAAGACTTTTTATGTTTATGGTATTTTCGTTGGCTCCAAAATCACTGTGTATGCTGACTGTNGTGATCCAATCAGTCAAAGTCTTTGGCGTAGTCAGTAAAGCAGTAGTTACTTTTCCGGAATTCTCTTGTTTTTTTCTGTGATCCAGTGGATGCTGGCAATTTGATCTCTGGTTCCTCTGCCTTTTCTAAATCCAGCTTGAACATCTGGGAGTTCTTGGTTTACATACTGTTGAAGCCTAGCATGGAGAATTTTGAGCATTACTTTGCTAGTGTGTGAAATGAGTGCAATTGTGCAATAGTTTGAACATTCTTTGGCATTGCCCTTCTTTGGGATTGGAATGAAAACTAACTTTTGGTCATTGGTAAGTTTTCCAAATTTGCTGACATATTGAGTGCATCACTTTCACAGCATCATCTTTTAGGATTTGAAATAGCTCAGCTGGGATTCCATCACCTCCACTAGCTTTGTTCATAGTGATGTTTCCTAAGGCCCACTTGACTTTGGACTCCAGGATGTCTGGCTCTAGGTGAATGATCACACCATCATGGTTTTTTGGGTCATTAAAATCTTTTTTTGTATAGTTCTTCTGTGTAATCTTGCCACCTCTTTTTATTATCTTCTGCTTCTGTTAGGTCCATATCATTTGTGCCCTTTATTGAGCCTATCTTTGTATGAAATGTTCCCTTGTATCTCTAATTTTCTTGAAGAGATCTCTAGTCTTTCCCATTATATTTTTTCTCTTTATTTCTTTGCATTGTTCACTTAGGAAGGCTTGCTCATGTCTCCTTGCTATTCTTTGAAACTTTGTATTCAGATGGATATATCTTTCCTTTCCTTGTTTGCCTTTCACTTCTCTTCTTTTCTCAGCTATTTGTAAGGTCTCCTCAACCATTTTGTAAGGTTTCCTCAGACAATCAACCTTCTATAAGAAACTGAAATTGCTTTATTTGTATGTAATGAGTGGTTTCTTTTGTTAACAAATCCTTTAAACCTATAATGAAAGTAAAACTTTCAGCAAATCCAATGGCTGCAGGTGGGAGTCTTAACCAGATCAGGGAAATTCTTAGACATCCTTGCGCCCCCAGGTTTCAATTGGGAAGTCTCCGGAAGTTATTGTTTTTAAACAGAATGAGATGTCCCCAAAGACAACTCTTTGGGAGGGAGGTCATGTTGAGGACGTGGGTCTGAACCTGATGGCTGGCCTCCCTCTGCCCTCCAGGATTCACCCTTCCCACAGCCGTATGGGCCTTGCTAGTAACTCCAGGCCTGTGCCTGCCACTGGCACTGTGTCCTCAAGGTGTCAGGCTTCCATGTAGTGCCTTGGATACTGGGACTGAGAGGGGGGCTCCCTGATTTGTGGTGAAAGCCCCAGTAGAGTGGTAGGTGGACCCAGTACAAGCAGATGAATGCAACAAGCAGCCAGTGAAATTCCCAGGTGGGTATCTGCCAGTTGCATTTCCTACCTTACCATGTTCTTTCCCCAAATATATGATTATAGCAGAGGAGGCATGCTGCGGCCCATGAGTTGAGTCCTGCACACAGCCTGTTTTTGTATCATCCACAGACTAAAGATGTTTCCTATTCCCATTTGGTAAACGATTAAAAACATGAAAAAGAAAAGTAAAATCTCATGATGCTTGAAAAAGGTATGACATTCACATATCAGTGTCCATACATAATGTTTTATTGAAAACACGACTGCATTGTGCATGGTCTACACATTGGCTGTTCTTATGCTATGAGAGCAGGGTTAAGCACACCTGAAATATATGTGCAATCTGACCTTTTACAGAAATAGTTTTCTGACCTGTGCATTACAGTAAAGCGGCATTAATTTGGAGTGCTTAGATTTGGAATGTGGGATTATTTAGACTCAGTGTTTGTGATTAATATGGAATAGGAAGTTTTTACATGATTTCCCACTCTGAATATGAAGGGTAACATTAAAAATGAAAATTAAAATATCTGTGTCTGTCTTGAATCCTGTATCTAGCAGTTATTTATTATTTAATTTGTCCTTAAGTAACTAAAGACTTTTTATGTTTATGGTATTTTCGTTGGCTCCAAAATCACTGTGTATGCTGACTGTGGTCACAAAGCTAAAAGACATTTGCTCCTTGAAAAGAAAACTATGACAAACCTAGACAGTATAGTACAAAGCAGAGGCATCACTTTGTAGACAAATTCCATGTAATCGAAGCTTTGGTTTTCCTGGTAGTCATGTGCAGATGTGAAAACTGGACCACAAAGAAGGGTGAATGCCAAAAACCTGATGCTTTCGTATGATGGTGCTGGAGAAGACTTTCAAGAGTCTTGGACTCTTGAACAGCAAGGCTATGAAACCAGTCAGTCTGAAAGGAAATCAACCCTGAATATTCATTGGAGGGACTGTTGCTAAAGCTGAAACTCCAATACTTTGGCCACCTGATGCGAGGAGCTGACTCACTGGGAAAGACCCTGATGCTGGGAAAGATTGAAGGCAAAAGAAGGGGTGGCAGAAGAAGAGATGTTTAGATAGCATCACCAACTCAGTGGACATGAATTTGAGGAAACTCCAGGAGACAGTGGAGGACAGAAGATCCTGGCTTGCTGCTGTCTACGGGGTCACAAAGAATCAGACATGATTTAGCAGCTGAACAGCAGCAATACTACAGATCTGTTATGCACACCGACATTTTAGTTAACTCATAACTATTAGTAACCGGTTATTTCTCAGTTTATCACTAGGGTTTTTATAGAGTATATATTATAAATTTTTAATATATCCTAAGCTCTAGTATTCTCTAGAATCTCCTTTCAATCGGAAGATCCATTAGTGGCTATCTAATCCACTTCCACTCAAATTTTGCAGAGAAAAAGCAGAAATGTAGAGTTTTCAGTGACTTATCCAAAGGCACATCATTGGTGGTAACAAATTTTCTTAAAACCCTATGGTACTCCCTGTATGATGATTAAGGAGAAAACAAACAAACCTGTTTATTGCTTTCAAATTTCATTTGTAATCCATACCTTTTTGTTAAAAGTGAGTGCTTACTCTGGGCCAGGCATTGTTATAAAGGCTTATTTAGATTTAATTTTCCTTAAGGCTTGGGTAAATATAGCATCCACCTTTTGGCTGCTTGTTATGGCTTGGCACTGTGCTGAACAGCCCCCAAACTTGATTTCACTGTATCATCATGACAATCCTCTGAAGAGACGTCCCATAGATAAAGAAATAGGTTGAGGGAGGTTAGATAAGTTGCTTACGGTCCCTCAGTTAATAAGCAGTGGAAACAGCATTCTTAGCTAAAGGTCGCATTCATAAACTACCAATTAAATATAATATTTTTCTAGTGACATCATCCTACACTGGTTTAGTGTTTCTTTGTTTAGAACCAATGATTAAATCATGGTATTACTGAGTTGGAAGGACCTCTAGGTTTTCATTTTTAAAGATTTCAAAGAAGGGAATAAACAGCTTTTCTCAAAAGCCTGTGATGGCATTTAAATATAAACAGAGTTCTTTTTCCTAAACAAAGTAATACCTTTTTTTTTTTTTGCTGCAATTCATGTTCATTTTTATAACTTCGGCTAGTTGCTGTGGCCCCCATGTTGCCTATAACAGGGGGAGGATTTCCTGGTTCTCTCTCTCACTAGTGAGCTCAGAATCCCAGCTGTCAGGATTTGGCTTTGATATCACTTTTGTGCTGACGTCGCTTTCTACTTACTCCCTTTGGTGTGCAGAGTTTTGTGATCACCACTTGTACACAAGCATTCCTCTGCATTTTTATCTGTTTAATTCTCCCTTAATCCTAAATATTCTGTCTTTTGGAACCTTTGGAACTTCACACAGTATACGGAAAATCATTAATTCATATTCTTGAAGCCGTTTTAAGTTCAATGTCCCAGTTCCCGTGGAGCTACTCTGATTATTTTCCCTATCTTCATCTGGCTGTCTGGGGTTTACAGTCTCAGTGGGCACACTCCCAATTCTGTTATTTATATCACTGAGAACCGGCTCTAGCACAAACTTAAGTCTGATATTGACGCAGACTTTCTTGCTGGCCAGATGTTGATTGATTTTAGTACCCGGAGCTGCAGCAAACAAAACTTTTTGTTCCCACTCTGTATTTTCAATGACTAACTGCCAAGTCTTGCGCTCATTGTTGGGCACCCCCATATAAGGTTGATCCCATCTGGGATGTATCTGTGGTGAACATCTGTGGTCAGTACTGTAACTGGCCATTCAGTCTCCTGCGCATTTTGAGTTGTACAAAGTCCACAGAAAGGAACGGCTGATTTGGGTCATGCGTGCTTTACCACCAAATGCCCAGCAGGTGGCAATGTTCAACTTGGTATGTATCTGTTATAGTTGGTTTTTTTTTTTCTTACAGAGCAACTTCCTCNTGGAGAAGACTTTCAAGAGTCTTGGACTCTTGAACAGCAAGGCTATGAAACCAGTCAGTCTGAAAGGAAATCAACCCTGAATATTCATTGGAGGGACTGTTGCTAAAGCTGAAACTCCAATACTTTGGCCACCTGATGCGAGGAGCTGACTCACTGGGAAAGACCCTGATGCTGGGAAAGATTGAAGGCAAAAGAAGGGGTGGCAGAAGAAGAGATGTTTAGATAGCATCACCAACTCAGTGGACATGAATTTGAGGAAACTCCAGGAGACAGTGGAGGACAGAAGATCCTGGCTTGCTGCTGTCTACGGGGTCACAAAGAATCAGACATGATTTAGCAGCTGAACAGCAGCAATACTACAGATCTGTTATGCACACCGACATTTTAGTTAACTCATAACTATTAGTAACCGGTTATTTCTCAGTTTATCACTAGGGTTTTTATAGAGTATATATTATAAATTTTTAATATATCCTAAGCTCTAGTATTCTCTAGAATCTCCTTTCAATCGGAAGATCCATTAGTGGCTATCTAATCCACTTCCACTCAAATTTTGCAGAGAAAAAGCAGAAATGTAGAGTTTTCAGTGACTTATCCAAAGGCACATCATTGGTGGTAACAAATTTTCTTAAAACCCTATGGTACTCCCTGTATGATGATTAAGGAGAAAACAAACAAACCTGTTTATTGCTTTCAAATTTCATTTGTAATCCATACCTTTTTGTTAAAAGTGAGTGCTTACTCTGGGCCAGGCATTGTTATAAAGGCTTATTTAGATTTAATTTTCCTTAAGGCTTGGGTAAATATAGCATCCACCTTTTGGCTGCTTGTTATGGCTTGGCACTGTGCTGAACAGCCCCCAAACTTGATTTCACTGTATCATCATGACAATCCTCTGAAGAGACGTCCCATAGATAAAGAAATAGGTTGAGGGAGGTTAGATAAGTTGCTTACGGTCCCTCAGTTAATAAGCAGTGGAAACAGCATTCTTAGCTAAAGGTCGCATTCATAAACTACCAATTAAATATAATATTTTTCTAGTGACATCATCCTACACTGGTTTAGTGTTTCTTTGTTTAGAACCAATGATTAAATCATGGTATTACTGAGTTGGAAGGACCTCTAGGTTTTCATTTTTAAAGATTTCAAAGAAGGGAATAAACAGCTTTTCTCAAAAGCCTGTGATGGCATTTAAATATAAACAGAGTTCTTTTTCCTAAACAAAGTAATACCTTTTTTTTTTTTTGCTGCAATTCATGTTCATTTTTATAACTTCGGCTAGTTGCTGTGGCCCCCATGTTGCCTATAACAGGGGGAGGATTTCCTGGTTCTCTCTCTCACTAGTGAGCTCAGAATCCCAGCTGTCAGGATTTGGCTTTGATATCACTTTTGTGCTGACGTCGCTTTCTACTTACTCCCTTTGGTGTGCAGAGTTTTGTGATCACCACTTGTACACAAGCATTCCTCTGCATTTTTATCTGTTTAATTCTCCCTTAATCCTAAATATTCTGTCTTTTGGAACCTTTGGAACTTCACACAGTATACGGAAAATCATTAATTCATATTCTTGAAGCCGTTTTAAGTTCAATGTTCCAGTTCCCGTGGAGCTACTCTGATTATTTTCCCTATCTTCATCTGGCTGTCTGGGGTTTACAGTCTCAGTGGGCACACTCCCAATTCTGTTATTTATATCACTGAGAACCGGCTCTAGCACAAACTTAAGTCTGATATTGACGCAGACTTTCTTGCTGGCCAGATGTTGATTGATTTTAGTACCCGGAGCTGCAGCAAACAAAACTTTTTGTTCCCACTCTGTATTTTCAATGACTAACTGCCAAGTCTTGCGCTCATTGTTGGGCACCCCCATATAAGGTTGATCCCATCTGGGATGTATCTGTGGTGAACATCTGTGGTCAGTACTGTAACTGGCCATTCAGTCTCCTGCGCATTTTGAGTTGTACAAAGTCCACAGAAAGGAACGGCTGATTTGGGTCATGCGTGCTTTACCACCAAATGCCCAGCAGGTGGCAATGTTCAACTTGGTATGTATCTGTTATAGTTGGTTTTTTTTTTTCTTACAGAGCAACTTCCTCAAAAGTTAGACATTTCTGTCACAGCATGCAAGTCTGAGACAGTAATCTTTCAAAATTATACACATAAATCTGAGTGTTCGTTCTGTTTCTTACACTCAGTCCCTGGAGAATGTTGAAGGAGGTATCCCGTGGTCATTGTGCTTGACATGACCCGTGTTTTCCCTTTTCCACTGTCCAGTCTTTACTGGGGCTTTCCTGGTGACTCAAAGAATCTGCCTGCAATGCGGGAGACCCAGGTTCGAGTCCTGGGTGGTCTCAGGGATCAGTACTCCACGTATTCTTGCCTGGAGAATCCCATGGACAGAGGAGCCCGGTGGGCTACAGTCTATGAGGTCAGAGTTGGACACGACTGAGTAACTAACATTTTAACTTTTCTTTACTGTAATTACTGGTCTTCATCAGATGAGTGTCTCTCAACTCAAATTATCTGGCAGTCTTGGAGAGTTGGCCAAGCTGAGGTGTCTTCAGGCCCAGGACCACCTTAATCGTGAGAATGATTTGGCTCCGGGGCATCCTTTAATTTTTAGTGAAAACAGTACATCTCCTTCATATCTTCATGGTTGACTCGAACCACCAGGGGGGAGTCTTGTCACATTTACTTTTTACAGCTGATGATGTGGGGTCTGAAATCACTCTAAAGGATGCTCCTAATTCACCACTTCTAATTATACACTCACAGGTGGCGTGAGTGTGAGTATACACTCACACATATGTATAAGTATATGCTTTAATGTACTAACTTGCAGAGCTGTATGCCATTTCTCCTTGTGTCGGGGGAAGAAAAGAGGGATGCAGGAGATTTCAGGATAGAGGGTGATTTCAGGGCATATGACGTGCTTATTCTAGGTGCTTATTCAAGGGACTTCATACAGAAATGATCTACCTTTTATAACTATTTTCCCAGTGCGTTAGAATGGGAAGTGCCAAGAAGAGTGTGTGACTCACGGTAGGCACGTGTAAATGGTCACTGTTTTCCCTCACAATGTCATCATAGTCGTCTACCCCCCAACCCCGACCTTGGTGGACTAGTCATAAAGTCTCTGGAGTTTACCTCGCCTTGTTCCCCTCATCCTGAGTGTCTCTTCCCTGACGTGCTGTCATCCACAGAAGGGACTCCAAATCGTTAACACTTCGGTTTGATAGCAAGTACTCCTGGGAGTGTTTGAATTTTAAGAGGCTCGACTAAGGGAAACGAAAAGAAATAAACAACTAGCGATGGAATTTCAGACATGGTTGCCTTAGACTGAGAGAGAAATCTGGGGACCAAGGACACACGTCAGGGCTCCTAAGTGACAGATGGAGGCATCTGCGAGGGTGTTAAAAGAAGATTTTTAAAGTTTTATGTTAGAGTATAGTTGATTAACATGATGCTCGTTTCAGGTGTACAGCAAACTGATTCAGTTATACATATACATGTATCCATTCTTTTTCAAGGTAAAAGAGGACTTTTGAATTGGGTGAGAGATGATGTTATGAGAATGTTAGAGCCCCATTTGTTCTACTTTCTGGGTATCCTCATTTAAGTGGAGGAAACAAGCTTTCTCTTGATTCTGGATTAAAGAATCCAGATTTTTCTCTCTTAGACATCTAGGCCTAGTGCAAACTGTCCACCGATCGCATTTCCTCAGGGTACAGGACTTATTTCTCTTTTTCAGAATATTCTTCCATGCAGTCCTCTCTGTTTGCAGTCTCATCAAGCTCACTGCCCTAGAGAATTTAAAGAGGAATGTAGACATTGGACAAGGATGGCAGGAGGTCTTTCCTCCATCCTCTCACTTTACAGTTAGGGAGGTTGAGACCTGCAAGGCCATCTTTCTTCCCAAGTCACACTGCTGGTTGACAGAGAGGGGATTCAGGGTGTGAAGGTGCATTCTCAGCCCGGTGTTCTGTGTCCATCTGAGGCCATGTGTCTATCAGGTCTTGCCCTGCAAGACCTGAACTTGGATGGTTCCTGTGGCTCCAGCCAGGCCCAGTTCCTCTGGAAGATGGATGTGGCCGCAGAGCCCTGGTCCCTGGGCTGCCGAGGGGCCAGCTGGTGTGTTTCACTGTGCTGCATCACTCCACATGCCATCTTCCACGTGGACTCTTCCACGGGTGTTTGCTTTTTCTTCAGTGAAAGAGTCTTCCGTTGAGGAAGAATTCCAAGTATTTAGACTTTAGCCACATATAATGATTTACAAAGGAGGGCTTCACCCTGAGTGATACTAAGAATGTGGAGGTGTCTTCCGAATGTCTCAAAAGGAGATGGGGAAATAGGAAAGGCCTGGGGACTTGGGAAGAAAGTGGGCTTAGAGCAGCTGCGTGGCTGGGGAGGAAGGGGAAGAGGACCGGAATGAAGAGCTGGTGCCCTGGCGCGGGAAAACTTTCTGATTAGCTTTGAAGCTTGGAAACGTCAAAGGCTTTTTTCCACATCTTGTGTGTGTGTCTGTACCACACACCCACTCATACCCATATACCCACTCTCTCTCTCTAGCATATATACACACAGACACACACAAGGACATTTTAGAAGCTTTTGCACTTGAGAAGGAATGGAGTTGGGTGTGCCTTGCAGGTGGGTGTGCTGGAGAGTGGGCAGTGAAGCAGGTGCTGGGCCCAGGTGTGAGGGTGTATTTGTGACCTGGGCACTTGACTTTTCTTCCAGCAGGCTGTGCAGACCCATTAAAGACTTGTATGCAGGGAAGCGACATGGCTGCATTTTTCTTTTAGAAGGATGATTTTTTCAGCTGTTGTGTACAACCGGGGTGGCGTTAAGGGAGGGATTGGAGTGACGGGACCTGTTAGCGCACGCTTTCCAGAGGCGGCATGAGCCTGAGGGACGGGGCGGTGGAGACAGGCAGGAATGCACTGGGGCCTCTGGGGCCGTGGGGAAAGAGGAGATGGGCTGAGGCGCCTGCGGAGAGGGAAGGTGGATGGGGGTGCCGTGTACAAGGACGAAGGTGTACATGTACAAGCAGGATGCTTTGGGCACATGCATGGAAGGAGAAGCACATTTGTGTCCAGGCTTGTGGAGCACCTTCTGGGATGGCTGGTGTGGACGGACGCACACCCTCGCGGCTCAGGCAGGGATGGTGCTGGTGTGTGGCTGCGGAGCCGGCTGCCGCGACGGTGGCTGAAATGGTGGGTGTGCCCTGCTCTACAAGTACATGTACAGTCAAAGACTCTCTTCACTTCCTCCTGAGTTTCTACTCATCTTCTTAGCATCTCCCATTCTTTCACTGTCCTCTCTTCTCACCCCTCCCAGAGCACGGGCGAGGCCAGCCTGCTGGTCTGGGCTCTCTCCCCGTGAGCCAGCACCCTCTGTCTTCCTTTATGAAAAGCTGTGATTTGCACCCACCTGGGCTCTGTAGTGGGCTTCCCTGGTGGCTCAGAGGGTAAAGCGTCTGCCTGCAGTGCAGGAGACCTGGGTTCAATCCCTGGGTCGGGAAGATCCCCTGGAGAAGGAACTGGCAACCCACTCCAGTACTCTTGGCTGGAAAATTCCTGCAGGTGTCTCCTTGTTGGTCCTTTCCTGATTCAGACATCAGGGTGGGATGTCCTGGTGAGGGAGGGGATTCCTGGCTGGCCTGGAGAGAGCAGGAGAGGAAGGCGGATGTCTACTTGGAGTGACTCGATTTCTGGAGTCTCATCAACCCCAGCTGGAAAATACTGGATGCTTTGCTGGATTGCTCCTGCCAGGTTGGCTAAGCAGTGACATAGCTGTATCCCATCACCTCTTGGCTCTCAGTGGTGACAAGGGAGGCCATGCAGAGGTGCAGGGAGGAGGCAAGGGCAGACAGAGCGTGCAGGGCTCTGATGAAGGAGGGAACGCCTGGCCCCAGAAGAGCTTTGGGGCACCCAGAGTGGGAGTGAGCAGGCTCTGCTCTGGGACCCTCACTCTGGTGGGAGGGGGCCTGGACTAGGGGAGCCGCAATAACTTTTCTTCTCCTGATGGCCTGGTCAGGGGCTCATTCTATATTCTTCTCTGGTTAAACACCAGAGTTTTCTGCCTTTTAATTTCTTTCTTTCTGCCAGGATTCACAACACCGGGGATCTTAGTTCCCCAACCAAGGACTGGAGCCGTGGAAGCACAGAGTCCTAACCACTGGACTGCCAGGGAATTCCCAGTCAGCCCTTCGATTTCTGACATCCTGTAAGCACGGCTGTGCCTGTGGGGTCACGGAGGCTCAGGCGGGCGTTGTTTCTGCTGCTCTGGCTTCTGCTCTGCGCTTGGCCATCCACATACCAGGCCCCTTTCCCCTCACTTCTCTGCTTCCAGGGTAAGGTAAGGCAGTTCCTGAAGCCTGGGCTGAGGCAAAGGGCATGGACTCGGTTACTCAGCGATCCGGACAGACCAGAGAAGCAGTTCACACAGCATTTCTATATGAGGTGCCAGAGAAAAACACTCGAGGCAGGCAGCCTTACAGGGTTGGTGCTGGAGAGCAGGGAGATGAGCGAGAGCAGGTGGGGACGCAGGCTCAGATGCTGCCCAGGTGCTTTGTTTCTGGTTCACGAGGGCCGAGCCCTTAGAGCGGGTCTGTGGCCCTGCCTGGGGAGGGCTTCGCGTCACCCCTTCACCTTCCTCCCTCTTTTTAAAAATTTTCATTAGCGTGCAGCCGCTGCACAATGTTGTGTGAGTTTCCGCTCTACAGCAAAATGAATGTCGCGTGCTTCCTCACTCAGCTGTGTCCGACTCTGTGCGGCCTCACGGACCGTCGTCCCCAGGCTCCTCTGCACATGGGATTCCTCAGGCAAGAATACTGGAGTGTGTTTCCATGCCCTCCTCCGGGGAGCTTCCCCACCCAGGGACTGAACCCAGGTCTCCCACATTGCAGGCAGATTCTATATCAGCTGAGCTATGAGGGAAGCCCAAATCAGCCATACTTACACACATATCCCCTCTTTTTTTTGGATTTCCTCATTGAGTAGAGATTCCCTGAGCTATGCAGTAGGTTCCCATTAGTTATCTATTTTATACATAGTGTATGCATGTGTCAAACCCAATCTCGCAATTCATCCCACACCCCTCCCGCCTCCATATCCGTACATTTGTTCTCTATGTCCGTGTCTCTGCTTCTGCTTTACAAATAAGATCATCTAGACCATTTTTCTAGATTCCACATAAGTGTGTTAATGTACGATATTTGTTTTCCTCTTTCTGATTACTTCACTCTGCCTGACACTCTTTAGGTCCATTCACATCTCTGCAAATGGCACAGTTCCATTCCTTTTTCTGGCTGACTAATATTCCACTGTATGTATGTACCATAGCTTCTTTATTCATTCCTCTGTTGATGGAAGCTAGGTTGCTTCCCTGTCCTGGCTACTGTAAATATTGCTGCAGTGAGCACGGGGTTGTGTGTGTCTTTCTGAATGATGGCTTTCTCCTGGTATAAGCACCTTCCTTGGTAGCTGCTGTCTGAGAGTCTACTGTCTACTTTGTTTTGGAAAAGGCTTGGATTCTTTTAAGGTGTAAATATACATGAAGGGAAACATTATAATGCTGTTATGAGTTGTTTTGGCCTTAGTGAAAATGGAACCGCTGGCAGCAGCAAACTTTGAGAAAGGGGAGAGAGGGTGCAGGAGAGGAACTGGAGAGAGGGTGAGGCGAACGGGGAAGCAGAGGGTGAAGAGGGAGGGGCCCGGCACCAAGAGGGGGTGCTGACGGCCCTGGCTTCCACAGACCGCATGTCCCACCTCGGTTTAGCCACAGGAAGGCAGCCAGAGCCTGCAGTTCACCTCAGTTTTTCTTGCAAACTCGTCAAGTGAGACCTATATTGTATTTTCTACCTGCAAGAGTTTTAAATGATGCTCTTCACTCGTAGGTTCTGTGTGTCCTTACTAATGACGGTACAAATATCCCTCCTCTTTCATACAGAAGGAATTCTAAGCTGTAGGAAATGGGGCCACTTAGCTGGCACCCCCAAACAACCCACCACCAAGCAGGGCTGGGGCTGGGCCCCAGCTTGCAGATCTGCAGTTTGGAGCAGCGAGCTCTCAGTCACATAAGGGCTGCTGTTCTCTGCCCAGGTCCCATGTGGCCTGTTTGATATTCAAGTATTTAAAACGTTTATTTATTTGGCTGCACCAGGTCTTAGTTGCAGCATGCAGGATCTTCGATCTTCTGTGAGGCGTGCGGGATCTTTAGCTGTGGCATGCAAGCTTTTAGTTGTGGCATGTGGGATCCAGTTCCCTGACCAGGGATCAAACCCAGGCTTCTGCACTGGGAGTGCAGAGACTTAGCCACCTGACTACCAGGGAGGCTCCCTGCTGTTCTGCATTTGTAACAACAGGTGTGAGAGGAGGCCTTTCCTTCTGCTTGGGCACAGGCAGGACTCACTTGGGGGGTCTACAAATCTCCCAAAGTTACGGGCAAAGCTCTGAGTGTGTGTCTGTGTCTGGGTGTTTCCAAGGATGGGGTTTCTCAGTGTTTACAGCTTCCTCTGTGGGCCCGAAGTGGCTCAGGATCTCTGCATCAGAGCAAACTGCAATCTAACCACGTTCCACTAAGCTGAGTTCCCTTAGTGCTGTAGCTGAGAAGGAAGGAAGGAAAATATTTAAATACAACAGAAAAAAATGCCCTTTGAATACAAATCAAATAACACACCTGTACTATGTTAGGGAGTTCTCTGTGACTTTCTGTAAAAACTCCAAATACATTAGGGCCATCAGGTTAATTGTTTTTTTTTACCCAAAGTGGAGATATTAATAATTCCTGTTCCACCACTGCCCCCAGTGTTTTGTGAGGATGAAGTCAGATAATATATATGAACTCATTTACAAACTCTATGCTATTTTTGTATATGTAAAGCATTTTTATTAATAAGGAAAATGGGTTGATGAAAAAAAACATGGCGCTTGGGCGAAAGGATGAATTTTCTTTTGGAGCCTCACTTGACATCCTGACATCCTGTGTAAAGGTGGTGCTTCCCACTGACTGCATAGGCGCCTGAGGCTCCGGTCCAAGCTTGATCTTGAAGCTACTATTCTGGATGCTGATGGTGGTGGGAAAGAGAATACTGTTCACTGAGAGGAGGAGAGCAGAGAAGCTCGCTTGGCGGAAAGAACGAGTTGCTTTCTAAATCCCCAGGCAAGAGTTGAGGATTTAGCACACATTTTGTCTCCGTCCTAGGTATTCCTCCTGTACCAGTTCGAACACCAGCGACATCCTAAATAGCTAAGAGTCCTAGTCATTCACACCGACGTGTATATGTATGTGTGTGTGTAAAGCTATGGAATATGTTACTAAATTGGTGGGCCTGAGATATGAGGGTGGTGGCTGCTATTCAAGATGGTGTGAGAGGTATTCAGGGTGCAAGAAGGAGGCAGCCTGGAACCGCCCAGTGAGTGTCCCCAGGCCAAGTCAGGACCCTTTATTCTAGCCCCCTCGCATCCAAGAGAACAGATACAGGACTTAAGTACCAAAGGGACATCTGTTAAATACTGAGCCCCAGAGAGAAAACAGAGTGGGTGGCAGAGAGGGAAAAAATAGAGTTAAATATTTCCTCTGAGCAGAGAAGAATGGACCCAGGCCCAGGGCTATAATTCATGGAGCCTTAGATGAATCTCCAGCTGCTTCAGCTGTCTCCACATCTGGGGGAAGACAGGCCAAGAGCTCCGGCACCGCTGGGAGTCCGTGGCTGATGTCTCCACAGTTTAACACTTCCCGAGCCTTCCAAGAAGCTTCCCAAATGCCTCAGTGGATGTTATCTGCTTTGCCTGACTCTGGGGCATGGTGTCCATGAAAAGCAGATTAAACATACTTGGGACTTTCAGGGGTCTTTGCCAGAGAATGCTAGAGACACCCAGCACAAAAATGGTACATTCTTATTGTATTTTCTGCTCTAAATGTGAACATGGTAAGTATTATTTGTTCAGTCATGTCCTATTCTTTGTGATACCATGGACTATAGCCCTCCAGGCTCCTCTGTCCATGGGATTCTCCAGGCAAGAATACTGGAGTGGGTAGCCACTTCCTTCTCCAGGGACTCTTCCTGACCCAGGGACTGAACCCAGGTCTCCTGCATTGCAGGCAGATTCTTTGCCATCTGAGCCACAATGAATTAATAATACTTTATCTGAGGAGTTGAGAGACATCCCTGCCCACTGAAATCTTGCCTGGACCATAGAACTTCTTCCACCTTTCTCCTCCTCTCTTTTCTCCTTAATTCTTATTTCCTGTTTGAGAAGAAATGCCAGGATGCTTGATTTTTTCAAGAGGCAGAAGTCACCCTTGGTCCTGATGTTAGTGAATAGAACCTGAAAGGGATGAATTCTGAGTCTCCTAAGAGAACCCCTCTCCAGCCTCAGGGCATCACCCTCTGGGGCTAATCTCCTACCTGAAACCTTCTGCACACACCTGGCTCAGCCATACCACCCATACCTGCTCAGGGGACTGTCATGGAGACTCATGTGAAAGAAAAGGAAGCCCCGGTTTTGATGAGTTTCCAGTCAAGGGTGCCTGTAGCCCAGTCCCAGGAAAAGGTGTAGCATTTAATTAGCAAAAGGCAGACAGTTCAGTTCAGTTTAGTTACTCAGTCGTGTCTGACTCTTTGTGACCCCGTGGACTGCAGCACGCCAGGCTTTCCTGTCTACCACCAACTCTGGGAGCTTGCTTAAACTCATGTCCATTGAGTTGGATGAAGGACAAGCAAGTTCAAATCAAGTACTCATTTGCTAGAAATAGAATACACAGATGCTGAAGGAGCTAAGACAAAATGAGCCATCAAAGCTTTATGAGTTGCATGAAGTGGTTTCCTCCAGGAGGCCAGAGGCAGAGATAAACAGAGGCGAGGTGAGAGAGCATCCCCGCGTTGAGGAGGAGGCGAGCTGACGCAACAGCTTTGGAGCAGAAGCAGTCAAACTGATTAAGTTAGCCAGAGCCAGGTTGTCATGGAAAGGGTAAAGAGAATGAGTTATGAGATGAGCAAAGCATCTCTCTAGGCAGCCTTAGACAAGGAATTTTCTCTGGACCTCAGTGGCCCCCACTATGATATGAGGGTCCTGGGCTGGGTGACTAGGGTGCTGGGCTGAGGTCCCCTCACAGAGGGGACACAGATAATTATGGGAGGAGTATTTCAGGCAATCCCAATTTCCCAATCCTCCTAGGAGCTAGCCTGAACCCCATTGTATTTTTGTAATTTTTATTTATTTTTCTTACTACTTTTTATTTTGGCCACACTGCACAGCATGTGGAATCTTAATTCCCCAACCAGAGATCAAACCCATGCTCCTTGCATTGGAAATTCAGAGACTTAACCACTGGACTGCCAGGGAAGTCCCTTACTCCCATTTCAGATCTGGAGCTCCTTGTCTGCTCTGAGAGGCTGAGCTGAGGTTAGATTTGGGCGCATTCATTCTTTCACTCTGTATTTATGTGTGTGAGTGTGTGTTAGTCCTTCAGTCGTGTCTGACTCTTTGTGACCTCATGGACTCTAACCCACCAGGCTCCTCTGTCCATGAAATTCTCCAGGCAAGAATACTGGAGTGGGCAGCCATTCCCTTCTCCAGGGGATCTTCCTGACTGACCCAGGGATTGAACCCTGGTCTCCCTCATTGCAGGCAGATTCTTTACCATCTGAGCCACTATGGAGAGTTCCTACTGGCCAAGCAGTGGACCAGGCCCTGGATGGGTAATAGTGCATGAGACAGAGGAGGTCTGACTGTTTTTCTAGTCAAGGGATTGGTGGGCAGATAATCAAAGAGTAAAGATCCAAGTGAAAAAAATAGGTTTATATAGAAGTATATGCTGTGGAGACAAAATACAGGCTCATAATCATGATTTGGGCTTGCTAGGTTGGGTGGTTTAGGAAGACTTCTCTGAAGGAGCGGCACTTGGGCTGAGGCCAGAAGACCAGGAATAGGTCAGCTCAACAGGTGAAGGGCATGATAGCCAAGCCAAGGTCTTCAGATCTGGGAGCAGGGCAGGCCTCAGGCTTTCTCTGGGGAAGAGGTGCTTTTTATTTCCCAAAGATCTTAAGATCTCAGAAGGTGACAGTTGCACTGTCCAAAGCAGGGCCGCCACCAGAGTGACACTGA
>SJYW01016625.1:0-17085 GCA_006410735.1 Raphicerus campestris | reverse complement strand
CCAAACAGCCCTGCGTTGGTTCACAGTCCATGTCCTTGTACATTCTGTTCCCGCGGCCTATAATCGCCATTCTCTACTTGTAGGGAAACCCCTACAACACCCTCCAAGACATAATGCAAATGTCACCTCCTCCATGAAGCCCTTCTTGCTCTTTCTAAACTGCCCGAGTGTTGTCTGCTCCACAGCCTTATCAATTACAGTGGGATGCTACGGCAGCCCCTCTTCTACCCCACCCCCGCACATTCCCCATTTCACATTCCCCTCTACATTCCGATTCAATGAGTCCAGGGCTGTATCCAGGGCAGCAATTCTAGGATGTCCACAGCCCCGCTCTCTTTATCCNGATGCTACGGCAGCCCCTCTTCTACCCCACCCCCGCACATTCCCCATTTCACATTCCCCTCTACATTCCGATTCAATGAGTCCAGGGCTGTATCCAGGGCGGCAATTCTAGGATGTCCACAGCCCCGCTCTCTTTATCCCAAGAGCCATGAGCTCAACAGTTGTGGATCCTCCCGGACCAAGAACCAATCAACACAGCACTCTAATTACTAATCCTCCGACATTAGCAGTACTAGTTATCATCTCTAAGAAATGTTTTTTTCTCTAAATTCATAAAAACTCTCCAAAGGGGACAAGATAAGTCATGTCATCTCCATTTTACAGATGACAAGACTGAGGCTCTGAGAGGTAAACTAACGTTACCAAGGTCACACAACCTGATTTCCAGGTCCAATGTACTTCTCTTGGCTTCTGTGTCAGGACCTCGACACCTAGTCAGGAGCATCCTACCTGTCTGGGCTTTAGGGATGGAAGCAGGTCTTTGGGGCTAGAAGGCCCATCAATGTAGTATCTAGTGCACTGACATGTCCCAAACAGTCAAGTAACTCTAAAACATGTAACCTCAGTAAAACATACATAACCTCCCTCTCATTTTCCAGAAGCACTCCCCAATTTCCAACCTAAATCCCTCTTGCATAGGAATAATCCAGGTTCCTCTTGCTCTGCCCTCAGTGGAGAGAGGAGCAGCTGGTTTCTCCCTTGGCTATATTCACCACTGGGGTTTTGAAGACCCTCCCCTCAAAACCCACACAGGTACAGAATAGGAGCTCACATCCTTCAGCTGCTTATGTGAGAAGTGGTCAAAAGAGTTCTGTCTGAGCTTAAGTGATCACTGTAGCAAGTCACAGAAACACAGGACCTGAGGTTGAACAGTCAAGGACATGTGCCTACCACACCGTCCTCCACTGGCCGGGGAATACAACAATTTAAAGAGGGGCATCCACAGATGAGACCAACTTTGAGGGAAGGTCCTCAGACAGGTAAGGAATCCACAAGCCATCTCATTCAAGCCTGGGAACAGAAGCACAAGCAGATGCAAGTCCCTTGGGAATTCCAGAAGCATTCAGAGAGAGCAAACTAGCAGACTTATCAGGGGTTACCCTGGAGACCAAGGCCCAGTGAGACCAGAGCTGGGTTCACATGAGAAAGAATTTTCTACTTGAATAGATAGTTCTCCAAAAAAGATATACAAATAGCCAGTAAACACATGAAAAGATCTTCAGCACCACTACTTATTATGGAAATGCAAATCTAAACCACAATACCATTGTGGACCCAGTGGGAGAAGGAGAGGGAGGGACAGAGAGCAGCATTGAAGTGTACAGACTGCCATTCCAAGACAGCTAGCCCGCGGGAAGCAGCTGCGCGGCAGAGGAGCTCAGCCCATGCTCTGTGAGGACCCAAAGGGGTGAGATAGGGCTGGGGGCGGGAAGGAGGCTCAAGAGGGAGGGAATATACGTATACTTATAGCTGATTCGCGTTGTTGTACAGCAAAAACTAACACGACATGGTAAAGCAATCTGCCTCCAATTAAGAAATCACGCCACAATACCACACCCATAAGGAGAGGTATTAAGAAAAGAGACAGAAGGGTAGAAGAAAGGAAGAAAAATACTAAGTGCTGACAAGGATATGAAAAAAATAAAACCCTGCACATTGCTGATAGGAATGTAGGAAGGTACAAAGGTACTGAGGAAAACCCTACGGCAGTGCTTCAAAAGATAGAATCACCATACAAAACATACAAAAACACAAACAGAATTACCATATGGCGCAGCAACTATGCATCTGGGTATACATTCCAAAGAACTGAAAGCAGAGATCAGAACATATTTGTGCAGCCATGTTCATGGCAGCATTATTCAAAAAGTGGAAGCAAGCCATGTCCATTTACAGATGAACGGATAAACAAATTATGGTATATACATACAATGGAATGCTCTTCAGCCTTAAAAGGGAAGGAAGCTCTGACACAGGTTACAACATGGAAGAATCTTGAGGAAGTTATTCTAAGTAACACAAGCTAGTCACAAAAAGACGACTACAGTGTAATTCCACTTACATGAAGGACTTAGAGCGGCACACTCATAGAGAGAAAGTAAAGCGGTGGTTGCCAGGCACTGGAGGTAGGGATGAATGGGAAGTTACTACTTAACTAGTATAGAGTTTCAGTTCTGCAAGATGGAAAAAGTTCTGGAGCTGGATGGTGGCACCACGATGTGAAAGTGTTTAAGGCCACTGAACCCACACGCTTTAAAAATGGTAAGCTGTAAGTTATTTGTGTTTTACCACAACTTTAAAAAAAAAGAAAAGAAAGAATTTTCTAACAAAACAAGATTTCCTAAAGCTATTTGTGACCATCCAAATTAATTGCTTGGGAGAAACGGTAAACAGGTGTCAGCCTGTATCCAGAACATTTCCACCACACAATGTTATAAATGATTCACTCCCCTCCCAAAGGCTCCTAAGGCCATGTTAGTGTTTGGTATTCAGCATGTTTTGGCTCAAAGTCCTTGTACAAACCAAAGACAGCTATGGACAGGTCAACACAATCTAGCCTGAAGGATGTTCTGATTTATTTAAATGACCTTTCTAAGGAGGATAGAGTAGTTAGGCTTTCCTTCTTGTCCAGGTCTTATCAGGAAATAAACTTTTGAAGATAGGGTCCAACAGAAAGCTGCCTCCTGCTCTTGATGGACAGAAGAAGGGGTGGCAGCGCCTGACCCTGCGTGAGCCTGCACTCAACACTGCCCACTCTGCCGGCTATCCAGGACAGAAAGGACGAGGACTACATACTGCAAAGCCAGGGTAGAGGAAAGGCCGTCTCATCACAGCATCCATTCTGGGGGAAGAATGCCAGCCTACATATAAGTCTCCCGGAAGCCGGAGACAGAAGGAAGTGGCACAGGTGGGGCTGAGTCTGGACAACTTATATCATTTCTGTCCTTTCTTTTTTATCCATACATACTCAATAAATTTTTTTTTTCCTCTTTGCTGAGTCATGTGGCAAGTGGGATCTTAGTTCCCTGACCAGGGATCAAATCTGAGTCTCCTGTACTCAAAGTGTGGTGTCTTAACCACTGGACTGCAAGGGAGGTCCCTATTATTTTTTAATTGCCTAGTATTTAAGAACAACTAATATGGTCCAGTTATGCTGCAGGGGTAAAGAGATCTGACACAGAAGCAAATCTGGAAACTAGTCTACAATAAGAATGGATAAAAAAGAAAGGACAGAAACGATATAAGTTGTCCAGACCCAGACCCACCTCTGCCACTTCCTTCTGTCTCCAGCTTCCGGGAGACTTATATGTTGGCTGGCATTCTTCCCCCAGAATGGATGCTGTGATGAGACGGCCTTTCCTCTACCCTGAGAGTAGTAAGCTCTTCATCTCTGGAAGCATTTAAGCAGAGGCTGGGCTACCACTCTGTGGTGTGTAGTCAGGGAGATTCCTGCACTGGATGTAGGTCAATTAAATCCTAATATTTCATAGGAAGGAGTGAAAAGATAACATCTCATATTATTTTCTTGGGGAAAAAAAATCTAGCCATGTTAGTTTGTTGTTTGGAGAGGAGGGGACAGAAGAACTAAAAACAGCTTGGTCTAGCGAGCAGGGCTGAAAATGGGAAGGGGTGGGACAAGAGACACTGGTTATTATTATAAGCCCTTCTCTGCTTCTTTGCCGTGAGCATGTATTAATTTGATAAAAGTTTTAAAAGTTAAAAAAAATAATTCCCATGGGTTAAAAAAAAACACATTAGTCATGCAGTTGCTAAACAATACATTTTCCAAAAATAATTAATTACATGGGAATACTCAGGAAATTTGACATATAAATACATAAACACATATAAATATACCTAGAAGAAGAAAGAAGTATAGTAAAATGTTCTCACTGGTTTTTTCTAGGTGGTCAGAATACCAGGAATAATTATTCTTTGTATTTTCTTGGAATTTTTCACTAATCACAGTAATTACTCACAAATGATCATTATTACCTTTAACGATTTTTTTCAAGTAAAAAGCATTAGTAACTGTGGTAGATTAAATATAACTACAAGTTCTTCCCATCAAGTTGTGGAGCGGATCTTCCCTCTTGAGTCTAGGCCGGTCTGCTGGAAGATGACAGACCTCAAGGAGACCCAAGGGCCCCCTCCACTAGCCAGCGTCGACTGTCAGATATGGTGAACTGAGGCCATCTAGGACAGTGCAGGCCTGATGCAGCTACTTTCTAACTCAGGCCAGATTGGCACAAGAGCTGCCCAGCCGACCATTTTTCAAAATTTGGAGCAGATAAATGGTTGGGGGTGTTGTTTAGCTGCTAAGTCATGTTCAAATCTTTTGCAACCCTATGCCCTGTCCTCTCTCCATGGGATTCTCCAGGCAAGAACACTGGAGTGGGTTGCCATTTCCTTCTCTAGGGGATCTTCTCAACCCAGGGATAAAATCTGAATCTCCTGCATTATAGGCGGATTCTTTACCACTGTGCCACGAGGGAAGTCGGACTTGTTACATCCATCCTAAGTCACTTCAGTCATGTCTAACTTATTTGCAACCCTATGGACTATAGCCCTCCAGGCTCCTCTGTCCATGGGATTCTCCAGGCAAGAATACTGGAGTGGGTGCCATGCCCTCTTCCAGGGGATCATTCTAACCCAGGGATCGAACTTGTGTCTCTTACGTCTCCTGCACTGGCAGGCAGGTTCTTTACCACTAGCACCACTTGGGAAGACTTGTTACACAGCAACAGATAATTGATATAATGAGAAAGCTGAAACGCTCAGTTATCACATACCTGTCCAAGGGATGCCAGTGACCTCGGGGCTCCACTTGCTCCACAAGCCATTCCCAAATTCCTCCTGGGCCCGAAGTTGCACCACATGCCTCATGCCACTCCAGGCATCACGGATGATGCAGTGATACGAGGAATCCTTCAGCTGTGGGTGAGAGGCACAATGGACTCTGGGGTGGAGCCTGAGCAGCACCTGTTAGCTCCACAGGGCCCTTGGAGTCCTTAGACAACCCCATCCTTCAGATGCTCCCTCCTTCAGGTCCAGAGGGCCACTCAGCTGGGCAGGAGGCTCACAAGAGGCGAAGCTGCCCTCAGGACCAGCAGGAGCAGGCGCTAAGTCACTGCCCCTGCCCCCAGGCACCACCGAAACTTGCCAGCACACCCTTGACTCGTAGGCAACCCATTTCTCCCCCCAGGTCACACTCTCGCCCTCACAAGTGGGCCCGTAAGGAGGAAACTGGCCTGGCATTATTATTCCCACTTTATAAGTGAAGCAGCCAAGGTTCAGAAAGGTCCAGGGGATTTGGAAAGGCCATGCAGGTAGTGAGCGGCTGATCAGGACCCAAAACTCATTTTTTTCCTTCTAGTACCCATTGCTGTGAAAGTGCTGCACTCCATATGCCAGCAAATTTGGAAAATTCAGCAGTGGCCACAGGACTGGAAAAGGTCAGTTTTCATTCCAATCCCAAAGAAAGGCAATGCCAAAGAATGCTCAAACTACNTCCCGCGGCCTATAATCGCCATTCTCTACTTGTAGGGAAACCCCTACAACACCCTCCAAGACATAATGCAAATGTCACCTCCTCCATGAAGCCCTTCTTGCTCTTTCTAAACTGCCCGAGTGTTGTCTGCTCCACAGCCTTATCAATTACAGTGGGATGCTACGGCAGCCCCTCTTCTACCCCACCCCCGCACATTCCCCATTTCACATTCCCCTCTACATTCCGATTCAATGAGTCCAGGGCTGTATCCAGGGCGGCAATTCTAGGATGTCCACAGCCCCGCTCTCTTTATCCCAAGAGCCATGAGCTCAACAGTTGTGGATCCTCCCGGACCAAGAACCAATCAACACAGCACTCTAATTACTAATCCTCCGACATTAGCAGTACTAGTTATCATCTCTAAGAAATGTTTTTGTCTCTAAATTCATAAAAACTCTCCAAAGGGGACAAGATAAGTCATGTCATCTCCATTTTACAGATGACAAGACTGAGGCTCTGAGAGGTAAACTAACGTTACCAAGGTCACACAACCTGATTTCCAGGTCCAATGTACTTCTCTTGGCTTCTGTGTCAGGACCTCGACACCTAGTCAGGAGCATCCTACCTGTCTGGGCTTTAGGGATGGAAGCAGGTCTTTGGGGCTAGAAGGCCCATCAATGTAGTATCTAGTGCACTGACATGTCCCAAACAGTCAAGTAACTCTAAAACATGTAACCTCAGTAAAACATACATAACCTCCCTCTCATTTTCCAGAAGCACTCCCCAATTTCCAACCTAAATCCCTCTTGCATAGGAATAATCCAGGTTCCTCTTGCTCTGCCCTCAGTGGAGAGAGGAGCAGCTGGTTTCTCCCTTGGCTATATTCACCACTGGGGTTTTGAAGACCCTCCCCTCAAAACCCACACAGGTACAGAATAGGAGCTCACCTCCTTCAGCTGCTTATGTGAGAAGTGGTCAAAAGAGTTCTGTCTGAGCTTAAGTGATCACTGTAGCAAGTCACAGAAACACAGGACCTGAGGTTGAACAGTCAAGGACATGTGCCTACCACACCGTCCTCCACTGGCCGGGGAATACAACAATTTAAAGAGGGGCATCCACAGATGAGACCAACTTTGAGGGAAGGTCCTCAGACAGGTAAGGAATCCACAAGCCATCTCATTCAAGCCTGGGAACAGAAGCACAAGCAGATGCAAGTCCCCTGGGAATTCCAGAAGCATTCAGAGAGAGCAAACTAGCAGACTTATCAGGGGTTACCCTGGAGACCAAGGCCCAGTGAGACCAGAGCTGGGTTCACATGAGAAAGAATTTTCTACTTGAATAGATAGTTCTCCAAAAAAGATATACAAATAGCCAGTAAACACATGAAAAGATCTTCAGCACCACTACTTATTATGGAAATGCAAATCTAAACCACAATACCATTGTGGACCCAGTGGGAGAAGGAGAGGGAGGGACAGAGAGCAGCATTGAAGTGTACAGACTGCCATTCCAAGACAGCTAGCCCGCGGGAAGCAGCTGCGCGGCAGAGGAGCTCAGCCCATGCTCTGTGAGGACCCAAAGGGGTGAGATAGGGCTGGGGGCGGGAAGGAGGCTCAAGAGGGAGGGAATATACGTATACTTATAGCTGATTCGCGTTGTTGTACAGCAAAAACTAACACGACATGGTAAAGCAATCTGCCTCCAATTAAGAAATCACGCCACAATACCACACCCATAAGGAGAGGTATTAAGAAAAGAGACAGAAGGGTAGAAGAAAGGAAGAAAATACTAAGTGCTGACAAGGATATGAAAAAAATAAAACCCTGCACATTGCTGATAGGAGTGTAGGAAGGTACAAAGGTACTGAGGAAAACCCTACGGCAGTGCTTCAAAAGATAGAATCACCATACAAAACATACAAAAACACAAACAGAATTACCATATGGCGGAGCAACTATGCATCTGGGTATACATTCCAAAGAACTGAAAGCAGAGATCAGAACATATTTGTGCAGCCATGTTCATGGCAGCATTATTCAAAAAGTGGAAGCAAGCCATGTCCATTTACAGATGAACGGATAAACAAATTATGGTATATACATACAATGGAATGCTCTTCAGCCTTAAAAGGGAAGGAAGCTCTGACACAGGTTACAACATGGAAGAATCTTGAGGAAGTTATTCTAAGTAACACAAGCTAGTCACAAAAAGACGACTACAGTGTAATTCCACTTACATGAAGGACTTAGAGCGGCACACTCATAGAGAGAAAGTAAAGCGGTGGTTGCCAGGCACTGGAGGTAGGGATGAATGGGAAGTTACTACTTAACTAGTATAGAGTTTCAGTTCTGCAAGATGGAAAAAGTTCTGGAGCTGGATGGTGGCACCACGATGTGAAAGTGTTTAAGGCCACTGAACCCACACGCTTTAAAAATGGTAAGCTGTAAGTTATTTGTGTTTTACCACAACTTTAAAAAAAAAGAAAAGAAAGAATTTTCTAACAAAACAAGATTTCCTAAAGCTATTTGTGACCATCCAAATTAATTGCTTGGGAGAAACGGTAAACAGGTGTCAGCCTGTATCCAGAACATTTCCACCACACAATGTTATAAATGATTCACTCCCCTCCCAAAGGCTCCTAAGGCCATGTTAGTGTTTGGTATTCAGCATGTTTTGGCTCAAAGTCCTTGTACAAACCAAAGACAGCTATGGACAGGTCAACACAATCTAGCCTGAAGGATGTTCTGATTTATTTAAATGACCTTTCTAAGGAGGATAGAGTAGTTAGGCTTTCCTTCTTGTCCAGGTCTTATCAGGAAATAAACTTTTGAAGATAGGGTCCAACAGAAAGCTGCCTCCTGCTCTTGATGGACAGAAGAAGGGGTGGCAGCGCCTGACCCTGCGTGAGCCTGCACTCAACACTGCCCACTCTGCCGGCTATCCAGGACAGAAAGGACGAGGACTACATACTGCAAAGCCAGGGTAGAGGAAAGGCCGTCTCATCACAGCATCCATTCTGGGGGAAGAATGCCAGCCTACATATAAGTCTCCCGGAAGCCGGAGACAGAAGGAAGTGGCACAGGTGGGGCTGAGTCTGGACAACTTATATCATTTCTGTCCTTTCTTTTTTATCCATACATACTCAATAAATTTTTTTTTTCCTCTTTGCTGAGTCATGTGGCAAGTGGGATCTTAGTTCCCTGACCAGGGATCAAATCTGAGTCTCCTGTACTCAAAGTGTGGTGTCTTAACCACTGGACTGCAAGGGAGGTCCCTATTATTTTTTAATTGCCTAGTATTTAAGAACAACTAATATGGTCCAGTTATGCTGCAGGGGTAAAGAGATCTGACACAGAAGCAAATCTGGAAACTAGTCTACAATAAGAATGGATAAAAAAGAAAGGACAGAAACGATATAAGTTGTCCAGACCCAGACCCACCTCTGCCACTTCCTTCTGTCTCCAGCTTCCGGGAGACTTATATGTTGGCTGGCATTCTTCCCCCAGAATGGATGCTGTGATGAGACGGCCTTTCCTCTACCCTGAGAGTAGTAAGCTCTTCATCTCTGGAAGCATTTAAGCAGAGGCTGGGCTACCACTCTGTGGTGTGTAGTCAGGGAGATTCCTGCACTGGATGTAGGTCAATTAAATCCTAATATTTCATAGGAAGGAGTGAAAAGATAACATCTCATATTATTTTCTTGGGGAAAAAAAATCTAGCCATGTTAGTTTGTTGTTTGGAGAGGAGGGGACAGAAGAACTAAAAACAGCTTGGTCTAGCGAGCAGGGCTGAAAATGGGAAGGGGTGGGACAAGAGACACTGGTTATTATTATAAGCCCTTCTCTGCTTCTTTGCCGTGAGCATGTATTAATTTGATAAAAGTTTTAAAAGTTAAAAAAAATAATTCCCATGGGTTAAAAAAAAACACATTAGTCATGCAGTTGCTAAACAATACATTTTCCAAAAATAATTAATTACATGGGAATACTCAGGAAATTTGACATATAAATACATAAACACATATAAATATACCTAGAAGAAGAAAGAAGTATAGTAAAATGTTCTCACTGGTTTTTTCTAGGTGGTCAGAATACCAGGAATAATTATTCTTTGTATTTTCTTGGAATTTTTCACTAATCACAGTAATTACTCACAAATGATCATTATTACCTTTAACGATTTTTTTCAAGTAAAAAGCATTAGTAACTGTGGTAGATTAAATATAACTACAAGTTCTTCCCATCAAGTTGTGGAGCGGATCTTCCCTCTTGAGTCTAGGCCGGTCTGCTGGAAGATGACAGACCTCAAGGAGACCCAAGGGCCCCCTCCACTAGCCAGCGTCGACTGTCAGATATGGTGAACTGAGGCCATCTAGGACAGTGCAGGCCTGATGCAGCTACTTTCTAACTCAGGCCAGATTGGCACAAGAGCTGCCCAGCCGACCATTTTTCAAAATTTGGAGCAGATAAATGGTTGGGGGTGTTGTTTAGCTGCTAAGTCATGTTCAAATCTTTTGCAACCCTATGCCCTGTCCTCTCTCCATGGGATTCTCCAGGCAAGAACACTGGAGTGGGTTGCCATTTCCTTCTCTAGGGGATCTTCTCAACCCAGGGATAAAATCTGAATCTCCTGCATTATAGGCGGATTCTTTACCACTGTGCCACGAGGGAAGTCGGACTTGTTACATCCATCCTAAGTCACTTCAGTCATGTCTAACTTATTTGCAACCCTATGGACTATAGCCCTCCAGGCTCCTCTGTCCATGGGATTCTCCAGGCAAGAATACTGGAGTGGGTGCCATGCCCTCTTCCAGGGGATCATTCTAACCCAGGGATCGAACTTGTGTCTCTTACGTCTCCTGCACTGGCAGGCAGGTTCTTTACCACTAGCACCACTTGGGAAGACTTGTTACACAGCAACAGATAATTGATATAATGAGAAAGCTGAAACGCTCAGTTATCACATACCTGTCCAAGGGATGCCAGTGACCTCGGGGCTCCACTTGCTCCACAAGCCATTCCCAAATTCCTCCTGGGCCCGAAGTTGCACCACATGCCTCATGCCACTCCAGGCATCACGGATGATGCAGTGATACGAGGAATCCTTCAGCTGTGGGTGAGAGGCACAATGGACTCTGGGGTGGAGCCTGAGCGGCACCTGTTAGCTCCACAGGGCCCTTGGAGTCCTTAGACAACCCCATCCTTCAGATGCTCCCTCCTTCAGGTCCAGAGGGCCACTCAGCTGGGCAGGAGGCTCACAAGAGGCGAAGCTGCCCTCAGGACCAGCAGGAGCAGGCGCTAAGTCACTGCCCCTGCCCCCAGGCACCACCGAAACTTGCCAGCACACCCTTGACTCGTAGGCAACCCATTTCTCCCCCCAGGTCACACTCTCGCCCTCACAAGTGGGCCCGTAAGGAGGAAACTGGCCTGGCATTATTATTCCCACTTTATAAGTGAAGCAGCCAAGGTTCAGAAAGGTCCAGGGGATTTGGAAAGGCCATGCAGGTAGTGAGCGGCTGATCAGGACCCAAAACTCATTTTTTTCCTTCTAGTACCCATTGCTGTGAAAGTGCTGCACTCCATATGCCAGCAAATTTGGAAAATTCAGCAGTGGCCACAGGACTGGAAAAGGTCAGTTTTCATTCCAATCCCAAAGAAAGGCAATGCCAAAGAATGCTCAAANCAGCGTGCAGCCCAGCCTCTGGGTCCCCCAAAGGCCATGTGGACGCAAACCTGTAGCACCTCCTCAGCAGTGTGACTCCCAAGAATGGGTCCCCACTGCTCACCACCTGTCACAGGTGGTTCTTAATATTTCCCAGGTGTCAGTGAGCAGGGTGTGAGAGGGAGTCAAAGGGATTCATGAAAGCAAGAAACAAGCTTCTTATGCCTAACGGGCTTTTCCGGAGCATTCTGCCCCAGCTCGCTGTGCAAAGGGTCCACGGGCTTGCTGGATGCCAGCGCTGCCAGTTCTGTCGGAGACGATAAACGTGAGGAACTCCCAGCCTGCAAAGAGTGGCTGACCAGCAGCCTGTCAATGTGCAGCCTCTCCTTCCTGGCCTGACATCAGAGTGACATCAGCCCGGACAGGCAGGGACTCCATGAGTCACGGTGGCAGGTGCTGTTGGCAGTCACTTGACCTTCCTGGCCAGAGCAGGGCCCCCAGAACTGTGTGACTCAGCGCCCCGCCCTCAGGCTGGGAACCTCGCGGCCTCCACAAGGCTGCGTGCAGCCAGGTCTCGGCCTCAAGGGGGCAGCGCTCGCTGCAGCCCAGGTGCCTGACTCCCCTCCCCTACACCTCTACCCCGCACCCCCCCTTCAGGACCTCCCACCCACACACCTGTGCTCCTCCCGGACCAAACAGCCCTGCGTTGGTTCACAGTCCATGTCCTTGTACATTCTGTTCCCGCGGCCTATAATCGCCATTCTCTACTTGTAGGGAAACCCCTACAACACCCTCCAAGACATAATGCAAATGTCACCTCCTCCATGAAGCCCTTCTTGCTCTTTCTAAACTGCCCGAGTGTTGTCTGCTCCACAGCCTTATCAATTACAGTGGGATGCTACGGCAGCCCCTCTTCTACCCCACCCCCGCACATTCCCCATTTCACATTCCCCTCTACATTCCGATTCAATGAGTCCAGGGCTGTATCCAGGGCGGCAATTCTAGGATGTCCACAGCCCCGCTCTCTTTATCCCAAGAGCCATGAGCTCAACAGTTGTGGATCCTCCCGGACCAAGAACCAATCAACACAGCACTCTAATTACTAATCCTCCGACATTAGCAGTACTAGTTATCATCTCTAAGAAATGTTTTTGTCTCTAAATTCATAAAAACTCTCCAAAGGGGACAAGATAAGTCATGTCATCTCCATTTTACAGATGACAAGACTGAGGCTCTGAGAGGTAAACTAACGTTACCAAGGTCACACAACCTGATTTCCAGGTCCAATGTACTTCTCTTGGCTTCTGTGTCAGGACCTCGACACCTAGTCAGGAGCATCCTACCTGTCTGGGCTTTAGGGATGGAAGCAGGTCTTTGGGGCTAGAAGGCCCATCAATGTAGTATCTAGTGCACTGACATGTCCCAAACAGTCAAGTAACTCTAAAACATGTAACCTCAGTAAAACATACATAACCTCCCTCTCATTTTCCAGAAGCACTCCCCAATTTCCAACCTAAATCCCTCTTGCATAGGAATAATCCAGGTTCCTCTTGCTCTGCCCTCAGTGGAGAGAGGAGCAGCTGGTTTCTCCCTTGGCTATATTCACCACTGGGGTTTTGAAGACCCTCCCCTCAAAACCCACACAGGTACAGAATAGGAGCTCACCTCCTTCAGCTGCTTATGTGAGAAGTGGTCAAAAGAGTTCTGTCTGAGCTTAAGTGATCACTGTAGCAAGTCACAGAAACACAGGACCTGAGGTTGAACAGTCAAGGACATGTGCCTACCACACCGTCCTCCACTGGCCGGGGAATACAACAATTTAAAGAGGGGCATCCACAGATGAGACCAACTTTGAGGGAAGGTCCTCAGACAGGTAAGGAATCCACAAGCCATCTCATTCAAGCCTGGGAACAGAAGCACAAGCAGATGCAAGTCCCCTGGGAATTCCAGAAGCATTCAGAGAGAGCAAACTAGCAGACTTATCAGGGGTTACCCTGGAGACCAAGGCCCAGTGAGACCAGAGCTGGGTTCACATGAGAAAGAATTTTCTACTTGAATAGATAGTTCTCCAAAAAAGATATACAAATAGCCAGTAAACACATGAAAAGATCTTCAGCACCACTACTTATTATGGAAATGCAAATCTAAACCACAATACCATTGTGGACCCAGTGGGAGAAGGAGAGGGAGGGACAGAGAGCAGCATTGAAGTGTACAGACTGCCATTCCAAGACAGCTAGCCCGCGGGAAGCAGCTGCGCGGCAGAGGAGCTCAGCCCATGCTCTGTGAGGACCCAAAGGGGTGAGATAGGGCTGGGGGCGGGAAGGAGGCTCAAGAGGGAGGGAATATACGTATACTTATAGCTGATTCGCGTTGTTGTACAGCAAAAACTAACACGACATGGTAAAGCAATCTGCCTCCAATTAAGAAATCACGCCACAATACCACACCCATAAGGAGAGGTATTAAGAAAAGAGACAGAAGGGTAGAAGAAAGGAAGAAAAATACTAAGTGCTGACAAGGATATGAAAAAAATAAAACCCTGCACATTGCTGATAGGAGTGTAGGAAGGTACAAAGGTACTGAGGAAAACCCTACGGCAGTGCTTCAAAAGATAGAATCACCATACAAAACATACAAAAACACAAACAGAATTACCATATGGCGGAGCAACTATGCATCTGGGTATACATTCCAAAGAACTGAAAGCAGAGACCAGAACATATTTGTGCAGCCATGTTCATGGCAGCATTATTCAAAAAGTGGAAGCAAGCCATGTCCATTTACAGATGAACGGATAAACAAATTATGGTATATACATACAATGGAATGCTCTTCAGCCTTAAAAGGGAAGGAAGCTCTGACACAGGTTACAACATGGAAGAATCTTGAGGAAGTTATTCTAAGTAACACAAGCTAGTCACAAAAAGACGACTACAGTGTAATTCCACTTACATGAAGGACTTAGAGCGGCACACTCATAGAGAGAAAGTAAAGCGGTGGTTGCCAGGCACTGGAGGTAGGGATGAATGGGAAGTTACTACTTAACTAGTATAGAGTTTCAGTTCTGCAAGATGGAAAAAGTTCTGGAGCTGGATGGTGGCACCACGATGTGAAAGTGTTTAAGGCCACTGAACCCACACGCTTTAAAAATGGTAAGCTGTAAGTTATTTGTGTTTTACCACAACTTTAAAAAAAAAGAAAAGAAAGAATTTTCTAACAAAACAAGATTTCCTAAAGCTATTTGTGACCATCCAAATTAATTGCTTGGGAGAAACGGTAAACAGGTGTCAGCCTGTATCCAGAACATTTCCACCACACAATGTTATAAATGATTCACTCCCCTCCCAAAGGCTCCTAAGGCCATGTTAGTGTTTGGTATTCAGCATGTTTTGGCTCAAAGTCCTTGTACAAACCAAAGACAGCTATGGACAGGTCAACACAATCTAGCCTGAAGGATGTTCTGATTTATTTAAATGACCTTTCTAAGGAGGATAGAGTAGTTAGGCTTTCCTTCTTGTCCAGGTCTTATCAGGAAATAAACTTTTGAAGATAGGGTCCAACAGAAAGCTGCCTCCTGCTCTTGATGGACAGAAGAAGGGGTGGCAGCGCCTGACCCTGCGTGAGCCTGCACTCAACACTGCCCACTCTGCCGGCTATCCAGGACAGAAAGGACGAGGACTACATACTGCAAAGCCAGGGTAGAGGAAAGGCCGTCTCATCACAGCATCCATTCTGGGGGAAGAATGCCAGCCTACATATAAGTCTCCCGGAAGCCGGAGACAGAAGGAAGTGGCACAGGTGGGGCTGAGTCTGGACAACTTATATCATTTCTGTCCTTTCTTTTTTATCCATACATACTCAATAAATTTTTTTTTTCCTCTTTGCTGAGTCATGTGGCAAGTGGGATCTTAGTTCCCTGACCAGGGATCAAATCTGAGTCTCCTGTACTCAAAGTGTGGTGTCTTAACCACTGGACTGCAAGGGAGGTCCCTATTATTTTTTAATTGCCTAGTATTTAAGAACAACTAATATGGTCCAGTTATGCTGCAGGGGTAAAGAGATCTGACACAGAAGCAAATCTGGAAACTAGTCTACAATAAGAATGGATAAAAAAGAAAGGACAGAAACGATATAAGTTGTCCAGACCCAGACCCACCTCTGCCACTTCCTTCTGTCTCCAGCTTCCGGGAGACTTATATGTTGGCTGGCATTCTTCCCCCAGAATGGATGCTGTGATGAGACGGCCTTTCCTCTACCCTGAGAGTAGTAAGCTCTTCATCTCTGGAAGCATTTAAGCAGAGGCTGGGCTACCACTCTGTGGTGTGTAGTCAGGGAGATTCCTGCACTGGATGTAGGTCAATTAAATCCTAATATTTCATAGGAAGGAGTGAAAAGATAACATCTCATATTATTTTCTTGGGGAAAAAAAATCTAGCCATGTTAGTTTGTTGTTTGGAGAGGAGGGGACAGAAGAACTAAAAACAGCTTGGTCTAGCGAGCAGGGCTGAAAATGGGAAGGGGTGGGACAAGAGACACTGGTTATTATTATAAGCCCTTCTCTGCTTCTTTGCCGTGAGCATGTATTAATTTGATAAAAGTTTTAAAAGTTAAAAAAAATAATTCCCATGGGTTAAAAAAAAACACATTAGTCATGCAGTTGCTAAACAATACATTTTCCAAAAATAATTAATTACATGGGAATACTCAGGAAATTTGACATATAAATACATAAACACATATAAATATACCTAGAAGAAGAAAGAAGTATAGTAAAATGTTCTCACTGGTTTTTTCTAGGTGGTCAGAATACCAGGAATAATTATTCTTTGTATTTTCTTGGAATTTTTCACTAATCACAGTAATTACTCACAAATGATCATTATTACCTTTAACGATTTTTTTCAAGTAAAAAGCATTAGTAACTGTGGTAGATTAAATATAACTACAAGTTCTTCCCATCAAGTTGTGGAGCGGATCTTCCCTCTTGAGTCTAGGCCGGTCTGCTCAAGATGACAGACCTCAAGGAGACCCGAGGGCCCCCTCCACTAGCCAGCGTCGACTGTCAGATATGGTGAACTGAGGCCATCTAGGACAGTGCAGGCCTGATGCAGCTACTTTCTAACTCAGGCCAGATTGGCACAAGAGCTGCCCAGCCGACCATTTTTCAAAATCTTGAGCAGATAAATGGTTGGGGGTGTTGTTTAGCTGCTAAGTCATGTTCAAATCTTTTGCAACCCTATGCCCTGTCCTCTCTCCATGGGATTCTCCAGGCAAGAACACTGGAGTGGGTTGCCATTTCCTTCTCTAGGGGATCTTCTCAACCCAGGGATAAAATCTGAATCTCCTGCATTATAGGCGGATTCTTTACCACTGTGCCACGAGGGAAGTCGGACTTGTTACATCCATCCTAAGTCACTTCAGTCATGTCTAACTTATTTGCAACCCTATGGACTATAGCCCTCCAGGCTCCTCTGTCCATGGGATTCTCCAGGCAAGAATACCGGAGTGGGTGCCATGCCCTCTTCCAGGGGATCATTCTAACCCAGGGATCGAACTTGTGTCTCTTACGTCTCCTGCACTGGCAGGCA
>SJYW01016621.1:826456-839709 GCA_006410735.1 Raphicerus campestris | reverse complement strand
TTTAAATGTGTTCTTGCTCCCAATGAAAATAGCTATCAATATTTTAGTAAGCAGAACACTCCCCATAGCTAATGGATATATCGGATTAGGGACACAGGCTATAAAGAATGGTGAAAGAATTATTATATTCTATAAAGAGCCTGCCAAGATGATCTCTAAACTCCTTTTACCGTTAAGTTCTATGACTGCTTGGAATCCAGTAAGATTTCACAATGTCAATATTTTTTTCTGACTTTAGAACACTTCTTTTCAGATATAATCTGTTACAATCATGATCACGGGGCTTCCCTGGTACCTCAGACAGTAAAGAATCTGCTTGCAATGTAGGAGATTCGATCCCTGGGTTGGGAAGATCCCTTGGAGAATGCAGTAGCTACCCACTTCAGTAATCTTGCCTGGAGAATTCCACAGACAGAGGACCCTGGAAGGCTACAGTTAGTTCACGGCATCACAGTCAGACACCACTGAGTGACTAACACACGTATACATAATAACGATCACATTAAAATTTATATAACTAGTAGAGATTTGACCCATATGTGATGAAATTCAGACTGACCTAGATTTCACGAATTGCCCACAGTCAGTATTTTCAAGCTGAATTCTAATCACCTTCTAACAGTGAAATTCCAACTTCAGCTCTTTCAACAATGCACGATTCTTTACCACTGAGTCACCTGGCAAGCCCTCAGTATACACTGGTTACTGATCAAGGTTTTGTCATTTTTATCATAGTAACTGAAGGACAAAACAAAATATCCCTGCTCTCATACCCTAATTATAAGGCCAGAGCCTAAATGATAAAATGAGTATACTTGAAACAAAAGGAGAAGCAGAATTTAGCTTGTGAAATTCTATGAACATTCAGATACAGATTAACTGTATATACTCTCTGTTATAATGCCGAATTCCATATCAGCACTTAGATCACATATTCATAGAATGCAAAATTAAGAAAATAGAAAAAAGAGCTCTTTTGATGAAATCTTTCATTTTATAAACAAGACAAAAACAACATGAGAAAATAAATTATATCTACATTATATCTACATTATTTACAATCAGGTTTGGCAAACTTTTTCTCTAAAGAACTAGACTTTACTGACAAAAAATGAGTCTCTATTGCATATTCTTCCTTTGCTTTCTTTTTAACATCCCTTTAAAATTGTTTGAGTTTTTGATAACCTTAAAAATATAAAAACCACTCAAAAACACTGCAGTTTTTGGACCCTGATATAGCCAAAAATGCATCAAAAAACTGTATGTGTGCAAAGAATATGTCACTTTAGATTGTCATACCTAAAATATATTTCCATCTGAAGTCTAAAATGATCTTTGTCAGTGTTTACTAGGTGAACAACAGCCTCCTCTAAGATTGGTGCTGCATTCTGGGAAAATTCACAAGTTTATTATAAAGTATTTCTTAATATAATACTACCTGACAATTTTCAAAATGAACAGCCACAATGAGCTTTCCTCCATAAAGTTTATCTTCTAAATTTTCAGGGATGGATGGTTCAAGCTCAGGTGGATAGGTATGCTTTAGCCAATCCATCCAAGATAATCCGACAAGTGACTGAATCTTTTCCTCACTGAATCTGCGCATTTTTATTCGAAATTCATTCACTTCAGGATCCTTCAAGGCATCAAATTCATGCAGACCTAAACAAAAATTTTAAAGGTGTCATTGGGAGTATCTAACAATAAAGAGAATACAAAATATACTTAAGGAAAGCTAATTTGGATGCTTGATTTTTATGAAATTAAAGAAAAAAAACTAGGCAGGAAAATATTATGAAACATAAAAAAGAATACTCAAGATAAAATAATGAATTTCAGGTACAGAAGATGAAAATACAATTAAGATTTCAAAAGAGTACAAACTTGAAACCACTTAAAGAAATACAGTTGGTTACCAATTAAAAAAAGATAATCACTGAAACTCACACTACCATTTTAAAACTATACCTGAAAGAGCTGCATGTTTTCTTTAAAAATCAAAATACATTTAAAATATCTAACAAAGGCTAAGAATCTGAAAATTTCACAAATAAGCCTAAAAGTCAAGCTATTACTGAAAACTAAATTTTATAACTTTTAGTTTACTGTAATTTTTCAACAATGGTTACAGTGTATCAATTAGTCAAAAATCTCATAAATATAAAATTATTCTCTGTTGTACTTAATTATGAGTTACTTCTGCCATGAAGTGACATATAACAACTTTTTCATAAGCTTATATTTATTCTAATAAATTGAACATATACACATTTTTATGTGTACATTAATTTTTACCTATCAGACTGGCAAACACTTTGATAAAACCTTGAGCTATAAGGGGTAGAAGAGAAATGAGCATATTTAATAATTTATTAAAAATGACACATACAAACATACATTTTGACCTGGAATTGCAACAGGAGACTTAAGACAAACCAGTGCAAGACAAATATGCGCCCAAAACCAATCACGGAAGTTGCCCAGCTCCTTCTGGGCCTACCTCCAGCTTTCCCCTGCCAACAACTTCTAATCAGGCAAACAAGAAAGTCAACCACTTTCTCCAGAATGAAACTTAATGACTCCCCTGCCTGACTCTGAGTTACTGCCAAACACAAAGTTTCTTTATTTTGGCAAGCTGTGATTAAATATTATGTTCTCAAATTTGAGTGGTTATTTTCCACACACCTATGGAAATAATTTTTCCATAGTCATGTATGGATGTGAGAGTTGGACTTTAAAGAAAGCTAAGTCAAGGCTATGGTTTATCCTGTGGTCATGTACGGATGTGAGAGTTGGACTGTGAAGAAGGCAGAGTGCCAAAAAATTGATGCTTTTGAACTGTGGTGTTGGAGAAGACTCTTGAGAGTCCCTTGGACTGCAAGGAGATCCAACCAGTCCTTTCTGAAGGAGATCAGCCCTGGGTGTTCTTTGGAAGGAATGATGCTAAAGCAGAAACTCCAGTACTTTGGCCACCTCATGAGAAGAGTTGACTCACTGAAAAAGACTCTGATGCTGGGAGGGATTAGGGGCAGGAGGAGAAGGGGACAACCGAGGATGAGATGGCTGGATGGCAGCACTGACTCGATGGACGTGAGTTTGAGTGAACTCCAGGATATGGTGATGGACAGGGAGGCCTGGTGTGCTGCGATTCATGGGGTCGCAAAGAGTAAGACATGACTGAGCAACTGAACTGAACTGAAGCGTCAAAGAATTGATGCTTTTGAANGAGGAGAAGGGGACAACCGAGGATGAGATGGCTGGATGGCAGCACTGACTCGATGGACGTGAGTTTGAGTGAACTCCAGGATATGGTGATGGACAGGGAGGCCTGGCGTGCTGCGATTCATGGGGTCGCAAAGAGTCAGACATGACTGAGCAACTGAACTGAACTGAAGCGTCAAAGAATTGATGCTTTTGAACTGTAGTGTTGGAGAAGACTCTTGAGAGTCACCTGGGCTGCAAGGAGATCCAACCAGTCCATCCTAAAGGAAATCAGTCCTAAATATTCATTGGAAGGACTGAGGTTGAAGCTGAAACTCCAATACTCTGGCCACCAAATGTGAAGAACTGACTCACTTGAAAAGACCCTGATGCTAGGAAAGATCGAAGGTGGGAGGAGAAGGGGATGACAGAGGATGAGATGGTTGGATGGCATCACCAACTTGATGGACATGAGTTTCAGCAAGCTCTGGGACTTGGTGATGGACAGGGAAGCCTGGCGAGCTGCAGCCAAGAGTCGGAAACTGAGCGACTGAACTGAACTAATGGAAATAATTGTACAAGTAACATGACAGAAGTACAAAAATGTTCACTGTTGCTTTATTATAAATAAGAAATTGGAAATAACCTAAAGATAATCGTTAACACGTTTTTTAAAAAGTTAAGGTATACCCATATAGCATACCACAATGGTACAAGTGATAAAATGATAAAATGACCTTTCCCCCTTCTGTTATTAGGGGAAAGGGTCACAGATATATTAAATTTACAAAGCAGGGACAGAATGGGTCTCACAAGATTCCTTTTAGGCAAATTCAAAAGAAAGAATACAGAATATGTATACATTTTTGCCTTGGAAAGAAACTTGAGATAATTATTAATAACATTTTATAGTGTTGGAGAGGGAAGCACAGTAAAGCAAGTTGTGACTTTTGACTCCACAAGACTCAACCAATATCATATTAAACAAATATTGTATCATTTGAACATACATATGTCAATGAGTATTACCTTGATAGCAGACTTATCAGGATTGTCTACTGACATTAAAAGTTATCATTTTTAAAATATTAGCATTGATTTGTGATATTAAATATAAAAAATGTTTTAAGTTCTATAATACAACAAAGGTAAAATCCTGAGGGTAAAATGTAATTTCATGGATACTTTAGATCTGGAATAAAACAAATTACTCCAAATCAGTTATGAAGGAACCATAATTAAGTTAATGGATACAGGACCTATAAGAAGTAGGTAGAAACATTTATAAAGTCGATTTGACATGACTATTTTTTTAGTAGATAAAGGGTAGATCACTTGATTTTTGTTAAATCTTCTCACAATCCATTTCCATTCCCCAATGTGAATAATTTTTCTAAACTGAAAATGTAATGCTGTTATGCCCCTATTTAAATTCTTTCAATAGCTTCCCAAGTGCTCTTATGACGTCTCTACTTTTTATATGAATTGGATAGGTCTGCATACTCTGAAGCTGGTTGCCTTTCTGAACTTCCTGCTTCTCCTAGCTGTCCCCATCAACAAATCATAGTCAATTTCTTTTATTCCTTGAATAGACTATCTTTCACATATGCCATTCTCATTTGCTTTTCCTTCTTCCAACCCCACTCACCTGCTCAACTCCTAATGAACAGTGAAATCTCAGTTTAAGAGCATCTACCATCTTAAGACAGGAAGATGCTGAGAGAAGTGACCCTCCTCGACTCAGAGCAGCAAAGACCACATCACCTAAGTTCACTGCTATGGTTCTCAAGTAAAACCACTCAAACTGCTGAATTGCAATTGCTATCATTTTGGTCATTTTTTTCAATATATTACAAATACAGGACTCTTTTCATAAAACTATGAGAGTCAACTCAAAAGTACACATTTCCTTCATTTATTTCAGACTCACTAAATCCCAATCTCTGAGAATTCATATTTTAAGAAACTGATGAATGGTCACGTAATGTGTGACAAAGGAGATGAGAATATTCGAATGAGAAAAGACAGACTCTTTAATAAGTGGGAAAACTGGACAGCTATATATAAAGGAATGAAATTAGAGATGCAGAAACAAGCTTAAGGTAATGGTCACCGGGTGATGGGCAGGGGGGTAGGAATTGAGAGGTTAAGATTGACATATGCACACTGCTACATATAAAATATATAAGTAACTAGAACCTGCTATATAACACAGGAAACACTACTCAGTAATGTGTAATGGCCTATATGCGAAAAGAATCTAAAATAGAGAGGCAATATGAGTATGTATAATTGAGGCGCTTTACTGTACACCTCAAACTAACACAACATTGTAAATTAACTATGCTCTAATAGACTTTTTCTAAAAAAGAAGAAACTGCAGAAGCCTGAATTTGGGAACACCTACAAAGACTTCTTAAAATAGAATGTTTTTCAAAAATAAAAAAGTTAGGCTGAGTAATTTTAAACCTAGTTAATTCCCTATATGCCTTGTGTATGAAAATTTGATAGCAAGGCTTAAATCGTAAGTGTACTGTATAGTTTACAATCTAATAGAAAGTTTTATATTAAAAAATATTGAATGAACAATTTCTACATACTACAGATACCTTTAAAATTCTTGGACTATGTATTTC
Organism: Raphicerus campestris; assembly: GCA_006410735.1. Classification (NCBI taxonomy): domain Eukaryota; kingdom Metazoa; phylum Chordata; class Mammalia; order Artiodactyla; family Bovidae; genus Raphicerus; species Raphicerus campestris. The sequence continues at coordinate 833,872 of SJYW01016621.1, read as the reverse complement.
CGTCATTTTAAGGAATATTAAGAGGAAAAAGGAAGTGTTCAAATACTTTTATCAGAATGCTGACAAAATTCTGATCAAGCTTTACTGCTGGGTGTTTGAAGAAATTAAGTAAAGAGTGACAAGTACCTTCACTAGAGAGAGTAATCAGAGCCCCACCATCAATGCTGTAAATAATTATTTAGAATACAGAGAAAATAAAATTAGTCATATCATTTTTCAGGAAAAGGTATTTTTAGACCCATCAGGGCAGTTATGTCTGTAAAGGGTCTATTCTTTGCTTTGAGGAGGAGGAGGCAGCAAACTCTCCTTCCTCAAGTTAAACTGAAATAATTGTTTATTGTTTTCCCAGGAGGCATGACCTCACCAAGTCCAGGCTGTAGTCATCACATACAAATCAGCAACTGCAAAACTTCACTTATTGAATATTTAATGTGGAAATTCACTCTAAAAACATCAAAACAGACCTACTCAACTTCGCAAATGAACATCAGTGTTTGAATTTGTGTATACAATCATAATGCTAGCTATCCTAAACTATTGAGGATCTAAAGTATATAAAACTCATAAATTTTTAAAGCTTATAAACTAATTGCAATAAAACACTCCTGACATTTTTAGTCATTCAAGTTGCAGAACATACTGAATAAAACCTTTGTACAATAAGCTTTATACTAGATAAAATATGGTGCATTGTTTAAAGAAAGAAAAATTCAGTTCTAACATATATTAGATCCTTGTGCTAAACTTAGAATTGTCAAATTAAAAAAAAAAGTACATCCATTCTATTTGAACTTTAAATAGTGAACGACTTTTTAGCAGTAACAGTATAACATGAATCTCCTGTACTTTATATGATAAATCTGAAAAGCACAGATCAACATAATGGTGGCTCATGAATCCATATGCTTTGGAGATCAAAATCCAAAGACAACACAATAATCTAAGTTTTGAAAAGATGGTCAGTCTCAAGAAGACACCTATACGTTAACTGATAAATATTAACTCTATCTGTGACGTGAACCTTTTGATTTATCAAATATTTCAGCTTGTCTAAAAATTAGTATTTCATAAACAACTATAAAACAAACCCTTAAAAATAACTGTATCAAAATATTAACAGGGGATATTCTTATTCTGGATAAGACGATAAGTGATTTTTTATTCTTTCTACCTTTATATATAGTCTTCAACTGAAACAAAGGAAAAACTTCTACTAATGGAGACTACAGTTTTTAAATAATCTTTGAAGCTCTAGAAAATAGGAACGCTTTCTACTGAAGCAATTAATATATTTTTAAAAGATCTGTAAGGTATACAATAACAAAGCTACTTAATGGAGAAAAAAGTTACAGCCAAAGCAAAGTAGTTATCATCTGAAATAAGCAAATGTTTTTAAATAACAGAGTGTCACATATAAATCAATAAGCTTCTGTTCTGAGCACTCAGAGAATTTAGTCCCCCAGTGTAACCATCAGAATTTTAACTACAGGGTAAGATCAAAGAAAAGAATCCTACAGAGAACTGTACTATAGTATCCTGAATCTGGACTAAGATCATGGCATCTGCTCCCATCATTTCATGGGAAACAGATGGGGAAACAGTGGAAACAGTGTCAGACTTTATTTTTTTGAGGCTCCAAAGATGGTGATTGCAGCCATGAAATTAAAAGACGCTTACTCCTTGGAAGAAAAGTTATGACCAACCTAGATAGCATATTCAAAAGCAGAGACATTACTTTGTCAACAAAGGTCCGTTTAGTCAAGACTATGGTTTTTCCTGTGGTCATGTATGGATGTGAGAGTTGGACTGTGAAGAAAGCTGAGCACCAAAAAATTGATGCTTTTGAACTGTGGTGTTGGAGAAGACTCTTGAGAGTCCCTTGGACTGCAAGGAGATCCAATCAGCCCATCCTAAAGGAGACCAGTCCTGGGTGTTCATTAGAAGGACTGATGCTAAAGCTGAAACTCCAATACTTTGGCTACCTCATGCAAAGAGCTGACTCGCTGAAAAAGACTCTGATGCTGGGAGGGATTGGCGGCAGGAGGAGAAGGGGACAACACAGGATCAGATGGCTGGATGGCATCACTGACTCAATGCACACTGAGTCTGGGTGAACTCCGAGAGATGGTGATGGACAGGGAGGCCTGGCGTGCTGCGATTCATGGGGTTGCAAAGAGTTGGACACGACTGAGCGACTGAACTGAACACTGAATCATTCTTTGTACAGCAGAAATTAATGCAACATTATAAATCAACTATACTTCAATAAAATAAATTAAAAAAATAAGTCACTAGAAAAGAAGAAGATAAAAAATTTATAAGCCCTTTCTGTGGCAGTATCATATGGTTAGAGAAGTTTCTAAAGATTTATTTTTGATTTCTGCTTTTCATTTATCTAAAACTGGTAACATAGATACCACAGACTACTCCCTGAAAAGCAATGTTATAGAGTGTACTTACTACATGTTTATAGATATATCTGGCAACAATCANAAATCAACTATACTTCAATAAAATAAATTAAAAAAATAAGTCACTAGAAAAGAAGAAGATAAAAAATTTATAAGCCCTTTTTGTGGCAGTATCACATGGTTAGAGAAATTTCTAAAGATTTATTTTTGATTTCTGCTTTTCATTTATCTAAAACTGGTAACATAGATACCATAGACTACTCCCTGAAAAGCAATGTTATAGAGTGTACTTACTACATGTTTATAGATATATCTGGCAACAATCATTAAATTCATACTAAGAATTCTTTAAATTACCTCTTCCTATAAGGACTCCAATTTTTGAGTCTAATTTTTCCCCTGGGTCACAACTTCTTGTCACTAATTTGAGAACTGGAAGAAAAGGTCTGACATCACAGAGTCTTCTTGTTTCATCTTCAAGCTCCTCATATACAGCAGTTTGATTCACACATGCAAACATATAAGAGTCGATTTCCATAAGGAGGTTAAACATTGGGTAATTGGTAACTTGTTTCCATAACATCTGCAGAAAAAAAAAATGAGACATTTTATAACATGGAAATACTTGCTCAAATGTACAAAGACTTATCTACAAGGATGCTCACTGTAGCACTTGTTGGAAAACTCAAAAACAGAGGACAAGCCAAATGCTTAGCAATACGGGTTTGGTTAAATGAATTACAGAATATTACAGAACTATGAAAATAAGATAGACAAACAGGGTAATGCATGAAGTATACAAGGTATATCACGGTTGGTTTCTTTTAAACCAGCAAACTGGAAGAGAATACGAATAGTATTAACCCCCTCTTGTAAAATAACATAATGGTATAATTTTTAAAATACATTTATAGAAACAAAAGTATTAAATGTAAGTATCTATGAAGAACAAGAATCAGTGAAGACTTTCATGTTCAGCATTCTTGTAAACATAAATAATTTCTAATTAAAAAAAAACATTTGAAGTATGCATCATCTATCACCTTCACACAAAATTTACATTTTTTCTGTCCTGAATTACTTTCTGTTCACCAACATTATCTCCATTAACTAGGATTACCCTGTCAGGACGAGAACAATCAATCTCTCATTATCTCCCCTGAGTTCTCCTAAATGAGATCCCGTGGACTAGAAGAAGCACAAGCTGGAATCAAGATTGCCGGGAGACAAGTCAATACCCTCAGATATGGAGATGACACCACCCTTATGGCAGAAAGTGTAGAAGAGCTAAAAAGCCTCTTGATGAAAGTGAAAGAGGAGAGTGAAAAAGTTGGTTTAAAGCTCAACATTCAGAAAATGAAGATCGTGGCATCCGGAAATAGATGGACAAACAGTGGAAACAGTGTCAGACTTTATTTTGGGGGGCTCCAAAATCACCGCAGATGGTGACTGCAGCCATGAAACTAAGACTCTTAGTCCTTGGCAGAAAAGTTATGACCAACCTAGATAGCATATTCAAAAGCAGAGACATGACTTTGCCAACTAAGGTCCGTCTAGTCAAGGCTATGGTTTTTCTTGTGGTCATGTATGGATGTGAGAGTTGGACTGTGAAGAAGGCTGAACGCCGAAGAATTGATGCTTTTGAACTATGGTGTTGGAGAAGACTCTTGAGAGTCTCTTGGACTGCAAGGAGATCCAACCAGTCCATTCTGAAGATCAACCCTGGTATTTCTTTGGAGGGAATGATGCTAAAGCAGAAACTCCAGTACTGTGGCCACTTCATGCGAAGAGGTGACTCAATGGAAAAGACTCTGATGCTGGGAGGGACTGGGGGCAGGAGAAGGGGACGACCAAGGATGAGATGGCCAGATGGCATCACTGACTCGATGGACGTGAGTCTGAGTGAACTCTGGGAGTTGGTAGACAGGGAAGCCTAGCGTGCTGCGATTCATGGGGTCGCAAAGAGTCGGACATGACTGAGTGACTAAACTGAACTGGAGAGAAGGTCACTATACAAATACAAGGTAGATTACATATTTTAATTGCAACCAGGACAAAAGCCAACAGCTGAAAAATGAAAATCATGGCCAAACCTCAGATTCAGTTACATAAAACAGAAAAAAATCAGTGCTAGGCAAAAAGGAAAGAAGGAAAAAATAAGTAAATCGGATTTCATCAAAATTTAAAACTTTTCTGTATCAAAGGACACTATTTTGAGAGTAAAAAGGCAACCCACAGAATAGAAGAAAACATTTTCAAAATATACATTTCACAAGAGATCACCATCCAGAATACATAAAGAACTCTTATGACTCAATAACAAACAACTGAATTAGAAAATGGGCAATGGTCTTGAACAAAAAATTCTAAAAAAGTCCACAAGAGCATGAAGAGAACGTGACATTATTAGACATTAGGGAAATACAAATAAAAATTAAAATGAGGTACCACTTCACAACCAGAAGAATGCTTATTTTTTAAAAAGGAAAATAACAAGTTCTGGCCAGAATTTTGAGAAACTGGAACCCTTGTGCATTGCTGATGGGAATGTAAAATGGTACAGCCACTATAAGAAAAAGGTTGGCAGTTTCTTAAAAAGTTAAAACAGAATTACATATGATCCAACATATGGAGAACAAGGATTCATACTGAAACTTAAACATCAATGTTCAGAACAGCATTATTCTCAATAGCTAAAAGTTGAATATAACCAAAATGTCCAACAAATGATGAAGGAATAAACAAAATGTGTATATCCATACAATACAATAATATTCAGTTTTAAAAAGGAAAGAAATTTGGATACATATTACAACATGAATGAAATTAAAAATACCATGGATAAGTGAAAAAAGCAAGACACAAGGCTGACTGTTGTGTGATTCCACTTACATGAAGTAGCTAGAATAAACACTAGAATGGAGATTACCAGTGATTAGGGGAGCAGAAGTTTATTATTTAGTAAGTATACAGTCTGTGTTTAGGATGATGAAAAGTGTTAGAAATGGACAGCGATAATGGATTGGACAACACTGTGAATATACTTAATACCAAAAATTATGTGCCTAAAAATGACTGTGATGAATTTTAATTTCATTTTACNAGTTTATTATTTAGTAAGTATACAGTCTGTGTTTAGGATGATGAAAAGTGTTAGAAATGGACAGTGATAATGGATTGGACAACACTGTGAATATACTTAATACCAAAAATTATGTGCCTAAAAATGACTGTGATGAATTTTAATATCATTTTACAACAATACATTTTTTTAAATTTTTTAAAATGAGTTTCAATGGTTAATTAAGCTTCAGTTATAGCCACAGTCATCCATACCTGTCACTGGAGACTAGAAAAATAAATGTACTCTCTGCACCTGTAAGGTACCTACAACAATTTTTAACATTTTTTTTCACTTCATGGATTGTGCAGTTCTAGAATTTTTATGACTCTCCAGTGAACAAGCTTGGAAAACAGTTGAGAGGCTGTTCCAACTCTAGTACTTTGTCATAAATATTTTTTTCTTAAAAAGATCACAATCCTATACTGGGCTTCCATATGGGGTTCAGCTATTTGAAACTCATGAAAGAGAAAATCAGAAAAATAATTTCACTTATAAGTCACAGTCTTTACAAATCAAACAGCACTCATCAATTCAGTTGAAAAAAATCAGCCAACAAACAGGCAAGCCTTGTTATGTAAAAGAATTTGCTTTCAAACGAGGACATACCATTCATTATGGGGGTGGGGAGGCAGAATCTAGTAAACAGCAGAAAACGTTTTATTCCCCCAGAGTGACCATGAAAACTAGTGGGGATGGGACAGAAGGCGGCGAACAGAAAGGGAACGAAAAGGAGAAAAGACACGACGAATCAAAACTCATATTTATTTATTTTTTTAAAGTGACAAATTCAAAGACAATAAGTACAAAGACATTACCTTAAAACTTTCTCTGACAATGTCAAATTCCTTTTGATAACCTGAACAAATCTTTCAAACTAGCCGACATAAGCTAGTATGTCTTAATTCAGGTATCACACATGGATTTTTTTTTAAATTAAAAGTGAGTAGGAGTGAGAATGAATATGTTTATTTATATATATATACACACACACACACACACACACATACAGAAACACACACAAACACATGAAACTGAAAGTGGCTCTGCTGTGTCTGACTCTTTGTGACCCCATGGACTAAACAGTCCATGGAATTCTCTAGGCCAGAATACTGGAGTGTGAAGCCTTTCCTTTCTCCAAGTAATCTTCCCAACCTAGGAAGTGAACCCTTCTGCATTGCAGGTGGATTCTTCACCCACTAAGCCACAAAGAGAGCCCAAGAATACTGGAGTGGGTAGCCTATCCCTTCTCCAGTGGATGTTCCCAAGCCAGGTATCAAACCATTGCATTTGTTACCAAATGAGCGATGAGGAATGTCAGGTCCGTGAATCAAGGCAAACTGGAAGTGCTCAAACAAGAGATGGCAAGAGTGAACGTCAACATTCTAGGAATCAGCAAACTAAAATGGACTGGAATGGGTGAATTTAACTCAGATGACCATTATATCTACTACTGTNCCTGGGTGTGCGTTGGAAGGAATGATGCTAAAGCTGAAAGTCCAGTACTCTGGCCACCTCATGCAAAGAGTTGACTCATTCGAAAAGACTTTGATGCTGGGAAGGATTGGGGGCAGGAGGAGAAGGGGACGACCGAGGATGAGATGGCTGGGTGGCATCACTGACTCGCTGGAAATGAATCTGAGTGAACTCCGTGAGTTGGTGATGGACAGGGACGCCTGGCTTGCTGCAATTCAAGGGGTCGCAAAGAGTCGGACATGACTGAGCGACTGAACTGAACTGCACTGAGCTATCAGGGAAGCCGTGTGTGTGTGTGTGTGTGTGTGTGTGTGTGTGTGTGTGTGTGTGTGTGTGTGTGTGTGTGTGTGTGTGTGTGTGTGTGTGTGTGTGTGTGTGTGTGTGTGTGTGTGTGTGTGTGTGTGTGTG
>SJYW01016621.1:776806-826317 GCA_006410735.1 Raphicerus campestris | reverse complement strand
TGTGTGTGTGTGTGTCTGTGTGTGTGTGTGTGTCTGTGTGTGTCTGTGTGTGTCTGTGTCTGTGTGTGTGTGTGTCTGTGTGTGTGTGTGTGTGTCTGTGTGTGTGTGTGTCTATACACATATAAACCAAAAAACGATCCAAGACAAAATATGGATTGAAATCTTTAAAATATAGTAACTTATAAACTTCTCGTAAATTCGCCATATGATTTACATTAATACCATTCTAAAATGGAGAAATATATCCTCCAAGTGATAAAGTAAGTAAGCTAGGTTTATAGAAAGCTCACCTAGTAACATACCTGCTTAATACAGGAAATGGTAGCTTCACGAGGCACCTCCAACTGGATATAAATCCCAGTGGGCAAAAGAAAATCCACGGGTATGGAGCCATCAGATGCTATCTGTGAGTCCACTGCCCAGATGTCAAGGACGTCTGCCATAGCAGGAGGCATCATGAAGTAGAAGCACATTCATAACCACGGGGCTCTAGAAATCAGTAGGTAAAAGTCAGTGAGTTAATAAGCCAGATTTTATACCTAAACATGATAAAGCCCACCAACCCATAATTAGTCCTTGGATTTCAATACAGCCAACAGTGTAACAGGAGGCCAATTAAATTAAGCAAGACTAAGCCACATTACTTAAAATACTTTTGGATATCACTACATGAATTATGTATATACACCATACTGACTCAAATTCAACATAACTATATGACATGTAAAAGATTAAAGGTTTAAGAAGTACACGGTCCTGAGAAATTCAGTTAAAGATCACTTAACAGAGGATTCTCTCCACAGAATCCTAGAAGATTGATATTGGATTCTTCAGCCAAGTTTTTCTTGGCAAACTCCATGAAAAGTAGGAATCAAGAGCGCTTTCTTTCAAAAATAATTTTCTATCAATCGATGTGAGAAACAAAATGTCATGGACTTCAATCCATGACCCATCATCAAAGTATTAAAAAAATCAAATCCCACAAAGCAGCTGTCAAGGCCTTTTGCCCTATGACTCTGGCCTGTTTTCCTTTGCTTCTCCAACAATTCCACAGTCCAGGCTCTTATGCCACAAGTTTTGCCTCCTGCTGCTAGACTTATGTTCACAGATATGTTGAGACTCCCCTTACCTAACCAGTTTTCCAACAAATGCACCCTCCAAGTGGGCCATTTAAGTCTCATCTGTTATAAGCATTTCCTTCAAGAAAGCACAATAATCCTAAAACGAACATGGGCAATAAAGTTAAAAAAGAAAAAAAAAAAAAGGCTCATATCTCATTTATTCAAAAAATCCAAATCTTGTGTCAAAAGAGACAAGATCCAATTTAAAGCATTTGGGTCATCAAAAACAATGACATCCATGGATTGAAACACATCAAATATATACAACTGTGAGACAATAATAATAGAGAAAGGCCCTTTACTAGTAAACTCTAAAGGCTGCTTTGAATCAGTCTGGGAAATTAAAATACACATTAAATATTAGCTGATTTTAAGGAACCTTCATTGTATGAGGTATAATAATAGAATGCTTGTTATGTTTCTAAAAATCAACCTTTATCAGTCAGATGAATAATAAATATACATCAGGATAAAATGAAATTATCCTTGGCATGTGCCTCAGATTATTCCATTTTTTAAAACATGAAAGGGCAGCTGATTTCAACAAAGACATAAAGGTAATTTCATGAGAAAAAGGGCAGTCACTTGAACAAATGGTGCTTCAACTAGTTATTCTAGTTTGGAATACCTAGACATCCATAAGCTAAGAAAATTAAGCTCAATTAATACCTCAAACCACTAATAATGGATTGTAGGTCTAAATGTAAAACCTGAAACTGTAAAACCTCTAGAAGAAAACATAGAGAAAATATTGTGCTCTTGGATTAGGCCAACAGTTCTTAAATATGACACCATTGGCACAATTCACAAAACAAAAAATTGATAAAATGAACATCACCAAAACTAAAACCTTCTGCCCTTAAGGATGACACCGTTTATAATATAAAAAGACGAGCCACAGAAGGGAGACAGTGCTTGCAAACCATATAAAGATCTGGTATCCAAAAAACATAAAGAACTCTCAATATACAATCACAAGAGAAAAACTCAGTTTATTTGAATTGGCAAAATATTTGAACAGAAACTATCAAAGGAGATAGACTGATGGCAAAAAGGCTTAATAACAGTCATATAAACTAAAATTACAATATGATACACACCTCTTACAGGGGCTAAAATTAAAAACACCAACCATGCCAAGGGCAGACAGGGAGAGGAGCTGGAACTTCATACACTGCTGAGGGAATGTTAAACAACAGAGCTACTTTGGAAAATAGTTTGGCAGTTTCTTAACATATATTCACCATATGATCCAGTCATCCCACTTCTAACTATAGACCTAATGATATGAAGGCATCAGTTCAGTTCAGTTCAGTGGTTCAGTCATGTCCGATTCATTGCAACCCCATGAATCGCAGCAGGCCAGGCCTTCCTGTCCTTCACTGTCTCCCAGAGTTTGCTCAAACTCACATCCATTGAGTCAGTGATTCCATCCAACCATCTCATCCTCTGTCACCCTCGTCTCTTGCCCTCAATCTTTCCCAGCATTAACGTCTTTTCCAATGAGTCCAAACTTGGGTCCAACTCTAGAGGATGAGCCCAACTCTACACTCTACATAATAACTGCTGGTAATGGTTTGATCGCTAAGTTGTATCCAACTCTTGCCACCCCAAAGACTGCAGCCTGCCAGGCTCCTCTGTCTATGGGATTCTCCAGGCCTACCAGGCTCCTCTGTCCAAGAGATTCTCCAGGCAAGAATACTTAGTGGGTTGTCGTTTCCTTCTCCAAGGGATCTTCCTAACTCAGGAATTGAACCTGGGTCTCCTGCATTGCACAGAGTCTTCACCGACTGAGCTATGACACTATAATATACCATAATAATTGCTAAAGCACCAGAAAGTGTGAGACATTTCACCATATTAAACCACATTACCTGACTGTAAGCTCCTTGACATCTTGTGCCAAGCTTTTTAAAAGACTGTCTCTCACCACAGCATATAGGGAAATCACTATATTTAGTAATTTTAAACTGATAACTTTCACAGATAAGAACAAAACCACCAAAGTTACTACAAGATGCCATTAACAGACACTGATCCTGGAAATGCTTTACACAAATCACTGCAGAACAGCCTTAGAAACTGCTTTCGGTTGAGGAGCTTCTCAACTTTGCAAGTATTAGATATTCAAGAAACATCTGCATAATGAAAACATTCTACATCGAACTTTAAAGACCATGCTTTGCTTATATTCAAATAACACCATGCAAAGACAAACAGGAAAAAGCTATCTCCTGAACACCAAGAGCCAGGATACATACGAGAGTCAGGAGTTGTCAACAAAAACTGAGAGGACAAACTCAACTTAGCATTTAAAATTGAGATGGGTTTATGAAACATCAGAATTATAATCAAGATAAACCTGTATAATCCCCTGGTTGCTTTAGCATAGATTTTTGGCAAGATTCTCACAATTGAAACCAAATCACCTAAGGAATATCAATAGTAATATAGAAGCACAAAACTATAAAAACAAAAACTTTGAAACCTCACCCTTACAAGGAACTAGAAATGATGAGGATTCCTGAGCCTCTGGAGCCTAGAGTAGCAATCTTTTCAAAGAAACCACACCTCACTACCCAAAAGCATCAACTCCCCAGATTCAAAATTCTAAACTTCTCAGTTATTAAAGGGAAAATCACCATGGTAGATTTAAGAATTTCTTAAGGAAGTAGTCCTAAAATGAATTATAGGAATGAATTCATGGGCCCCTGCCTTCTCTTCTTTCTAGGTCTGTCATTCAACATTCCCACACGTACTATCCTTAATCCTGCCCTGCAGAACTACTGACACTTATCACCATGTCTCATACTCTTCCCTGCCTTCTACCTTAAATCTATCATTCCCCTCCCTAGCATGTCATCCTGACCAACTCTTACACTTCTAGGCTCTTGGAATCTGTCCCTAATACTCCTCTGTGCACCTGAGTACCAGGGCATATCTGTGTCAGGAAAGGAGTACACTATCCTAAAATTCATTGCTATGGGATAGTTTCCCGGTCTCTTGCTATCTCCAGTTCAATAAACACTTACTCCTGGCTGAATGAATTAATTAATTCAAATTCTATGGAAATCACTCACAGACCAATTATATTTTATCATTAAAAATGTGATTTTTTTTTTGGTTTTTCTTTGCCCCAAAGCACGGCATGCAGAAACTTAGTTCCCTGAGCAGGGATGGAACCTGTTCCCCCTGCAGTGGACATACTGAATCTTACTCAGTGAACTGCCAGGGAAGTCCCGTTAAAAATGCAATTTATATCATGCTTGACAGGAAAAAAGGAACTATGTGGCCATCAGTGTGGTCTTTCAGTGCCTAGTATAATGAATACCATAAACAGCTTCAAAATAGATACCACTTTTTCACCAGGGCTGGGCAGAGGATGGTGGGAGTGGGACTGGGCAGGTATTTCCTGGGTCTTTCATACACTACATAGCTCTTTGTTGAGGCACACAGGCTTCTCTTTTTGTGGAGCACTGGCTTTGGAGCACAATAACTTGTGGCCTGTGGCCTTATTTGCTCTACCACATATGAGATCTTAGTTCCCCAACCAGGAATCAAACCTGGGTGCCATGCATTATAAGGTAGATTCTCAACCACCAGACCACCTGGGAAGTCCCAACATACAGAATTCCAGTTGCTTAATACCACCTTGTCTCCAATCCATAAATGCCTGTCATGTGAAGAGAAACATGAAATAGGTCTTACCAAGTACTGTATTGCCTCTGTGCCGCACTTCTAATAATGTCACAGCCAATACCAAAAATGATATATTTTCAACTAATGTGTGACTATAGAACTGTTTATTCCATAAAATGGCATCTTCTATTAAATTTAGATTGGGGAATTCCCAACCTGGTGTCAACTGACAACCACTGTTTTCTATATAGAGGAAAAGAAANTCAACTGTGTGACTACAGAACTGTTTATTCCATAAAATGGCATCTTCTATTAAATTTAGATTGGGGAATTCCCAACCTGGTGTCAACTGACAACCACTGTTTTTAATATAGAGGAAAAGAAAGCAGAATTTTACTTCAGAATATGCTATATTTAACAATCATAATGCCTTAAATACTTGAAAACTGGCAAAATATTATAAAATGCAATAATGAAATATTTTTTCCTGCCATCTCAAAATGCATTATAAAGTTTAACCCTTTAGCTTTACAGTTCACCATGGTCCTTGCTTACTAAAGCAACATCACACCAGTCTCCAAAATCAATTCCCCTATCTTCAATTACTTATTCTAAAAATATACCTTATTGAAGTATAGTTGATTTATGGTGTTGTGCAAAATTCTACATTCAAAAAAATGATTCAGTTACACATATAAGAAAAATATATATATACACACACAGACACACACACACACACACACACATTCTTTTACATACGCTTTATCTTTATGGTTTATTATACAATATTGGATATAATATGAGGGCAGATTTTGGTATTTGTGAGGCTCCTGGAATCAAATCTCTGCAGAAAATGAAGGTGAACCCTAATGAAAAGTTACATCCAGGTATATAAATTTCTACCTTGATATTTTCATATTAATCATTTACTAATAACTGAGCTAGAATGCCTGTCACACTTTGTAAATATTCCAGATAAACCTACATTATGTAATTACAGCCTAACACTGTACTTGTGTGTCACTTTAATAAAAGTACTTTTATTAAACCAGTTCTCAAGGTTTTCAAAGTACTTCAAGCTAAATACTACCTAAGAGAATGGTTTTCAATCCTCATGTTCAGTACTTAAGTAATTTACAAATACTTTAAAAACCTGAAATGAAATTATTAATATGATTTACATACATATATACATGATTACAAAATAAACCCATAAGATCTTCTAATTATAATAAAAAGAAATAAAAATTAAAATGTGTATTTCACTATGTAAAAAACTGGACATAACCATTATGTGCACAGTAGAATAGTCAGAGCTTTGAATCTCTACATGTAATCATCATGGATGTGACAAATACAAATGCAGATTGATTAAATGCCACAAAAGCCACTGGTGCCAGAGATTTTAAAAATCTCTATCATCCAAAATTAATGTACTGAAATCATGAAAAAAAACTTTGTATTATTTCTTTATGTAAATAAATTTGAGATCGAGGATCAGATAATAATAAGACTTTTAACAATTACAAAATAGTAGTACTTCCCCCAATCACTGTCATAACAGGAATAACAAAATCACCATCCACAAATTTCAGAAGCGTTTTATAGGAGGCATTTCACACAGCCCAGTTTGAGAATCACGGCTCCAGAATAATTCCTACTATTTATCAAAGGATTAATGGGATTTCCACAATTTATCTAGTCTGTAAAAAGAACTATACAAAAAAGACCTTCAGTTCAGTTCAGTTGCTCAGTCGTGTCCAACTCTTTGCGACCCCATGAATCACAGCATGCCAGACCTCCGTGTCCATCACCAACTCCCACAGTGCACTCAGATTCACGTCCATCNTCCACAATTTATCTAGTCTGTAAAAAGAACTATACAAAAAAGACCTTCAGTTCAGTTCAGTTGCTCAGTCGTGTCCAACTCTTTGCGACCCCATGAATCACAGCATGCCAGACCTCCGTGTCCATCACCAACTCCCACAGTGCACTCAGATTCACGTCCATCGAGTCAGTGATGCCACCCAGCCATCTCATCCTCGGTAGTCCCCTTCTCCTCCTGCCCCTAGTCCCTCCCAGCATCAGAGTCTTTTCCAATGAGTCAACTNAATAGAGTTCTAGAAAACCATCTATTTCTACTTTATTGAATATGCCAAAGCCTTTGACTGTATAGATCACAATAAACTGTGGAAAATTCTGAAAGAAATGGGAATACCAGACCACCTGAACTGCCTCTTGAGAAACCTGTATGCAGGTCAGGAAGCAACAGTTAAAAGTAGACATGGAACAACAGACTGGTTCCCAACAGGAAAAGGTGTACGTCAAGGATGTATATTGCTATCCAGCTTATTTAACATATGCAGAGTACATCATGAGAAATGCTGGGCTGGAAGAAGCACAAGCTGGAATCAAAATTGCTGGGAGAAATTAAAAGACACTTATTCTTTGGAAGGAAAGTTATGACCAACCTAGATAGCACATTCAAAAGCAGAGACATTACTTTGCCAACAAAGGTCCATCTAGTTAAGGTTATGGTTTCTCCAGTAGTCATGTAAGGATGTGAGAGTTGAACTAGTAAAGATAGCTGAACACTGAAGAATTGATGCTTTTGAACTGTGGAACTGGAGAAGACTCTTGAGGGTCCCTTGGACTGCAAGGAGATCCAACCAGTCCATCCTAAAGGAGACCAGTCCTGGGTGTTCATTGGAAGGACTGATGGTGAAGCTGAAACTCCAATACTTTGGCCACCTGACGCAAAGAGCTGACTCATTTTAAAAACCTCTGATGCTGGGAAAGATTGAAGGCAGGAGGAAAAGGGGACGACAGAGGATGAGATGGTTGGATGGCATCACTGACTCAATGGACATGAGTCTGGGTAAACTCCGGGAGTTGCGATGGACAAGGAAGCCTGGCGTGCTGCAGTCCATGGAGTCACAGAGTCAGACATGACTGAGTGATTCAACTGAACTGAATGAACAGTAATGAACAAAATTTCTCATACATTTCTACTTGTCAGTTAATAGTGTTTCTTATACTTGGCCATTTTCTTTTCAGCTAATTCTTTAAGGGCAAAAAGAAGCTCTTAAGTCAATAAGACTTTAGCCCTTTATCTGATGAGAGTAATGTAAGGTAAGTGTAAGTGGCTCTCAGTTTTCAAGACCCTTAGTAAACATACTGATGGGGTAGTCTTATCTAAAATCACAGGGTAACTTGCAGCACTTTGGAGCTTCTTTCACAACACTTTTAATCTAAGTACTGAGATAGGGGGTATACTCTCAAAATGTGATGTGCTGAAATTAAAAACAGTATGTCCTTTATCTGATCTAAAACAAATAAGGTTAACAAACCAATTGGTATCAGATAAATCTTTTATAAAGATATTCTGAAGAAAATTAAATTACTGCTACATAATTGTATAAAAATAAATGTGTCCCAGTTCCTATTCCCCTAAGGTACCCTTATCTTATAAGGAGCATCACACCTGAGTGTCCAACCTGAGAAGTAACTCATAGTTTCAGGTTGGGCAGTACCTTAGGAGTAGCAGGCTCTTCTTATTTTAAAAATTAGTAAACTAAGGCCCAGAGAAATTATGTAAATTATCTAGGTGACAACAGAGACACAGCCAAGACCAAAATCAGATTTTTTTTTCCAAGCAATTAGCATACTTTATAATGATTTTTTTCTTTACCTTTACCCTTTTTCCCTCTCCTTCCTTAAAGGAAATGTTTTTCACAGGCTTGCCCTAGCACAACAACCCTTCACAGGGTTACTCTAGCACAGGCTTACCCTGGCACAGCAAGCACAAGACCCTACCTCAGTCAGGATGGTTCTTCAGTTTGAGCATTAAGCAAATGATCAAAGGCTGAAGACAAGCATGAAACTACTTATGAAAACAACTTTTCAAGGAAGCTATCAGAGGGTAAAGGAACTTCAGCAGTGACAATTAGCTCAACTAAGCCCTTAGACTATAATTACAAACCTATATCCTGTCAATTGTTCACTGGCAGAAAGAGAGGAAGGGGTTTAAACATTCTCAGTTTCCCTAGCAATGTGCCAGCAAAACTACTGTATTTTACTTCTTTCAATAAAGTGATAAGCAGAAACCAACATTGATCTCATACAAATGAACAAGAAGTTCAGACAAAAACTTCTTAGAAAATTATGGGGGAAAAATTTGGTAGACACTGAAAGGGAATTTTAACACAAATATTAAATGGAATAGCATTTACTCAATATTTATTTCTTTATTATTACAGGATATAGCTAGAAGACAAGTTAATGATCATTAAAAAAAACTGGAAGGGGCAGTGCACTTATCATGAACACACATTTACTATCTAAACCTGCAGGTTCTAATCACAAACAAGTGACAGGATTTTGATTTATCTGGGTTTCTGTCCCCCCATGTCTATCAGCCTTTTTAATGACTGATTTACAATAAAGCATCCATTATACTGAACACTGAAAAACTGAACAGTATAGCACTCCATTTTTAAAGATGGTTATTTTATCTGAATCATCATCATTTCATGTAAAAAATCTCTCTAAAGTAATTCTAAAAATTACTAAAGAATAATTGTTAAATCATTTAGCAGTTATTGCAATATAATCTTATCATTTGTATTGAAATAAAATATTAAAACTTATCATCTAAAAAAAGAAGCTGGTGGGCTTCCCTGGTGGTCCAGCAGCTAAGAATCAGAGCTTCCACTGCAGAGGATGCAAGTTCCACCCTTGTCGGGAACCAAGCTCCTGAATTCCATTTGGTTGGGGAAGAAAAAAAAAAAGATGGCACTCTAAAGAGCTTTTAGAAAATATCTGCAAATATGCATTGAGTCTTGAAAATTTTTTAAACCTACTAACTCATTAATTATCTGTTTAAAAACCTGAATTTAAAAAAAAAACACCTTAATTTAGAAAAATTGTCATACACAAAGAAAAATACACAAATGACAAACTTGCAAATAAACCAATGGTCCAATCATGAAGATATAGAAAAACAATGATATAACCCCATCTGATGGCATATTAAGCAGCTATTTACAATGGTTTGTCAAATGTGTATATTAGAAATGTTTATGGATAATATATAGAGTAAAATATAAAGCAGTACAGTAAGTACAATTAGAATTCTGTTAACTGCAAAAAGGAAAAAATCATGAGTACAACCTAATGCATGGAAATTTAGGCTGGAAAACCAGAGTCTGGGAGGGGGAGAAAGAGATAGGGGGTATAAGATGAAGGTTGTAAAATGGTACCAAAATCCCAGTTACAAGATGAATACATTATTAGAAATGTAATGTATAACATGATACAAATAACTAATACTACTGTTTTCATCATAAGGAAAAAATATTTTTTTTTCGATTTCTTTAAGGTTGTATCAATATGAGATGACAGATATTCATTAACCCTACTGTGGTAATCATTCCATGATGTATGTAACTCAAATTATGTTGTACACCTTAAACTTATACAGTGCTGTATGTCAATTATATCTCAACAAAACTAGAAGACAAAAATGAAAGAAACAAATTAAGGCTGGAAGGAAATATATAAATTTGGTTCAAAAGTAACTATAAAAAAATATTTGCTATTTTCAATATTTCATCAATGAGAACATACAGATTATATACTTTTAAAAAAGTTTTACTATTCAGGACACTTAGAGTAGTTCAAAGGAAGAACTCAGGTCAGAACTGCAGCTGCTAAGTCACTTCAGTCGTGTCCGACTCTGTGTGACCCCAGAGACGGCAGCCCACCAGGCTCTGCTGTCCCTGGGATTCTCCAGGCAAGAACACTGGAGTGGGCTGCCATTTCCTTCTCCAATGCATGAAAGTGAAAAGTGAAAGTGAAGTTGCTCAGTCATGTCCGACTCTTCATGACCCCATAGACGGCAACCCACCAGGCTCCTCCGTCCACAGGATTTTCCAGGCAAGAGTACTGGAGTAGGTTGCCATTGCTGTCTCCAATAGAGCTAGGCTATCTCTTCTTAATGTCGGTATTCATCAGTATCTCTAAACTGCAGATTTTCAAGTGGCATACAACATGACAGAGTAATTTCTACCTTGTGTGTACATCAGTGGAAACTGTGCTTCATGAAGCCCCAAACCCCTGAAGTGTCTGTTACAGTTCCTGAGGGAGCAGTATTCAGTGACATTTGGCTCTGTTTTANAAGATACGATACCAGTTAGAAATGAGGAACTCTTGACACTCCAAAATGGGCAGTGGATGACAACAGTTGGTTTAATTTATTTTAAGAACAAAATATGTTTTATTTGAATGCTGAATACATTATGTTAGTATACAGAATATGCTGAGAATACAATAAAAAAAATTTTTTTTGGCTGCATTGGGTCTTAGTTGCGGCACATAGGCTCAACTCAATAGTTGCATTGCACAGGCTGATCTCTAGTTGAGGTGCACAAACTCAGTAGCTCTGGACCATGTGGGATCTTAGTTCTCAGACCAGGGATTGAACCCACGTCTCCTCCTCTGTAAGACAGATTCTTAATTACTGGAACACCAAGGAATTCCCAAGAATGGAATTTTTTAAAGAAAAATTAACTGATTCAATTAAAATAGACAAATATAATTCCTAATAATTTTTAATATAACATGAATGATAAGTAGATATGTCAGTATTTTGTGATGTTCACTTAGGGCATTACATTATCTGATAAACTGATGTTATTCAGCCGTTCTTTGCGACCCCATAGACTGTAGCATGCCAGATTTCCCAGTGCACCACCATCTCCTGGAGTTTGCTCAAACTCATGTTCAGTGAGTTGGTGATTCCATCCAACCATTTCATCCTCTGGGTCTTAGTTGTGGCACGCGAGATCTTTATCTTCATTGTCTCATGTGGCATCTAGTTCCAGGACAGGGGATTGAATCCTGGTCCATTGGATTGGCAGTGCGAAGTCTTCGCCTCTGGACTACCATGGAAGTCCTAAATCCTTTCTTGAAAGTACCTTTCTAGTTTGTTTTGCAATATATATAAAGAATCTTAAAGAAGTTTGTAATAAAGATTCTAAACCCTGTCAGAGCCAACCCCCCTTTTGGTAGCATGTTTTGTTTATTTTAAAAAAATGTATTTGGCTGCATCAGGTGTTGATTGCATCATGTGAGATCTTTCATTGAAGTCCATGGGCTTAGTAGTTGTGGCACTTGGCCTTCTAGTCATGGCAGGTGGGCTTAGTTCCTCTGCAGCATGTGGGATCTTAGTTCCTCAACGAGGGATCAAACCCATGTCCCCTGCATTGCAAGCTGAATTCTTAACCACTGGACCATCAAGGGAAGTCACTGTGGTATGTTTCATAATACTTATTTTGCTGTATTAAATAAGAAATTTATAGGTAATATCTGCTTGCGTACATTAAGAAAAATGTGATTTAATTAAAAGAAAGGTCATTTGTAATAAAAAAAAATATTGTGCTATTTATGTGCTAAAAACAGTGTGCTATTTGCATGCTAAAGACACTTAGGTACAATTGTAGTAGATGACATGTAGTTGCTCATGATTGAGCAACTAACAGCTTTATGCAGCCCAACAAGCTGTAGCCCACCATGCTCCTCTATCCATGGGATTTCCCAGCAAGTGTACTGGAATGGGTATTGGAGATGGAAATGGCAACCCATTCCAGTATTCTTGCCTAGAGAATCCCAGGGATGGGGTAGCCTGGTGGGCTGCTGTCTGTGGGGTCGCACAGAGTCAGACACGACTGAAGTGACTTAGCAGCAGCAGCAGCAGCATACTGGAGTGGGTAGCAATTCCTTTCTCCAGGGATCTTCCTGAACCAAGGATTAAACCCTGGTCTGCTGCACTGCAGGCAGACTCTCTACTGTCTGAGCCACCAGGGAAACCCATGCTGCTGCTGCTAAGTTGCTTCAGTTGTATCTGACTCTGTGCAACCCCCTGGACTGCAGCCTACCAGGCTCGTCTGTCCCTGGGATTCTCCAGGCAAGAATACTGGAGAGGGTTGCCATTTCCTTCTCCAATGCATGCATGCATGCATGCTAAGTCGCTTCAGTTGTGTCTGACTCTGTGAGATCCTGTGGACAGCAGCCCACTAGGCTCCTCTGACCACAGGATTCTCTAGGCAAGAATACTGGAGTGGGTTGCTATTTCCTTCTCCAGTAGTAGACCATGCACATGTGCTAAGTCAGTTCAGTTGTGTCCAACTCTTTGTGACCCTGTGGGCTGTAGCCCAGAAGTCAGATGCTTATATGGGTAGTTTTATCACTTTTGAATATATTGACGACAAGTAAGGACTGACACTGAGATTTTGTGTTGGTAAATTAAATTCCATGAATAGTACATGTAGCTGCTACTTTTGAATCTGTATCATGGACCACAAAATAACAGACCGAAAGGAAAACCATTACTCTGGTTGCATGGCTTTTCATTTGTAAAACAGAGCCAAATGTCACTGAATACTGCTCCCTCAGGAACTGTAACAGACACTTCAGGGGTTTGGGGCTTCATGAAGCACAGTTTCCACTGATGTACACACAAGGTAGAAATTACTCTGTCATGTTGTATGCCACTTGAAAATCTGCAGTTTAGAGATACTGATGAATACCGACATTAAGAAGAGATAGCCTAGCTCTATTGGAGACAGCAATGGCAACCTACTCCAGTACTCTTGCCTGGAAAATCCTGTGGACGGAGGAGCCTGGTGGGTTGCCGTCTATGGGGTCATGAAGAGTCGGACATGACTGAGCAACTTCACTTTCACTTTTCACTTTCATGCATTGGAGAAGGAAATGGCAGCCCACTCCAGTGTTCTTGCCTGGAGAATCCCAGGGACAGCAGAGCCTGGTGGGCTGCCGTCTCTGGGGTCACACAGAGTCGGACACGACTGAAGTGACTTAGCAGCTGCAGTTCTGACCTGAGTTCTTCCTTTGAACTACTCTAAGTGTCCTGAATAGTAAAACTTTTTTAAAAGTATATAATCTGTATGTTCTCATTGATGAAATATTGAAAATAGCAAATATTTTTTTATAGTTACTTTTGAACCAAATTTATATATTTCCTTCCAGCCTTAATTTGTTTCTTTCATTTTTGTCTTCTAGTTTTGTTGAGATATAATTGACATACAGCACTGTATAAGTTTAAGGTGTACAACATAATTTGAGTTACATACATCATGGAATGATTACCACAGTAGGGTTAATGAATATCTGTCATCTCATATTGATACAACCTTAAAGAAATCGAAAAAAAAATATTTTTTCCTTATGATGAAAACAGTAGTATTAGTTATTTGTATCATGTTATACATTACATTTCTAATAATGTATTCATCTTGTAACTGGGATTTTGGTACCATTTTACAACCTTCATCTTATACCCCCTATCTCTTTCTCCCCCTCCCAGACTCTGGTTTTCCAGCCTAAATTTCCATGCATTAGGTTGTACTCATGATTTTTTCCTTTTTGCAGTTAACAGAATTCTAATTGTACTTACTGTACTGCTTTATATTTTACTCTATATATTATCCATAAACATTTCTAATATACACATTTGACAAACCATTGTAAATAGCTGCTTAATATGCCATCAGATGGGGTTATATCATTGTTTTTCTATATCTTCATGATTGGACCATTGGTTTATTTGCAAGTTTGTCATTTGTGTATTTTTCTTTGTGTATGACAATTTTTCTAAATTAAGGTGTTTTTTTTTTAAATTCAGGTTTTTAAACAGATAATTAATGAGTTAGTAGGTTTAAAAAATTTTCAAGACTCAATGCATATTTGCAGATATTTTCTAAAAGCTCTTTAGAGTGCCATCTTTTTTTTTTTCTTCCCCAACCAAATGGAATTCAGGAGCTTGGTTCCCGACAAGGGTGGAACTTGCATCCTCTGCAGTGGAAGCTCTGATTCTTAGCTGCTGGACCACCAGGGAAGCCCACCAGCTTCTTTTTTTAGATGATAAGTTTTAATATTTTATTTCAATACAAATGATAAGATTATATTGCAATAACTGCTAAATGATTTAACAATTATTCTTTAGTAATTTTTAGAATTACTTTAGAGAGATTTTTTACATGAAATGATGATGATTCAGATAAAATAACCATCTTTAAAAATGGAGTGCTATACTGTTCAGTTTTTCAGTGTTCAGTATAATGGATGCTTTATTGTAAATCAGTCATTAAAAAGGCTGATAGACATGGGGGGACAGAAACCCAGATAAATCAAAATCCTGTCACTTGTTTGTGATTAGAACCTGCAGGTTTAGATAGTAAATGTGTGTTCATGATAAGTGCACTGCCCCTTCCAGTTTTTTTTAATGATCATTAAAAAAAACTGGAAGGGGCAGTGCACTTATCATGAACACACATTTACTATCTAAACCTGCAGGTTCTAATCACAAACAAGTGACAGGATTTTGATTTATCTGGGTTTCTGTCCCCCCATGTCTATCAGCCTTTTTAATGACTGATTTACAATAAAGCATCCATTATACTGAACACTGAAAAACTGAACAGTATAGCACTCCATTTTTAAAGATGGTTATTTTATCTGAATCATCATCATTTCATGTAAAAAATCTCTCTAAAGTAATTCTAAAAATTACTAAAGAATAATTGTTAAATCATTTAGCAGTTATTGCAATATAATCTTATCATTTGTATTGAAATAAAATATTAAAACTTATCATCTAAAAAAAGAAGCTGGTGGGCTTCCCTGGTGGTCCAGCAGCTAAGAATCAGAGCTTCCACTGCAGAGGATGCAAGTTCCACCCTTGTCGGGAACCAAGCTCCTGAATTCCATTTGGTTGGGGAAGAAAAAAAAAAAGATGGCACTCTAAAGAGCTTTTAGAAAATATCTGCAAATATGCATTGAGTCTTGAAAATTTTTTAAACCTACTAACTCATTAATTATCTGTTTAAAAACCTGAATTTAAAAAAAAAACACCTTAATTTAGAAAAATTGTCATACACAAAGAAAAATACACAAATGACAAACTTGCAAATAAACCAATGGTCCAATCATGAAGATATAGAAAAACAATGATATAACCCCATCTGATGGCATATTAAGCAGCTATTTACAATGGTTTGTCAAATGTGTATATTAGAAATGTTTATGGATAATATATAGAGTAAAATATAAAGCAGTACAGTAAGTACAATTAGAATTCTGTTAACTGCAAAAAGGAAAAAATCATGAGTACAACCTAATGCATGGAAATTTAGGCTGGAAAACCAGAGTCTGGGAGGGGGAGAGAGAGATAGGGGGTATAAGATGAAGGTTGTAAAATGGTACCAAAATCCCAGTTACAAGATGAATACATTATTAGAAATGTAATGTATAACATGATACAAATAACTAATACTACTGTTTTCATCATAAGGAAAAAATATTTTTTTTTCGATTTCTTTAAGGTTGTATCAATATGAGATGACAGATATTCATTAACCCTACTGTGGTAATCATTCCATGATGTATGTAACTCAAATTATGTTGTACACCTTAAACTTATACAGTGCTGTATGTCAATTATATCTCAACAAAACTAGAAGACAAAAATGAAAGAAACAAATTAAGGCTGGAAGGAAATATATAAATTTGGTTCAAAAGTAACTATAAAAAAATATTTGCTATTTTCAATATTTCATCAATGAGAACATACAGATTATATACTTTTAAAAAAGTTTTACTATTCAGGACACTTAGAGTAGTTCAAAGGAAGAACTCAGGTCAGAACTGCAGCTGCTAAGTCACTTCAGTCGTGTCCGACTCTGTGTGACCCCAGAGACGGCAGCCCACCAGGCTCTGCTGTCCCTGGGATTCTCCAGGCAAGAACACTGGAGTGGGCTGCCATTTCCTTCTCCAATGCATGAAAGTGAAAAGTGAAAGTGAAGTTGCTCAGTCATGTCCGACTCTTCATGACCCCATAGACGGCAACCCACCAGGCTCCTCCGTCCACAGGATTTTCCAGGCAATAGTACTGGAGTAGGTTGCCATTGCTGTCTCCAATAGAGCTAGGCTATCTCTTCTTAATGTCGGTATTCATCAGTATCTCTAAACTGCAGATTTTCAAGTGGCATACAACATGACAGAGTAATTTCTACCTTGTGTGTACATCAGTGGAAACTGTGCTTCATGAAGCCCCAAACCCCTGAAGTGTCTGTTACAGTTTCTGAGGGAGCAGTATTCAGTGACATTTGGCTCTGTTTTACAAATGAAAAGCCATGCAACCAGAGTAATGGTTTTCCTTTCGGTCTGTTATTTTGTGGTCCATGATACAGATTCAAAAGTAGCAGCTACATGTACTATTCATGGAATTTAATTTACCAACACAAAATCTCAGTGTCAGTCCTTACTTTTCGTCAATATATTCAAAAGTGATAAAACTACCCATATAAGCATCTGACTTCTGGGCTACAGCCCACAGGGTCGCAAAGAGTTGGACACAACTGAACTGACTTAGCACATGTGCATGGTCTACTACTGGAGAAGGAAATAGCAACCCACTCCAGTATTCTTGCCTAGAGAATCCTGTGGTCAGAGGAGCCTAGTGGGCTGCTGTCCACAGGATCTCACAGAGTCAGACACAACTGAAGCGACTTAGCATGCATGCATGCATGCATTGGAGAAGGAAATGGCAACCCTCTCCAGTATTCTTGCCTGGAGAATCCCAGGGACAGACGAGCCTGGTAGGCTGCAGTCCAGGGGGTTGCACAGAGTCAGATACGACTGAAGCAACTTAGCAGCAGCAGCATGATCTACTACATGGGTTTCCCTGGTGGCTCAGACAGTAAAGAGTCTGCCTGCAGTGCAGCAGACCAGGGTTTAATCCTTGGTTCAGGAAGATCCCTGGAGAAAGGAATTGCTACCCACTCCAGTATGCTGCTGCTGCTGCTGCTAAGTCACTTCAGTCGTGTCCGACTCTGTGCGACCCCACAGACGGCAGCCCACCAGGCTACCCCATCCCTGGGATTCTCTAGGCAAGAATACTGGAATGGGTTGCCATTTCCATCTCCAATACCCATTCCAGTACACTTGCTGGGAAATCCCATGGATAGAGGAGCATGGTGGGCTACAGCTTGTTGGGCTGCATACAGCTGTTAGTTGCTCAATCATGAGCAACTACATGTCATCTACTACAATTGTACCGTAGTGTCTTTAGCATGCAAATAGCACACTGTTTTTAGCACATAAATAGCACAATATTTTTTTTTATCACAAATGACCTTTCTTTTAATTAAATCACATTTTTCTTAATGTACGCAAGCAGATATTACCTATAAATTTCTTATTTAATACAGCAAAATAAGTATTATGAAACATACCACAGTGACTTCCCTTGATGGTCCAGTGGTTAAGAATTCAGCTTGCAATGCAGGGGACATGGGTTTGATCCCTCGTTGAGGAACTAAGATCCCACATGCTGCAGAGGAACTAAGCCCACCTGCCATGACTAGAAGGCCAAGTGCCACAACTACTAAGCCCATGGACTTCAATGAAAGATCTCACATGATGCAATCAACACCTGATGCAGCCAAATACATTTTTTTAAAATAAACAAAACATGCTACCAAAAGGGGGGTTGGCTCTGACAGGGTTTAGAATCTTTATTACAAACTTCTTTAAGATTCTTTATATATATATTGCAAAACAAACTAGAAAGGTACTTTCAAGAAAGGATTTAGGACTTCCATGGTAGTCCAGAGGCGAAGACTTCGCACTGCCAATCCAATGGACCAGGATTCAATCCCCTGTCCTGGAACTAGATGCCACATGAGACAATGAAGATAAAGATCTCGCGTGCCACAACTAAGACCCAGAGGATGAAATGGTTGGATGGAATCACCAACTCACTGAACATGAGTTTGAGCAAACTCCAGGAGATGGTGGTGCACCGGGAAATCTGGCATGCTACAGTCTATGGGGTCGCAAAGAACGGCTGAATAACATCAGTTTATCAGATAATGTAATGCCCTAAGCAAACATCACAAAATACTGACATATCTACTTATCATTCATGTTATATTAAAAATTATTAGGAATTATATTTGTCTATTTTAATTGAATCAGTTAATTTTTCTTTAAAAAATTCCATTCTTGGGNCTAAGTGAACATCACAAAATACTGACATATCTACTTATCATTCATGTTATATTAAAAATTATTAGGAATTATATTTGTCTATTTTAATTGAATCAGTTAATTTTTCTTTAAAAAATTCCATTCTTGGGAATTCCTTGGTGTTCCAGTAATTAAGAATCTGTCTTACAGAGGAGGAGACGTGGGTTCAATCCCTGGTCTGAGAACTAAGATCCCACATGGTCCAGAGCTACTGAGTTTGTGCACCTCAACTAGAGATCAGCCTGTGCAATGCAACTATTGAGTTGAGCCTATGTGCCGCAACTAAGACCCAACGCAGCCAAAAAAAATTTTTTTAATTGTATTCTCAGCATATTCTGTATACTAACATAATGTATTCAGCATTCAAATAAAACATATTTTGTTCTTAAAATAAATTAAACCAACTGTTGTCATCCACTGCCCATTTTGGAGTGTCAAGAGTTCCTCATTTCTAACTGGTATCGTATCTTTCTCTATTAAGGATCTTTATGTGCTAAGAATTTGGGCCTCTCCAAAATCAGAAATAGTCAAAGCTAATCCCAGAGGCATAAGGTCTGAGAAGTACAATCTTGAAGATCACATAGAGCAGCAGAATCTCAGCAGTAGTCTATGCTTTAGGACACAGGGTATAGCATAGTGGTATAAAATTTACCTGCCAGTGTAGGAGATGCAAGAGACACAGGTTAGATCCCTGGGTCGGGAAGATCCCCTGGAGAAGGAAATGGCAACCTACTCCAGTATTCTTGCCTGGAAAACTCCATGGACAGAGGAGCCTGGCAGACTACAGTCCATGGGTTGCAAAGACCAAGCAAACACACATAGAGCAATACAAAGCATCTCAAAATGCCAGGGGATCATCAGACCACAGGGCAGCTCCACAAGTCATACTTTCACCCTAATTTTTATTTGCTCCTTCCACTGATAATCTCTGAACATTTGATAAGGTTTGAAACAAGCCATATAAATCAGCACTGTTTATTTAAAAGCAGTAGAAAATTTTAAACAACTCCCACATTCCCAACAACTTTGTAAAAGTCATTACTGTCAGATAAAAGTATCAACAGAAATTTAGATACCTAATCCATAACAATGGTACTCCCATGGGGAGTGGGGACAGTACATTATTGGTATATTTCTTCACACTCAATGGGCTAATGAAAATTTTAGTTCAGCACACTACAAGGTCTAAAGAATGTTAATCTTCTTACAAAAATTTTAAAAAATAAAAACCACATTATTCCAAAATATTGAAAACTGTTAGCTTCTTAAGATACTCAATTTAAAATTATTTAAACACTTTTCATTCAAATATTTAATTTTTTGTTTTGTTTTGAATACTTTTTAATTTATTTTGGCTGTGTTGGGTCTTAGTCACAGCACTGGGGATCTTTACTGGTGGTGCACAGATTCTTCAGAGGAGAATCTGTGGAGAGCTCGAGGGCTCACACAAGATCCCAGTTCCTGGAACAAGGATCGAACCTGCATGCCCCCAAACGGCCAAGCAGGGGAAGTCCCGAAATAGTTCCATTTTTTATTAAATGATGCTATTTGTTTTTTCCAGTGTTCCTAATATTCAGTCTGCTCTCCTGGCTTCTAATCTAAATGTTCAATCAGACTGACCAATAAGAAAAAATAATAAATTATTTTAATTGGATATTTATTACAAAGAAGATGTATTTCATCCCCACAGTGTTCTCCCTTCACCTTGTCCCTTCTCCTCTACTTCCAATGAAACAGTATTAGGGGCACAAGAACTAACTGCTAAACTTGCTTCAGTCACTGGAGGACCATCACCATGATTTAGAGTACATGTGATTATTTTTCTAAATATATCAAATTAATCAAAGACTCACTACCAATTCCTAATATATGGGGATCTTTTCCAACCATTAAAAATACAGCTGATGGAATTCCCCAACATGATGTACAAGTATTTTCCATTTCAAAATATTTTTTTGCTTAATACATAAACAGAAAAGCACTTTACAAATTACTATTAAAGAAACATCATCTATATCAAGAATTAGAACACTGCCAGCATCCCAGAGACTCCTTAGATATTCCATCCAAACAGCAACCGCCTCCCTCATCTCTCAGCACAACTCTGTGGTAAGCCTTTCTCTGCATTTTACTCATTTTACATAATAGTACAAACTGGAAAGTGAAGCAAATATTATAATCCTGGCTTAGTGGATATACTTTGTACCTATTATGGGATATATACTTTAGACAAAAGTTTCATAGACAGCTACTGCTTCTGTTTTTCAGTCTAGTAGCAATGGAACCAACAGATTAACTGGGGTGGGGGGTTTCTTTTCTTTTTACATGACAACAAATCTTGATTTGAGAGACCCTAATCAAGTATGGTACTTGTTTATAACAAGTGACATCAAACAATCAAAAATTACTGTATAGCAAACGGTACCCACGTCTAAGTGCTGTGAGGATGAGTCATGAACCAGACTGTACAAGTGAGTAGGGAGGCTGGTGAGTAACTACCCAACAGCCCTCGCATCTAGGAACTGATTCAGTGCCAGAAAGCCATCTGAATGGCAAACAGTAACACGAGAAGAATTTTAAATAGCTTACAGCTGTAGAAAAAGCACTATTACAGGCTCTGAACCTTTTAGTTATTTCCGTCTGCTGTCATTTTGAACGTTAAATTGTAGGATGTAAAAATTAAATGAGAATCCTAAAAAGCTAGCACTTCTCCCAACCCATTTCAGGATTACCCTTCTCCACACTGGTCTAAGTTTGGTCTATGCAAGAATTTGTCTGTTTTAAAACTTTTCCTTGGGCTTCCTTGGTGGCTCAGTGGTCAAGAATCCACCTGCCAGAGCAAGAGATATGGGTTTGATCGCCAGTCCGGGAAGATGCCACATGCCGCAGAAGAACTAAGCCTGTGCTCTAGAGCCCAAGAGTCCCAACTATTGAAGCCCAACAAGGGAAGCCACGAAATTAAGAAGCCTGCACACTGCAACTAGAGATGCCCCTGCTCATCACAACTAGAGAAAAGCCCACACAGCAACAAAGAGCCAGCAAAGCCAAAAACAAATAAATTACCAAAAGAAGTTCTTAATTAAAACAAACAAAAATAAATAAAACTTCCCTGTCTACCAATTTTCCTTATAAACTATCCAACAAAGAATGACGAAATGCTTCTGTGTATAGTATGCTGCAACTAAAGATCTTGGATGCCACAACTAAGACCCAGTGCACTCAAATAAATACATATTTTTTAAAAAGCGGTTAGGACTCCGTGCTTTTATTGCCAAGGCTCCAGATTCAAGCCCTGGTCAGGGAACTAAGATCCCATGAGCCATGAAGCGTGGCCAAAACACAAAACAAAACAGTATGGTACCAGCACAAAAACAGACACACAGATCAAAGGAACCTAACAGAGAACTCAGAAATGAACTCACACTTACGTATCAACTAATCTATGACAAAGGAGGTGGAGGTAAGAACAAACAATGAAGAAAAGACAGCCTCTTCGATAAATGGTGACCAAAAAACTGGACACTTACATGAAAAAGAATCAAACTGAATTACTTTCTCATATAGAATACAAAAATTAATTCATAATGTTGATTAAAGGCATAAATGTCTGAAACCATAAAACTCGTACAAGAAAACACAGGATGCACACTCTTTGACATTGACCTTAGCAATATATTGGGGATATGTCTCCTCAAATAAAGGGAACAAAACAAGTGGGATTACATCAAACTAAAAGGTTCTGCACTGCAAAGGAAACTATCAACAAAATGAAAAGGCAGCCCACTGAATCGGAAAAAATATCTGAAAACAATATCCATTAAGGGGTTAACACCCAAAGCATAAACTCATACAACTCAACATCAAAAAACAGCCCAATTACAAAATGGGCAGAGAATCTGAACAGACATTTTTCCAAAGACGTACTGATGGCCAACAGATACACTGAAAAGATGTCAACATCACTAACCATCATATAAATGTAAACCAAAACAATAATGAGATACCAGCTCCATCTGTCAGAATGGCTGCTGTCAAAAAACAAAGTAACAAGTGTTGGCAAGGATGTGGAAAAATGGAAACCCTTGTGCACTGTTGGTGGAACTGTATACGGGAGCAGCCATTATTGAAACACAGTATGGAGGTTCCTCAAAAAGTTAAAAATAGAACTGCCAGTAATTTCACTTCTGGGCATTTGCCTGAAACAAACCAAAACTCTAATTTACAAAGATATATGCACTCCAATATCCACTGCAGCATTACTTAAAGCAGTCAAGATATGGAAGCAACCTAACCGTCCATCAATAGACAACTGGATAAAGATGTAATATCTGTATCTATAATGGAATATTACTTAGTCATAAAGGGGGAAGGCAATCTTGCCATTTTTTACAACACAGATCTAGAGGGTATTATGCTAAATAAAATAAGTCAGACATAAAAAGAAAAATGCATCATCTTACTCACATGTGGAGGGTAAAAACTAAATAAACAAAATGAAAACAGATTCATATATAGAAAACCAACAGGTGAGGAGTGAGCAAAACAAATGAAGGGAAGCAAAAGGTGCAAACCTGTGTGACCTGCATTGGCAGGGGGACTCTCATCCACTGGGCCACCAGGGAAGTCCTGATCCATTCTATTAATGCACACTTAGTTTCTATCTAGTTTTTGGATATTATGAAAAATTTCACACTGCACACCCATGTACATGTGACAACTTGGATAAGGGGTTTTCTGGCATGGATGCCTAGTAAAGGAAAGCAAAGCTCCAGTTATATAATTTTTGAAAGCCACAAGTATCTAATATAAAGCATAAGGAACAGGGTCAATAATAAGTAGTAATAGCTTTGTATAGGGATAGATGGGTACTAGACCAAACATGGTGATCATCTCACAATGTATGTGTGTGTGCTAAATCGCTTTAGGCATGTCCAACTCTGTGCAACCCTATGGACTGTAGCCTGCCAGGCTCCTCTGTTCATGTGATTCTCCAACCAAGAATACTAGAATGGGTAGCCATTCACTTCTCCGAGGGATCTTTCCCAATACACAGGTCAAACCTAGTTCTCCTGTATAGCAGGTAGATTCCTTACCATCTAAGCCACCAGGGAAGCCCTATTCATAATGTATGCATAATGCAGTCCACCTGAAACTAACATAATATTGTACATCAACTGTTTCGATTTATTTAAAAAAAAAAATTTCACATGTGCTCCCTGAGTTACATTTAGTTCTATGCTGTGTACTCTACCACTGTGTTTTTTGCATCAACCTTCTCCATTCAAATAGAAAACAGAATTATGAAGAGGAGTGGGGGGCACCGATGAGGCTACCATTATGATGCTCGAAAATTATTCAGCATTTAGCTTTCATCCTTGTGTATGACTCTGCACATATCCTTTTTAATCCCCTGGTAGAAATGGACATGTTGACAGCTTTCTTTCGCCTCTTGACTAATCATCTGATTAAAACTACAATATTTTTCCTAAGTATAGAGACAAAAATTATGTGAATTTGAGGCAGGTAGAGGCAAGAGTACTTTCCAAGAGAAAAGGTTATTTGAACAGTCTTGAAGAGAGGAAATTGGCTAACCAAAATGAAAAAAAAAAAAAAACATATGCAAAGGCCTTAGAAACCTTAACCATCTGAGGAATTCAAGACTACCATTTGGAACAGAGAGAGGTGGAAAACAGAGGCAGAATGGTAGTGGAGGGGCTGGCCAAATCCACATTCCGGTAGGCCACATTAAGGTTCTATGCTTTATGCAAAAAAAAAACAGGAGACTCAATGGTGAATGTTAAACAAGTGAATAAAATTGATCAAATAAACAATTTTTATACAACACAGTGAGAAAATGAATATACAAAGAACACAAACCGAATAGAAAAATGGGCAAAATAATTGAATAAATATTTTCACAGGAGCCAAAAGTCCCACTAGCATATCGGGAGTATATACCATAAATATTATTAGTAACCAAGGAAAGTGAATTAAAACCACAATAAGATACCATTTCATAGATCTGGAGGGACAGTAAACTGATTCAACCTCTTCCAAAAATTTTGGCATCAAAAATTCCTTTACTAGGCATCCATGCCAGGAAATCCCTTATTCAAGTTGTCACATGTACATAGGTGTAGAATGTGAATTTTTTCATAATATCCAAAAACTAGACATAAACTAAATGTGCATTAATAGAATGGATCAGGACTTCCCTGGTGGCACAGTGGATGAGAGTCCCCTTGCCAATGCAGGGGACACAGGTTTGATCCCTGCACCAGGAAGATTCCACATGCTGCGCAGTAACCAAGCCTGTTTGCCACAACTACTGAACATGTGCTCTAGAGCCCATGAGCCACAACTACTAAAGCCTGCACACCTACAGCCTGTGGTCCTCAACTCGAGAAGCTACTGCAATGAGAAGCCTTCACACTGCAGTGAAGAGTTGCCCCCACTCACTGCAGCTAGAGAAAGCCCACGCGCAGCAATAAACACCTAGAGCAACCAAAACAACTAAAATGTCACAGAACAGAAGGGTTCAATAAATTATATATTTTAAAATATAGGCAATTACTAAAGCTATACACACTACCATAAATGAATCGTATAAATAATATTAAGAGAAATAAAAAAGAATATATGCAATATGATTCCATTGACTCAAAGCCTTATATGGTTCAGAGATAGAGATAGACAGAGATAGTAAGGTTATAAAGAAAAGCAAGAAAATAACAAAAACTCAGTAAAGAAGAGCTTGGGGAGAGGAAGGGAGATTGATAGAAGAAGGCACCTATGATTACTCTGGTTGTTATGCAGAGTTGTTCACTTGTCATCATTCTTTAAATTATAAATTTAGGTTCTCATGTGCTCTTCTGCATAGATGCTAAATTTCACACTCTTTTAAAATGGATTAACGGCAATAACAGATGTAAAGCTCCTCGGCAGCACCTAGCCTGAAGAATCCATTTGATGGGAACCCATTCCCCATTTTACCGTGCCTATGACCTCAGGGTTAATGATAATCAAACCCAAGCTCTAGATGTTTTCTATCACTGGCACTTGCTTCTTTTCCAGCATTATTCCTACCTAAGAATCCTAACTATCCTCATGGCCCTAACTACTACTCCTCATCACCTTTGTCTTTATCTCTAGGTTCCAGGAGGGAAGTGACATTAGCATCTGCAGCAAGGAGTTGTGATCCTGCTCAGCTACACTCCTGTCTCCTTTGCTGAAATCTAAATAGTGAGTTCATGAATGACAGGGACAGGTTCTGTCATCTTTGCGGTTCTCTGCACACCATCATGTCTCATGCAGGACCTCAGTAACTATTTCCTAAATGATAAATAAATAAATACTTACATTACATAGCTAAGCTACTAGTGGAAACTAAGATTAAAGTTTAAAATCAAGTTGGTGCTTTCTCAGGTTCCCTAGACCCTTTCACAGTTCTAAAAAAGAATCAAGAACAAGAGAAAAACAATGCCAAAGTTGCTTTAAAATCTCTGCCACAAAAAATAGTAGATCTGTAGTCATCAACTGTACATAATAATCTCCATTAATTAATAATTCTTAAAAGTCTGGAAAAAAAGTCAGACCTTTCTTCAAAGTAACATAAATGATTTCAAATTTCAATTTTTACTATTATGATTTAGTATTATTTTCCTTTAAAAATTACACTTAAGGGGGAGGAATAAATTGGGACACTGATTGACATATACACGCTACTTCATTAGTTACCTGTATATGTATATTAAATATTTTACATAAAATAGGTAACTAATAGAACCAATCCACTCAATAGTCTGTGATGGCACATATGGGAAAAGAATATTTTTTAAAAAAACAAGAGTGGATATATGTATAACTGATTCATTTTATTGTACATCTGAAACTAACACAGCACTGTATTGCAAATCAACTATACTCTAATAAAAAGCTGAAACTTCAGTACTTTGGCCACCTCATGCAAAGAGTTGACTCATTGGAAAAGACTCTGATGCTGGGAGGGATTGGGGGCAGGAGGAGAAGGGGACAACCGAGGATGAGATGGCTGGATGGCATCATGGACTCGATGGACATGAGTCTGAGTGACCTCCCGAGAGATGGTGATGAACAGGGAGGCCTGGCATGCTGGAGTTCATTGGGTCACAAAGAGTCGGACACCGACTGAGCAACTGAACTGAACACTTAAAATGTACTCTATGTATAATGCATAAAACTAGTTCATCCCCAACATAAACGAGATCAACAAGGCAGTCATTTATATCGCCTTATATATACTACTTCCTCTGTCATGTGGCAGTCAAAAGGCTAAAGGAGATGTTTGCAGCAAAGAAAACAGTTTTGAAAGGTCATGCTATTCAGACAGCAGAATTTCTATCACAATATCCTTACTGTCTGTGGCAGACTATATGACAATCTAACCACAGTTATTTTCTGAGTTAAAGCAAAAACCATGTTATCAAAGAACCAGAAACAGTAGACACAAACAATACAATCTTTATGAACACTTTTCTAATGCATAAACAAAAAGAATCCTTAAGCAACGAACTGGGAGAAGAGGAACCAGTAAAAACTAAAAGACAAGTTTAAACCACTCAGTTTATTCATAATGTTCATATAACATGATGAGAAGCTTCTAAAATAAACTTTTGCAAATTTATTATTACCATATGATCCAGTTAAAACATAAGATTTACCTAGGAAAAGCAAAATTATAACAATACTGAAGCCAATGAGTATGATCTATTTCAATATTTTCAAATGTTAATGACAACTGCAAATGAGGTACAAAATTTCAAAAACTGCAGAAACTATAATCGCATCAGTACTTTTTTTTGCTTAATACCTTTGATTGGTCTTCTATCCATCTGAACAAGGAATGTCTCTCCCAACTATTAAACAGACAGTGTGTCGGTCAACAACACAATGAAAATCTCCCCACCTCCTTATAAAAATTCCAATTTCCAAGTACATCTGTTGGGGGAGGGGAAGTATTCTAACCCATTTAATCATCCTGTCCAATAGATATTCCTGCTCAGAAATTAAAACACATAGCTTTCTCTTAAGCCAAGTGAAGGTCCCTAGTACAGTAATCATCACAGTCAGATTACACACAATAACTAAGTTTTTGGCAATGCATTCTTTTCAAAGCCCCATAATTTTCATTTTTGTGAGGATCTCTCACTAAAATTAATAACTAGGTGTTCTTGCGTGGAGAATCCCAGGGACAGGGGAGCCTGGTGGGCTGCTGTCTATGGGGTTGCACAGAGTCGAACACGACTGGAGCGACGCAGCAGCAGCAGCAGCAGCAGGTGACAACCTTCTTTACCAATTCTGACTTGGCAACAGAGCATGAAGATTTGTGTTTCTTCTAAGACTACTAGAAAACAACCTATGATAACCTTCTTTTAAGGAAATATACTTAAATATTGCACTGCTTAAAATCAAAAACAAACTATAAACTAAATTCAGGCAAAGATGTGAAGAAACTGTAAACCCTTGTTAAATTACTGGTGGGAATGAAAAATGGTGCAAATACTGTGAAAGAGTATGGTAGTTCCTAAAATATTTAAATAGAATGACCATATGATTCAGGGCTTCCCTTGTGGCTCAGCTGGTAAAGAATTTGCCTGCAATGCAGGAGACCTGAGTTCGAACCCTGGGTTGGAAAAAACCCCTGGAGAAGGCAAAGACTNGCAAACCCTTGTGAAATTACTGGTGGGAATGAAAAATGGTGCAAATACTGTGAAAGAGTATGGTAGTTCCTAAAATATTTAAATAGAATGATCATATGATTCAGGGCTTCCCTTGTGGCTCAGCTGGTAAAGAATTTGCCTGCAATGCAGGAGACCTGGGTTCGAACCCTGGGTTGGAAAAAACCCCTGGAGAAGGCAAAGACTACACACTCTGAGTATTCTGGCCTGGAGAATTCCACGGACTGTATAGTCCATGGGGTCACAAAGAGTCGAACATGGCTGAGTGACTTTCACTTCACTTCACCATATGATCCAGCAGTTCTACTTTTCTTGATATATAACCCAACCACTCTATTCTGAAGAAGATCAGCCCTGCGATTTCTTTGAAGGGAATGATGCTGAGGCTGAAACTCCAGTACTTTGGCCACCTCATGCGAAGAGTTGACTCTTTGGAAAAGACTCTGATGCTGGGAGAGATTGGGGGCAGGAAGAAAAGGGGACGACAGAGGATGAGATGGCTGGATGGCATCATGGACTCGATGGACATGAGTCTGAGTGAACTCCAGGAGTTGGTAATGGACAGGGAGGCCTGGCGTGCTGCGATTCATGGCGTCGCAAAGAGTCAGACACGACTGAGAGACTGAACTGAACTGAACCCAAAAGAATGAAATGAAAGCAGTCACACAGATATTTGTACACTCATGTTTACAGCAGTATTATTAACAATAACCAAAGGTGGAAACAAGACAAATTTGACTCAACAGATGGGTAGATAAACAAAATGTGGTACATATTCATACATACAATGGAATATTTAGTCAGCCTTAAAAGAGACGTTGTGATACATGCTAAACATTGATGAACCTTGAGGACACCTATGCTAAGTGAAATAAACCAACCATGAAAGGACAAACACGGTACGGCTGCACTTACAAGCCCTAAACAGAATAGGCAAATTCTCAGAGACAGACAACTTCACAGAATAAGGGCTATCTGGGTTTAGGGGTGATGCAATAAGTTGTGGAGATGGACAGTGCTGCTGGGTGCACAACACTATGAATATATTTATGTCAGGAAACTGTACACTTAAAAAACAGTTAAAATGGCCAGCGTTTAGGAAGAACATGTTGAGCTCTTTCCAAATGCCCACATTTGCACATACCCCAAATTTAAGGATTCCTTCATCTATAAAATGTGGATAACTTCCATTTTAGAGGGAAGTTGTTGATAGAATGATATATGATGATAAAGTAAGAACAATAAAGTCACATAGAGTTGTGGATGGCTTAACATTTATTTAAGCTCATTTATCTGAAAATGTGGCCCACTGGAGAAGGGAATGGCAAACCACTACAACATTCCTGCCTTGAGAACCCTATGAACAGTATAAAAAGGCAAAACGGAAATAGGTTTCCCTTGTGGCTCAGACAGTAAAGTGTCTGCCTACTATGCGGGAGATGCGGGTTCAATCCCTGGGTCAGGAAGTTCCCCTAGAGAAGGAAATGACAACCCACTCCAGTATTCTTGCCCTGAAAATCCCAGGGACAGAGGAGCCCAGTAGGATACAGTCCATGGGGTCGCAAAGAGTCGAACACAAGCGAGCAACTTCACTTCAATGTATTTGTATACTTCATTAGCTTTAGGAGCTAAGAAGTACAGGATTTAGAGACAATCTGGGGTCCTACAGCTGTTTTTTTCTTAGTATTCAATGTCAATGAGCAAAGCAACCAGACTCTTCCTTCAATTTAGAGGGAAATTTTGGTTGTATTATTTTATCTTACTTTATTTTTTTTATTTTTTGGCATCACCTTGCAGCTTACAGAATCTTAGTTCCTGGACCAGGTATTCAATCTGGGCCCATAGCAATGAAAGCTCGGAGTCCTAACCACTGGACTGCCAGGAAATTCCCAGGAAAAAAAAGACCTTTTCGTTGCTTCTGTACTCTGACACCATCTGTTACTCAATCACGATGTGCTTTGGAAATCTTTTTTATTAAAGTTTTTAAAAAGGGAGTACTCTTGGGTATTTCATTTCTCAATTTATAGATAGAAGCAACAGCAAGAGACCTCTGACAATATGAACTGAAACAATTAATTCTTTCAATATTTCTCAGTCCCTATATCTGCTTTGAGTAAAGAAAAGCGAGCAATGACTGAACAGATGAAAATGAACATTCAGATGCTTTGTACACANGTAACAGCAAGAGACCTCTGACAATATGAACTGAAACAATTAATTCATTCAATATTTCTCAGTCCCTATATCTGCTTTGAGTAAAGAAAAGCAAGCAATGACTGAACAGATGAAACTGAACATTCAGATGCTTTGTACACATGAAGAAGCATACCTAATTCATACATAGCATATGTTAACTTACCTTAAAAAAGGAAAATAATAATAGTCAAATGTCAATTTTGTTATGCACATTTTACGATTTAAACAGGGACTTTCCTGGTGGTCCAGTGGTTAAGAAACTATCTTGCAATGCAAGGGACACAGGTTCAATTCCTGTTCAGGGAACTAAGATTCCACATGCCATGGAGCAGCTGAACCTGTGAGCCACAACTACTGAGTCTATACACTCCAAGCCCATACCACAACTTGAGGGCCGTGTGCCGNTGCCTAATGAACACACCAACCCCAGTGAAGCGTTTCTTTTTTCTGCCATATGCAACCCACCCATCTGCTCTATTGTATTTCTGGAACACCTTCCAGGTGTCCCTGCTGCCATCAAACCCCTTCTTTCTGCCCCAGAGAGAAGGAACATACCTGTAGTTCTATTCAAGAAACAGAACTTCAGATGCCCCCAAAGAATGCATGAGGGTTTGATAGGGTCGTTTTGAATATGGCATTTGATGCTATCCACATTTTAACACTTGCCCCCCATTTTGTAACCCTAAAAGATAAATCATATACTTTTCAGCCCCTCTTGATTACTAAACCACGTGCACTCTGGTTCACTTCTCCTAAAGAAGAAATTTTGGCCCACAGACTATCTACTGCTTCTTTCTCTCCCTCCAGCTCTTCTCTCAGAGGATCTCTCCAAGCATAATGAATAAATTCAGCCCCAAGACATTTGCCCCCTCTTTTTAAGAGTCTCTCATTACAGCTGCCTTTCACCTAAACTTTCACAACAACAACAAAATGTCACGATACTCCAGTTCATTTGCTCCCAGGAACTCTGTCTAGCAAACTGACACTGTTGAATTAACTGAAGATGCCTGCCTCTCTAATGTGTATTCTTGGACTACTGGTCCATCACTGTCGATTCCTTTGTGCTAGATTTTTATTCAGAAGTGTAGGCATAGCTGCCGAAATATCAACAGCAACACTGAGATATTGTTTATCTGCCAACAACAAAAGAGGCTTATAAGGAAGGAGGATAGACAATCAAGAAACAGAAAAAGTCCCTGGGTAGACTTGCTTCCACTTGGAGAACAGCCTGAGTCAGGACAGATAATCACAAGCAGGTTAACTGGGGCACCAGCGGGATGGATCTCCTTCCATACTAATTCACAAAGATGTTTATGCCCCAGTTACCACGGGAAACATTTACTTATTTTTTTTTTTTGACCTGGTTTTCACTTTACCTTCTACCTGGTCTATAGCCTCCATATTCAAAAGCTCAGGGCAATTCCATTTTATTCAGGGCAAGGAATGATCTTTCAGGACTACTCCTAGATGAGAGTCAGGAGCGGTGGGAAGAGTTCTCCTTTTTCCTCTCTCATCTCCCCACTCTTCCCCACACATCCCTGGGGTCCTCCTGACTGAAGTTGAAGCTCTTCAGCCTTGAGCATAGTCAGACAGGTTTTGCACTATGTTAAAATTGAAACATCATGAGAAGAGATACACATTAAATCTTATTAACTAGTCATTTGCCTTTTGATGAAAAAAATATTTGATTGTATTTTTTTTTCTTCTTTCCCGCAGAGCAAGTTTTAAGAAAAAAGAGCAAATGGGTCATAAACACTGAGGAAGAACAAGTGTCATGGAAGAATCAAGAGTCCAAGTGCCTACATTACAATCTAGCCAAAAGCAGGATCACAAGGGTTCCTTTTTGCCGGTTCTGCCACATCCCATTAGTTCCATTTGGTCCCCAAAGGACAAATAGCTCACTGCTCTCATCACAATCTAAGACATGGGAGGAAGAAAAAATAAGTGGATTGCAAATGGGGAGCCAAAAAGAGATCAAGTCAGAGGTTTGGGCTGAGGTGCAATTCCCTAAGTGTAACCTTATTGTTAGTCAGTAATCTGGTACAAGTTCATGTTTTCAACCAGTTTTTGTTGTCAGAGTTACAGAAACCAAGTGATGTACAACAAACGCACAGTGGTTCTTGGAGTGAGAAGGGGAAAGAGGAAGTAGCCCAGGGGCCATCATCTTGGGACATTGAGTTTGATTTTTGATTAAAACTTGGCACAGAGATTTCTGAAATGTGAATGGAAAACCAGCCATTTCAGGACTGCAGGCAGTTTTCAGCCTTATGAACAAGGAGATCTACAGGAGGCAATCAGGGCAGGCTATATAATGTGTAGGGCCCAGTGCAAACCGAAAGTGCAGGACCTTTGTTCACTTATTTGTAAAAATTCCAAAATGGTGACAGCAGAGCATTAAAACAAACACTCCTTCTAAGTACAGGCCCCTGTGGAATTGCACAGGGGACAGTCACATGGGGCCATTCATTATTCAAACGTGGAGTGTAGAACCTCTTCTCATAGGGAAATGGTTGCGGCGTGATTTCAACTAGCTTAACTGCTCTCTGTAAGAGTATGACTTTCATGAAGGCAGCAAGCTGGGCTGTTTGACTTACCACCACATCCCTGAATCCAGAGTAGATGCTCACTAAATATTTGTTGGGGAGAGGGTGAAAGAGCAAACAAACATAAAATAATTTGTCTGCGGTGAGTAGCTGCATCATTACAGATTTGTGTCTGCTTTCAACTTTCCTCTGCAAGAGACTGACCCATTCATTTCAGTTCAGTCACTCAGTCATGTCTGACTCTTTGCAGCCCCATAGACTGCAGGATGCCAGGCCTCCCTGTCCATCATCAGCTCCCAGAGTTTGCTCAAGCCCATGTCCATTGAGTCGGTGATGCCATCCAGCCATCTCATCCTCGGTCGTCCCTTCTCCTCCTGCCCCCAGTCCCTCCCAGCATCAGAGTCTTTTCCAATGAGTCAACTCTTTGCATGAGGTGGCCAAAGTACTGGAGTTTCAGCTTTAGCATCATTTCTTCCAAAGAACACTCAGAGCTGATCTCCTTTAGAATGGACAGGTTGGAAATCCTTGCAGTCCAAGGAACTCTCAAGAGTCTTCTCCAACACCACAGTTCAAAAGCATCAATTCTTTGGTGTTCAGCCTTTTTCTATAGTCTAACTCACATCCATACCTGACTACTGGAAAAACCATGGCTTTGACTAGACAGACCTTTGCTGGCAAAGTAATGTCTCTGCTTTTGAATATGCTGTCTAGGTTGGTCATAGCTTTTCTTCCAAGGAGCAACCACCTTCCAATTTCATGGCTGCAGTCACCATCTGCAGTGATTTTGGAGCCCCAAAAAGCAAACTCTGTCACTCTATTTGCCATGAAGTGACGGGCCCAGATGCCATGATCTTAGTTTTCTGAATGTTGAGTTTTAAGACAACTTTTTTACTTTCTTCTTTCACGTTCATCAAGAGGCTCTTTAGTTCTTCACTTTCTGCCATAAGGGTGTTGTCATCTTCATATCTGAGGTTATTGGTATTTCTCCCAGCAATCTTGATTCCAGCTTGTGCTTCCTCCAGTCCAGTGTTTATCAAGATGTACACTGCATATAAGTTAAATAAGCAAGGTGACAATATACAGCCTTGATATACTCCTTTCCTTATTTGGAACCAGTTTGTTGTTCCATGTCCATTTCTAACTGTTGTTTCCTGACCTGCATACAGATTTCTCAAAAGGCAGGTCATGTGGTCTGGTATTCCCTTCTCTTTAAGAATTTTCCACAGCTTATTGTGATCCACACAGTCAAAGGCTTTGGCATAGTCAATAAGCAGAAATAACTGTTTTTCTGGAAGTCTCTTGCTTTTTCAATGATCCAGCGGATGTTTGCAATTTGATCGATCTCTGGTTCCTCTGCCTTTTCTAAATCCAGCTTGAACATCTGGAAGTTCATGGTTCAAGTACTGTTGAAGCCTGGCTTGGAGAATTTTGAGCATTACTTTACTACCAATAAGTACAACCATCGCCCATGCTTATGGATATTCTTTAGGAAACATTTACTCGAGAAAACCAAATAACTGTTCATGTTAAAGGGTTTGAGATAAACCCTTTAACACAGGTGGTTCCCTGTGGTTGAGAGTATAGCCCCAGTTGGAACCAGGCTCTTCTTATCACTCCTAAAAGGAACCCAGAGCCTTTCTTTCACCTCAGCTATTAGAAGCATCAGGAGTGGGTCTTGGGACATTAGTAAAGTAACAGGCTTAAGATGATGGGCACTGCAGTCAGACTAGCTTCATTATTACCTTACTGGGCAAGTTACTTACTCTTTCAGTACCTCAGCTTTCCAGTGTATAAAGTGGAGGGATAGTAGACTGTCATCTTCACGGGTCTGCTTAAAGTATCAAAAGACTGTTATATATCAAGCCCTTAGAACAGTGCCTGGAGCATGGTGAGTGCTATCTAAGTATTTGCTGCTTGCTATAAAGTGAAAGAGGAGAGTGAAAAAGTTGACTTAAAGCTCAACATTCAGAAAATGAAGATCGTGGCATCCAGTCCCATCACTTCATGGCAAATAGATGGGGAAACAGTGGAAACAGTGGCAGACTTTATTTGGTGGGGGGGGGCAGTCCAAAATCACTGCAGATGGTGACTGCAGCCATGAAATTAAAAGACACTTACTCCTTGGAAGAAAAGTTATGACCAACCTAGATAGCATATTGAAAAGTAGAGACATTACTTTGCCAACAAAGGTCTGTCTAGTCAAGGCTATGGTTTTTCCAGTGTTCATGTATGGATGTGAGAGTTGGACTGTGAAGAAAGCTGAGCGCCAAAGAATTGATGCTTTTGAACTGTGGTGTTGGAGAAGACTCTTGAGAGTCCCTTGGACTCCAAGGAGATCCCACCAGTCCATCCTAAAGGAGATCAGTCCTCGTGTTCATTGGAAGGACTGATGTTGAAGGTGAAACTCCAATACTTTGGCCACCTCATGCGAAGAGTTGACTCACTGGAAAAGACCGTGAGGCTGGGAGGGATTGGGGGCAGGAGAAGAAGGGGACAACAGAAGATGAGATGGTTGGATGACATCACTGACTCAATGGACATGAGTTTGGCTAAACTCCAGGAGATGGTGATGCACAGGGAGGCTTGGTGTGCTGCAATTCATGGGGTCGCAAACAGTCGGACATGACTGATAGACTGAACTGAAATTGGCAATTTAGCAAACAACACAAAATCAAAAACACAATCTTTCTAACCTCCTTAGATTTAAAACTACATCTACAGTAAAATAGCTTCCAATATCTGATATGTTAAGAAGTACCTGTGCCAGAGAGAAATTCTTTTGCAGTAAAGCCAGGAAATGGTTTAGGGTAGATGTCAGGCTAACCAAGATCATTTTAAAAGCTCTTGGAACAATTCTCAGACATGAAGGGTAAATTCAGTGAAGAGCTTCCCTATGTGCCCTAGGGAATCCACTGCAGCCTGCACACCTTAGAGCTGGTAGCCTCCCTCTCTAAGTCCCTATTACTCAACTAAAATAAAGCTCTAAAATGCAGAGGTTCTCTGACACAGTCTTCATGAAATCTCTAAACTGTGTGTGTAGGAAATCCCGAACCTTTCCGAAGAATAATCTGGCATTCCCAAGGTCTGAATTTTAACCAGAGTCAGCTCATTAGTATCCCACATCATATTAGCAAAGCATTCAATTACTGTTAGATCACTTAACAACAAATGAGTTAACACTGTTATCACATTTTCTGGATAAAGAAATAACAGAAATAACCTGACAAATTATTCGACCTCTTCAAAAGAAAAAGCACTGTGAATATTTTAGAAACAGCCATTAAAATAATTTTCCAGTCCCTATTATGTTTTATAAAAGCAGATTACTTAAACTTTTAGTAGTTAAAATCACAACATATTTGTCATTGGTATCATAACCTGTAAATATGTCCTCCACACAAAGACATTCCCTTTGGCATACCCTTAGAACAAGGTTCACAGATTAATGGCATAGACTTTTAAAAAATAGGCTTTTCTGGGAATTCCCTGGCAGTCCAGTGGTTAGGACTCAGCATACTCACTCCCAGGGCCAGGGTTCAATCCCTGGTCTGGG
Source organism: Raphicerus campestris (assembly GCA_006410735.1). Taxonomy (NCBI): domain Eukaryota; kingdom Metazoa; phylum Chordata; class Mammalia; order Artiodactyla; family Bovidae; genus Raphicerus; species Raphicerus campestris. The sequence continues at coordinate 789,440 of SJYW01016621.1, read as the reverse complement.
AACCAGGATCCTAAAAGCCGTGGGTTGTGATTAAAAAAAAAAACAAAAAAAAAACACCAGGCTTTTCTTCTACAGGGTAGAGATGTTCACTAAAATTATCCATAATGTTCACTAAAATTTTACTATATTCTCATTTTTGTTTTTTATGTCAGCTATTCGAAGAGCCTTATATGGTCTTTAAGTGGATACAACAATGTTTATTACTTTCACCAACTTTTAAGAACATCTCTATAAAATCAGCTAAAGTCTGGTCATTGAATGCATGATATATAATTCCTTAAGAATTCTTACGTTTTGCAGTTTCTTTCCCAGCATACTTTGAGCATCAGCCTTTAGAAAACTCAGGTAAGTATTAAAATCAGCAATAGGAAGTCAACTTTCCATTTCAAAAGGATTCTTCCCCTTATGAACAGAACCAGAATTTCCTTAACATAGGCAGGGCAATAGTTTCTATATAGACTAAGAGACAGGTATGTTAACAAACACACAGTTATAAGCACATCAATGGTTTGTTTATAAAGTCTTCAGTAATTTTTCAGACGTGGAAAAAACATTCAGAAGAAACATCACTATTACATTCATTAAGTCAATCACATGATACCTTATGTTATGTGGTCAGCAGAATGAAGCATCCCAGGAATGACTGAGTTGACAAATTACATTAAGTAGAGGAACACTGGCAGGGGTTGGGGGGGCAGAAGGGGGGTGGCATTCCTTAAATCCTTTTCCTCCTTCCCTTATCAGATAAGATTATCTCCACTTGTCAGAAAGGAGGCAGTAGCTCCCTTTGTGCCTAACAATCTAGATTTTGTCCCATCCCTCAATTAAAATTTAATCACCAAATCCTTCAAGACTTAAGTCAAGTCTGACTTTCAGGATGCCTTCCCTTACTAGTCCAGCTCACACTGACTTTGGTCTCCTCAGAATTTTAGGGTTTTTTAAAACACAATTACATACATTACACTGTATATTGCTGGCATGCTGAGTGCAGCACTTTAATGGCGTCATCTTTTAGGACTTGAAATAACTCAGCTGGAATTCCGTCACCTACACTAGCTTTGTTCATAGTCATGCTTCCTAAGGCCCCCTTGAGTTCACACTCCAGGATGCCTGGCTCTAGGAGAGTGATCACACCATCGTGGTTATCTGGGTCATTAAGATCTTTTTGTAAGTTCTTCTCTGTATTCCTGCCACCTCTTCCTCGAATCTTCTGCTTCTGTTAGGTCCACACCATTTCTGTCCTTTATTGTGCCCATTTTTGCATGAAATGTTCCCTTGTATCTCTAATTTTCTTGAAGAGATCTCTAGTCTTTCCCTTTCTATTGCTTTCCTCTATTTTTTTTGCATTGAGCACTTAAAAAGGCTTTCTTATCTCTCCTTGCTATTTTTTGGAACTTTGCATTCGGATGGATATATTTCTCCTTTTCTTATGGATATATTTTCCTTTGCCTTTTGCTTCTCTTCTTTTCCTAGCTATTTGCAAGGCCTCCTCAGACAACCATTTTGCCTTTTTGCATTTCTTTTTATTGGGGATAGTTTTGATCACCACCTCCTGTACAATGTTACATAGTTCTTCAGGCACTCTATCAAATCTAATCCCTTGAACCTGTATGTCCTTTACACCAATCATAAGGGATTTAATTTAGGTATTGAATGGCAAGTAGATGTGCGCTCATCTTCTGCAAGAACTCCAAAATTGCAACTAACCACTGAACAACCATCTAGAGGAAAACACTGGATCCCGTCAAAAAAAGATGCTCCAAGGGCAAAGAAGAAGCCCCAACAAGACGGCAGGAGGGGTGAAATCATGTTTAGAATCAAATCCCAAACCCACCAGACACTCGGAGGGTTCAAACAAAACCTTGTCTGCACCAGGACCCCACAAGAGACTGAGGCAGATCTGCCTTTGGGTGTCTGAGTGTCTCCTGCAGATGCACGGGTCAGCTGTGACCCGCCATGGGGACAGAGGCTCTGGCTACAGCAGACTGGGAAGGTATGGCGTGTGGCGTAAGTCCCTTTGAAGGAGGCAGCCATTGTCACCACTACCCTACAGGGAGGGAACACAGCCCCACCCATCAACAGAAAACTGGATTAAAGATTACTGAACCCTGCCCATCAAAGCAAGACCCAGACTCCCTCACAGCCAGTCCCTCCCATCAGGAAGCTTCCAGAAGCCTCTTATCTATCAGAGGACAGATAGAATGAAAACCACAATCACAGAAAACTACCCAAACTGATCAAATGGATCACCACCTTGTCTAACTCAATGAAACAATGTGCCATGCCATGGAAGGCGACCCAAGACGGACAGGTCACAGTGGAGTTCTGATGAAACATAGTCCACTGGAGAAGGAAATGGCAAACCACTTTGGTATTCTTGCCATGAGAATCCATGAAGAGTATGAAAAGGCAAAAAGATATGACACTGAAAGACTGCTAAGAAAACCAAAAGCCAGATTTCTAACCACCACAGTGGGGCAGCTACGCAACAAGAAGATAGAATGACTTAGTGTTGGAAACATCAGTAAAAACTCATGTTTAGTATAATAATGGGTTGAGATAGTTAAAAATAGAAACACTTATTAAAAAAAATTTTTTTAATAAAGAAATAAATATAAAATACAGGACTTCCCTGGTGGTGCAGTGGTTAAGACTCCACACATCCAATCCAGGAGGCAAGGGTTTGATCCCTGGTTGGGAAACTAAGATCCTGCACAATCAAAAATTTTTAAAAATTAAGAACAAAATAAAAGAAATATCTATTTAGAAATTATTTATTCACAGGTTCATATACTTGAGTATTTCCTTGCTCTGTCAGTCAAGAAGGCCTAAAGGAAGTGATAACCAGTAATAATAAGTACACTTAATAGGCACATCTTAGTTTCTAAATACCAGCCTCCAATAAAAGGAACCAAGGTCCCCTGGAGAAATGACTGATCCTAGGAGTGTAGCAGAAAATAAACAAGATAAGCCCTGAGCATCTTGTGGTACAAGAAAGCAAGAAAGTGCTAAAACAACAACATCATCAAAAGGAAACAGGAGTCAACCAAGAAATTCCCGGTAGCCAAGCTGGAACATTTTGAACAACACAATAAAGCAAGTAGTACTGGATTATAACCTAAAGTATAAAATAAATATCCACAAATCCATAATAATATAAATGACCAAAAAAATAAATGGGGGTGGGGAAGGAGACATATATACCATGAGGAAGAATTTATGTACAATCATCCCACTCCTCAAAGAGATGGAGCACGGCTCCCCTCTCCTTAAGAGTGGGCCGCACCCAGTTCTTTCATTCAAAGAGTATACTCTTTCATTCAAAGCGTACACTCTTTCATTCAAAGAGTATAACATGAAAAGAGGAAGAAAACAACTTTACAAGGGAGAAAACTGATAAGCACCTTCTCAGCCAGGTGATCACCAGCAACATCAACAAGTCACGTTGAGCGACAGCACACAGCAGGTGGAAGACGTGTGCGCCCTCTCTCCTTCCTTTCTTGACTCCATCTTCGGGGTAGTGGCAGCACTGTCCACAATCTAGTCACCAACATGCTCACAGCCAGGAGCTACACACTCTCAAGGTAACCAGCAGGAGACGGTCACCCAGATCAAGGCTCATGTAGCCTCGCTGGAAGACATTGCTCCCTCCAGATCAAGTCCTGCTCCTGGCAGGCACACTGCTGGAGGATGAGGTTACCCTGGGCCAGAGTGGGGTAGAGGCTCTGAGCACTCTGGAAGTAGTTGGCCACATGCTTGGTGGTAAAGTCCATGGTTCCCTGGACTGTGCTAGGAAAATAATAGGTCAGACTCCCAAAGTGGACAAACAAGAGAAAAAGAAGAAGATGGGGCCAGGCCAAGACATGTACTTAGTACAACCCATGCTTTGTCAAAGTTGTGCCCACCTTTGGCAAGAAGAGCCCCAGTGCCAACTCTTAAGTTCTCTGTAATCTCTAATAAAGCCACTTCGGGCCCAATTAAAAAAAAAAAAAAAAAATACCCAAACAATGCATGTTGACAGTATGTGATGAAAATGGCACTTTATCTTTGTATTCTTCCTCCCAAAATTTCGTAACACTAGTCTAATCATAAAAAAATCAGAGAAATCCAATTGAAGGATACCATGGCAAAAATACCTGATCCGTATTCCTCAAAACTATCAATGTTTTCAAATATAAAGAACATCTGAGAAACTGTCAGCTAAAACAAAAGGAAAGGAAAAGGAAAGTGAAGTCACTCAGTTGTGTACGACTCTTTGCAAGCCCTGTGGACTGTAACCTACCAGGCTCCTCTGTCCTTGGGATTTTCCAGGCAAGAGCACTGGAGTGGGTTGCCATTTCCTTCTCCAGGGGATCTTCCCGACCCAGGGACCAAACCCAGGTCTCACTCATTGCAGGCAGATTCTTTACTGTCTGAGCCACTAGGGAAAAAATATACTTAATACAACTGGTGTAAGTGGAATATGGATTATAGATAATAATATTTTATCAATGTTAAATTCCTAACTCTGATAACTATACTACAGCTATGCAAGAGAATGTCTACTGATATAGATACCTTGGATGGATCTTCAAGGAATTATGCTGAATGAAAAAAGCCAATCTCAAGGGTTACAAACTAGAGAATTTACATAGCATTCTTTTGTGTGTTTGCGGGGGAGGGGCATGTCACACAGCTAGTGGGAGCTTAGTTCCCTGACTAGGAATCTAAGCTGGGCTCCCAGCAGTGACAGNTGCAAGAGAATGTCTACTGATATAGATACCTTGGATGGATCTTCAAGGAATTATGCTGAATGAAAAAAGCCAATCTCAAGGTTTACAAACTAGAGAATTTACACAGCATTCTTTTGTGTGTTTGCGGAGGAGGGGCATGTCACACAGCTAGTGGGATCTTAGTTCCCTGACTAGGAATCTAAGCTGGGCTCCCAGCAGTGACAGTGCTATGTCCTAACCACTGGATGCCAGGGACTTCCCTATACAGCATTCTTTTTTTAACATTTATTTACTTATTTTTAAATTTGGCTGCACTGGGTCTCTGTTGCTGCACTCAGGCTTTCTCTAGCTGTGGCAAACAGAGGTTTACTCTCTAGTTGTAGTGCTCAGGCTTCTCACCGCAGTGGCTTCTCTTGTTTGCAGAGCATGGACTACAGAACTTGGAATCAGTAGTTGTGACACAGGGGCTTGGTTGCCCCAAGGCACGTGGAATCTTCCCCAACCAGGGTTCAAATCCCTGTCCCCTACACTGGCAGGCAGATTCTTAACCACTGGACCACCACAGAAGTCCACAGAAGTCACTTTAAGAAGCAGCATCCCTGGAGTGAGAAATGGCAACCCACTCCAGTATTCTCGCCTGGAAAACGCCACAGTCAGACGCGCCTGATGGGCTACAGTTCATGGGTTCGCCAAGTCAGACACCACTGTAAACACGGTTCTCACCTTAAAGGCTTTGAGAATTTAATGCAGTGAAAGTAATCCCTTATTAAAATTAAAGTCACCCATTTTTAAAAAAAAAGCAAAATTCTTAAAGTGACAAAAATCACAGAGAAGGAGAACAGAGAGTAGTTGTCAGAGGTTAAAAGGATGGGAGGGAAAGAGGCAGCATGCAAGATTGTGATGTAACTGTTGTTATCTTGACTGTAGTAATCACACAAATCTATACATGTGATGAAAATGTACAGAAATAAATACAAAAATTACATGAAAAATTGGTGGCTTTTGAATAAGGTAGATGGATTGTATCAATTTCCTGGTTCAGATGTTTTTTCTATAGTTATGCAAGATGTTACTACTAGGGAAATATGTGTAAAGGGTAGTCAGGATTCCTCTGCATTATTCTTATAGCTACATGTGAATCTACAATTTTCAAAATTAAAAAAAAAATTTAAATGGTGCCTCTCATTTTTTTCAAGATGTTAAAATTTTTTTTACAAAGCTTCTTTGCTGGACAGAAAAACACGCTCTTATAATCTCACTGTCGGAGAAGGCAATGGCAACCCACTCCAGTACTCTTGTCAGGAAAATCCCATGGACAGAGTAGCCTGGAAGGCTGCAATCCCTGGGGTTGCTGAGGGTCGGATGCGGCTGAAAGACTTCACTTTCACTTTTTACTTTCCTGCATTGGAGAAGGAAATGGCAGCCCACTCCAGTGTTTTTGCCTGGAGAATCCCAGGGACGGGGGAGTCTGGTGGGCTGCCGTCTATGGGGGTCACACAGAGTCGGACACGACTGAAGTGACTTAGCAGCAGCAGCAATCTCACTGTAATTAGACAGTTGACTCACCAATCACAGCTATGGATACTACAGCAGGAGTCTTGTGTAAAAACCTAACAATGCTTACAATTTTATATGGGTGAAGTGTGCACGGAATTGAACATCATTCTTTTGGGGGATGACTACAATGTGCATAACAATGTTTAGAGTATGATACTGTTTTAGTTTTAAAGAGGGGGAGATATATAAATATGTACATATATATGTGTTTATATAAACTGAGGAAAAACACATCTTCAACCACTAGTTGCTTCAGGATTGAAAACTGGGTGACTGGGAAAAGGGTGGAAAGATTAGCATTTCTCTAGGTTCAGTGTTTCTAAAGCCCATAGCTTTCTTCAGTTTAAGACAAATATTATCAAGTGCCTAGTATATGCTAGTGAGTGGGTGAGTAACAGTCACTCGGTCGTGTCTGAATTTTTGAGACCCCATGGACTGTAGCCTAGTAGGCTCCTCTGCCTATGGAATTCTCCAGGAAAGACTGGAGTGGGCTGCCACTTCCTTCTCCACACTATATGCTAGACACTGTTATAACAAGTATTTTAGTGGTAGTTGCAGGGTAAAACTAAATTATACAAAACAGTACAAAAGATGGTCCTCCACCCTCAGATAGGAGTAAATAATTAGATATGGGAATTTCAAAGGAATGAGGTGACATCTAAGACAAAGGTATAGGACACAGAAGTGGGGCTCTTGGTGCAATCAAGATGGTTTGGGGGAGAAGTACACTTGAGCTATAAAGGCTGAAAAACAGCAAAGCAGGGGTGGGTCAGGGAACAGAAAGCTTTCTCAACGTGGATGGATGCTGTACCAACAGCTCTACAGCAACATACGATGAGGTGTTATTATCCCATTTTGCAGATGAGGAAATGAAGGCACAGAGAGAACAGGCAACTTTCCCAAGATTACATGGTTAATAACTTGGAACAGTCTGGCACCAAGACAGTAGTTTTAGTACCTGCCTTGGAAACATCCTGTTTATTTCACCCCTATCCTTTAATCCTGCCTCCTTCAATTGTTCTCTCCCTTCATTTTCCTACCTCTCCAGATTTTCTTCTGCTATACTCCTCCCTTGTCTCAAACATTAGAATGACCTTTTTCTCTTTCTTAGTCTCCACACATTGCTTGCAAATCTTGAATTCAAATCTGGCCACATCAAAACTATCAAAGCTATAGCAAAAGATTAGAAACAAATTAAATGTTAATTCATATACAAATAGAGAAAAATTATGTTACATTGACATAGCAGAATACTAAGAAGCCATGAAAAGCAGTTCTGTGACATAAAGCAGTTCTGTGACTATAGATACAGAATATCAAATTCTTGCTAAGTAATAAGAAAAGACACAAAGAAAAATGCATATGCCAGCTACCATTTCTGAGGGTGGGCTTTTACCCTGTGTGTATATCCATTAATAGTGGCTTCCCAGGTGGTTCAGTGGTAAAGAATCCACCTCCCAATGCAGAAAGCCGTAAGATCCCCTGGAGAAGAAATGGCAGCCAACTACAGTATTCTTGCTTGGGAAATCCCATGGACAGAGAAGTCTGGCAGGCTACAGTCCATGGGGTCACAAAAAAGCCAGGCACAACTTAGGTACTAAACAACAACATATTCCTTAATACACAGGTTGGGAATTCCCAGGTGGTCCCATAGTTAGGACTACATGCTTTCACTGCCAAGGGCCCAGGTTCAATTCCTAGTAGGGGAACTAAGACCCCACAGGCTGAGTAGCACAGCCAAAAAAATAAATAAAATAAAATAAATACATGGGTTATCTAAAGAACAACAGAAAAAAAACTTAAGAGAATAATTATCTCCTCACAGAGAATTAGGACAGGCACAAGACTTACATTTTACTGTATTCTTTTTAAATTTTAAATGATAGGCACGTACCTACTATTAGAAATAAATATATCCAAGAAGTCCCCTGGTGGTCAAGTGATTAAGAATCCACCTGCCACAGCAGGGGACACAGGTTCCATCCCAGGTCCAGGAAGATTTCACATGCCTGGGGCAACTAAAGCAATGTACCACATGACTGAAGCCCCCCCTTTAGAGCCTGTGTTCTACAAGAGAAGCCACTACAATGAGAAACCCAAGCACTGCAACCAGACAATAAGCCTTGATGTACTCCTTTCCCTATTTGGAACCAGTCTGTTGTTCCATGTCCAGTTCTAACTGTTGCTTCCTGACCTGCATATAGGTTTCAACCGTGAAAAGGAACACATGTGAGTCAGTTCTGATGAGGTGAATGGACCTAGAATCTATGATACAGAGTGAAGTGAGTCAGAAAGAGAAATATCATATTCTAACACACATATACAGAATCTAGAAAAATGTTTCTGAAGAATTTACTTACAGGGCAGCAATGGAGAAACAGACATAGAGAATAGACTTATGGACATGGGGTGAGGGAAGGAGGGTGAGAGGTATGCAAAGAGTAACATGGAAACTTACATTACCATATGTAAAATAGATAGCCAATGGGAATTTGCTGTATGGCTCAGGAAACTCAAACAGGGGCTCTGTATCAACCTAGAGGGGTGGGATGGGGAGCGAGACGGGAGGAAGGTTAGAAAGGGATCTGATATAAGTATACCTATGGCTGATTCATGTTGAGGTCTGACAGAAAACAACAGGGTTCTGTAAGCAATTATCTTTTAACAAAAAAATAAACTAGAAAAGAAAAGTATTGTACAACACAGGGAATATACCAATACTTTATAATAACTCTAAATGGAGTATAATCTTTAAAACTTATGAATCACTATGTTGTATACCTAAAATGTTGTACAACTATCCTTCAAGAAAAAAATATTTCATTTTTTAAAAATTAAATAAATAAATGTTAAAAACCAGAAGGCGGTAGTCTCCTTGGAGATTACTATTTACTTTCTTAGTAACAATGGGCCTTTCTTCACTGAGTCATGAAATAGTACCAAGCATTCCTGAGCTTATTCACCTTACCTGACATGAGTTTGAGTAAACTCCGGGAGTTGATTATGGGTAGGGAGGCCTGGTTTGCTGCAGTCCATGGGGTCGCAAAGAGTCAGACATGACTGAGCAACTGGACTGAACTGAACTAAGTAGATAATGTACCAGTATACAACCAAAACATTGTTATTACTATAGAGAATTAAGTACACATAAAGTTCTCTACAAAATTAATCTTCTGGAGAAATCCCTGGTGGCCCCGCAGTTAAGAATCTAAGCTTTCACTGCCAAGGGGCTGGGTTCAACCCCTTGTCAGAGAACTAAGATCTCAAAAGATGTGCTGTATGATGTAGCCAAATAAGTAAGTATATAAATAAGTAAAAATAATCCTCTGAACAAGATCTCAACCACATAGAGTTACTATTTCCTGATTTTCAGTGTTACTGTAAAGTATCCTTGGTGGAAAAGAGCTTTGCTACAAAGAGCATGAACTAATCTTTGCAGGCAACCATTAGTCTACTTAACCAAAATAGATACCCAGGTAAAAGGTCAGTGCAGGGGGCTTCCTGGTGGCTCAGTGGTAAGGAATCCACCTGCCAATGCAGGAGACATGCGTACAGTCTGTGGTCTGGCAAGATCCCACATGGTGCAAAACAACAAAGTCCATGCACCACAGCGACTGCAGCCCATGCGCTCAGGGGCCCACATGACTCAACAACTGAAGCCACGTGGCCCAACTACAGAAAGCTGCGCACTGAGAGTAGGCACTCCACAAGAAAAGGCATTGCAATGAGACTGTGCACCGCAGTGAAGAACAGCCCCCACTCACCACCACCAGGGAAAGTCTGCTTGGAGTAACAAAGACCCAGCGCAGCCAAAAAATACAATAGATAAACAAAGTGTTAAGCCAGCATGTATAGGAAGTAAAAAGTAAAAGGCATACTATCTATCAATAGAAGGGTAGATAAACACGCTAACACACAAAACGACTAATTAACTGAGCGTAAGTTAAGATCATTACTTGTATTCAGTGATTCTATTTAACCAGAGGATAAAATCATGGCTCACAGCCTTGTCCTGGCAAATGGACTTGTGTAACTCAACAAAGGGCCACTCAAGATGGACGGGTCATAGTGGAGAGTTGTGAGAAAATGTGATGCGCTGGAGGAGGAGATGGCAACGCACTCCAGTATTCTTGCCTGTAGAACCCCATGGAACAAATGAAAAAGCAAAAAGTTAAGACACCAGAAAATGAGCCCCTCGTAGGTTGGCAGATGTTCATTATGTTACTGGGGAAGAGCACAGTACAATTACGAATAGCTCCAGAAAGAATGTAGCTGGTTGGCAAAAGCAGAAATGATGCTCAGTTATGGATGTGTCTGATAGTGAAAGTAATGTCCAGTGTTGTAAAGAACAGTATTAAATAGGAATCTGGAACTTTAGGGCCATGAATCAAGGTCAATTGGATATGGTCAAGCAGGAGATGGCAAGAGTGAATACTGGTAATTTAGAAATCAGTCAACTAAAATGGACAAGAATGGGTAAATTTACTTTAACTCAAATGACTATTATATCTACCACTATGGGTAAGAATCCCTTAGAAGAAATGAAGTAGACCTCATAGTCAACAAAAGAGTATGAAATGCAGTACTTCGGTGCAACCTCAAAAATGACAGAATAATCTAGGTTCATCTCCAAGGCAAACCACCCAAACCACTGGTGCTGAAGAAGTTGAAATTGACCAGTTCTAGGAAGACCTACAAAATGTTCTAGAACTAACACCAAAAAGAGATGTCCTATTCATCACAGGGGATTGGAATGCAGAAATACCCAGAATAACAGGTGAATTTGACCTTGGAGTACAAAATGAAGCAGGGCAAAGGCTAACACAGTTTTATTAAGAGAACACGATGCTCACAGCAAACATCCTTTTCCAACAACACAAGAGACAAAGACTTTACACATGGACATCACCAGGGTCAATATTAAAATCAGACTGATTATATTCTTGGCAGTCAAAGATGGAGAAGCTCTATACAGTTAGCTGGAGACTCTACACAAGCTCTGTACAACACCTGAAGCTGACTGTAGCTCAGATCATAACCTTCTTATTGTAAAATTTCAGATTTCAGTTGAAGCAACTAGGGAAGACCACCAGGCCATTCAAGTATGACCTAAATCAAATTCCTTATGATTAGACAAGGGAAGTGAAGAAGAGATTCAAGAGATTAGAGCTTGTAGACAGAGTACTCAAAGAACTATGGATGGAGGTTCATAACACTGTACAAGAGGCAGTGACCAAAACCACCCAAAGCAAAAAGAAACACAAGAAGGCACAGTGGTTTTAAGAGGAGACTTTACAAATAGCTGAGGAAAGAAGAGAAGCAAAAGGTAAAGAAGAAAGGGGAAGATACACCCAACTGTATGCAGAGTTCCAAAAAGTAACAAGGAGAATGAAGAAGCCCTTCTTAAATGAACTATGCAAATAAATAGAGAAAAACAATAAAATGAGAACCACTAGGGATCTCTTCAAGAAAACTGGAGATATCAAGGGAACATTTCATATGAGCATGAACACACAAATGGACAGAAATGGTAAGGACCTAACAGAAGCAGAAGAGATTAAGAGAAGGCAGCAAGAATACAGAGAAGAACTATACAAGAAAAGTCTTAATGATCTGAATCATCCACAATGTTGTGGTCATTAACAAAGAGGCAGACATCCTGGAGTGTGAAGTCAAATGGGCCTCAGGAAGCGTTAGTATGAATGAAGTTAGTGGAGATGATGGAATTCCAGGTGACCTATTTCAAATTAGAAAAAATGATTCTTTAAAGTGCTGCACTCTATATGTCATCAAATTTGGAAAGCTCAGCAGTGGCCACAGGACTGGAAAAGGTCAGTTTTCATTCCAATCCCAAAGAAGGACAATGCCATAGAATGTTCCAACTACTAGACAATTGCGCTCATATCACAGGCTAGCAAAATAATGCTCAAAGTCCTTCAAACTAGGCTTCAACAGTACGTGAATCAAGAACTTCCAGGTGTACAAGATGGGTTTAGAAACGGCTGAGGAACCAGAGATCAGATTGCCAACATTTGTTGGGTCATAGAGAAAGCAATGAAAAGGCAATGGCAACCCATTCCGGTACTCATGCCTGGAAAATCCCATGGACGGAGGAGCCTGGTAGGCTGCAGTCCATGGGGTCTCGAAGAGTCAGACAGGACTGAGCGACTTCACTTTCATTTTTCACTTTCACGCACTGGAGAATGAAATGGCAACCCACTCCACTGTTCTTGCCTGGAGAATCCCAGGGACAGGGAGCCTGGTGGGCTGCTGTTTATGTGGTCACACAGAGTCGGACACGACTGAAGCCACTTAGCAGCAGCAACAGAGAAAGCAAGGGAATTCCAGAAAAGCATCTACTTCTG